>CM069602.1:39115921-39700921 GCA_035771175.1 Paratinospora sagittata
CGGAAGAAAACGTTATGGCTATTTGAATGTTTGTTACCCATTGACCAAGGTACTTATGAATCTAATCAGGAATTAAAATTTAAAAAGCCGTAGCCATTTCTTTCGAAGTATTATTTGAGTTATTCAAAATACGTTTAAAATATGGTTTCCTCCTCTTTCCAATGCATTTTCAATGACTCAACCGAAGTCAGGAATAAAATTTTATGGCTGTTTGAATGTTTTTTGACGATCAATCGACTTACTTATCTAAAAAATCGTGAAGAAAAGTTAAAATAACCGTAACTTTTTATCCCGACTTTGATTTGAGTGTTTGAAAAAGAATTGAAAATGTCTTTTCTTCCTATTTCTAACGCATGTTCAATCACACAAATTGGAGTCAGAATGAAAAAGTTGCGGTTATTTTAAAGTTTCACACCGATCATTCAATTACTTCTCGATTGAATCGGTAAGAAAAATTCAAATAGGCTTATAGTTTAATCTTGACACTGATATAAGTTAATAAAAAGACGTTCAAAATATTGTTTCTTCTTCATTCCAAGGATTGTGCAATCACTCAAATCGGAGCCCAGAAGAAAACGTTATGCTATTTGAATGTTTGTTACCCATTCACCAACGTACTTATGAATTTAATCAACAATCAAAATTCAAAAAACCATAGCCATTTCTTTCGAGGTATGATTTGAGTTATTCAAAAGACGCTTCAAATATCGTTTCTACGTCTTTCCAACGCATTTTCAATCACTCAAACCGGAGTCAGGAATAAAATGTTATGGCTATTTGAATATTTTTTCCCGATCAATCAACTTACTTATCGAACAAATCGTGAAGAAAGTTAAAATAGCCATAACTTTTCATCCCGACATTGATTTGAGTGTTTGAAAAAGATTTGAAAATGTCTTTTCTTCCTATTTCTAACGCATGTTCAATCACACAAAAATATAGTCAGAATGAAATAGTTGTGGTTATTTTAAAGTTTCACACCGACCATTCAATTACTTCTCGATTGAATCGGTAAGAAAAATTCAAAAAGACTTACAGTCTAATCCTGACACTGATATGAGTTAATAAAAAGGCCTTAAAAATATTGTTTGTTCTTCTTTCCAAGGAATGTGAAATCACTGATATTGGAGTCCGGATGAAAACGTTATGGCTACTTGAAGGTTTGTTACCTAGTGGCGAACATACTTATTAGTCTAATCAGTAATCAAAATTCAAAAAGCCGTAACCATTTCTTTCGAACTTTGATTTGAGTTATTCAGAAGACGCCTAAAATATCGTTTCTTCCTCTTTCCAAAGCATTTTCAATCACTCAAATCGAAGTCAGGAATAAAATGTTATGGCTATTTGAATGTTTTTTGCCGATCAATCAACTTACTTGTCAAAACAATCGTGAAGAACAGTTACAATTGCCGTAACATTTCATCCCGACTTTGATTTGAGTGATTGAAAAAAGATTGAAAATGTCTTTTCTTCCTATTTCTAACGCATGTTCAATCCCAGAAATTGGAGTAAGAATGAAAAAGTTGTGGTTATTTTAAAGTTTCACACCGATCATTCAATTACTTCCCGATTGAATCGGTAAGAAAAATTCAAATAGGCTTATAGTTTAATCCTGACACTTATATAAGTTAATAAAAAGGCGTTGAAAATATTATTTATTCTTCATTCCAAGGAATGTGCAATCACTCAAATCGGAGCCCGGAAGAAAACGTTATGGCTATAGGAATGTTTTTTACCCATTGACCAACGTACTTATGAATCTAATCAGCAATTAAAATTTAAAAAGCCGTAGCCATTTCCTTCGAAGTATGATTTGAGTTATTCAAAAGACGTTTAAAATATCGTTTCCTCCTCTTTCCAACGCATTTTCAATGACTCAAACCGAAGTCAGGAATAAAATGTTATGGCTATTTGAATGTTTTTTGCCGATCAATCAACTTACTTATCGAAAAAATCGTGAAGAAAAGTTAAAATAGCCGTAACTTTTCATCCCGACTTTGATTTGAATGTTTGAAAAAGAATTGAAAATGTCTTTTCTTCCTATTTCTAACGCATGTTCAAACACACAAATTGGAGTCAGAATGAAAAAGTTGTGGTTATTTTAAAGTTTCACACCGATCATTCAATTATTTCTCGATTGAATCGGTAAGAAAAATTAAAATAGGCTTATAGTTTAGTCCTGACACTGATATAAGTTAATAAAAAGGCGTTGAAAATATTGTTTTTTCTAAATTCCAAGGAATGTGCAATCACTCAAATCGGAGCCCGGAAGAAAACGTTAGGGCTATTTGAATGTTTGTTACCCATTGACCAAGGTACTTATGAATCTAATCAGCAAATAAAATTTAAAAAGCCGTAGCCATTTCTTTCGAAGTACGATTTGAGTTATTCAAAAGACGTTTAAAATATTGTTTCCTCCTCTTTCCAATGCATTTTCAATGACTCAACCAAAGTTAGGAATAAAATGTTATGGCTGTTTGAATGTTTTTTGACGATCAATCAACTTACTTATCTAAAAAATCGTGAAGAAAAGTTAAAATAGCCGTAACTTTTAATCCCGACTTTGATTTGAGTGTTTGAAAAAGAATTGAAAATGTCTTTTCTTCCTATTTCTAACGTATGTTCAATCACACAAATTTGAGTCAGAATGAAAAAGTTGTGGTTATTTTAAAGTTTCACACCGATCATTCAATTACTTCTCGATTGAATCGGTAAGAAAAATTAAAATAGGCTTATAGTTTAGTCCTGACACTGATATAAGTTAATAAAAAGGTGTTGAAAATATTGTTTCTTCTAAATTCCAAGGAATGTGCAATCACTCAAATCGGAGCCCGGAAGAAAACGTTATGGCTATTTGAATGTTTGTTACCCATTGACCAAGGTACTTATGAATCTAATCAGGAATTAAAATTTAAAAAGCCGTAGCCATTTCTTTCGAAGTATTATTTGAGTTATTCAAAATACGTTTAAAATATGGTTTCCTCCTCTTTCCAATGCATTTTCAATGACTCAACCGAAGTCAGGAATAAAATTTTATGGCTGTTTGAATGTTTTTTGACGATCAATCGACTTACTTATCTAAAAAATCGTGAAGAAAAGTTAAAATAACCGTAACTTTTTATCCCGACTTTGATTTGAGTGTTTGAAAAAGAATTGAAAATGTCTTTTCTTCCAATTTCTAACGCATGTTCAATCACACAAATTGGAGTCAGAATGAAAAAGTTGTGGTTATTTTAAAGTTTCACACCGTTCATTCAATTACTTCTCGTTTGAATCGGTAAGAAAAATTCAAATAGGCTTATAGTTTAATCCTGACACTGATATAAGTTAATAAAAAGGCTTTGAAAATATTGTTTCTTCTTCATTCCAAGGAATGTGCAATCACTCAAACCGGAGCCCGGAAGAAAACGTTATGGCTATTTGAATGTTTGTTACCCATTGACCAACGTACTTATGAATCTAATCAGCAATTAAAATTTAAAAAGCCGTAGCCATTTGTTTCGAAGTAGGATTTGAGTTATTTAAAAGACGTTTAAAATATCATTTCCTCCTCTTTCCAATGCATTTTCAATGACTCAACCGAAGACAAGAATAAAACGTTATGGCTATTTGAATGTTTTTTGCCGATCAATCAACTTACTTATCGAAAAAATCGTGAGGAAAAGTTCAACTAAGCCGTAACTTTTCTTCCCGACTTTAATTGGAGTGATTGAAAAAGAATTGAAAATGTCTTTTCTTCCTATTTCTAACGCTTGTTCAATCACACAAATTGGAGTCAGAATGAAAAAGTTGTGGTTATTTTAAAGTTTCACACCGATCATTCAATTACTTCTCAATTGAATCGGTAAGAAAAATTGAAATAGGCTTATAGTTTAATCCTGACACTGATATGAGTTAATAAAGAGGCGTTGAAAATATTGTTTCTTCTTCATTCCAAGGAATGTGCAATCACTCAAATCGGAGCCCGGAAGAAAACGTTATGGCTATTTGAATGTTTGTTACCCATTGACCAAGGTACTGATGAATCTAATCAGCAATTAAAATTTAAAAAGCTGTAGCCATTTCTTTCGAAGTATGATTTGAGTTATTCAAAAGACGTTTAAAATATCGTTTCCTCCTCTTTCCAATGCATTTTCAATGACTCAACCGAAGACAAGAATAAAACGTTATGGCTATTTGAATGTTTTTTGCCGATCAATCAACTTACTTATCGAAAAAATCGTGAGGAAAAGTTCAACTAAGCCGTAACTTTTCTTCCCGACTTTAATTGGAGTGATTGAAAAAGAATTGAAAATGTCTTTTCTTCCTATTTCTAACGCTTGTTCAATCACACAAATTGGAGTCAGAATGACAAAGTTGTGGTAATTTTAAAGTTTCACACCGATCATTCAATTACTTCTCGATTGAATCGGTAAGAAAAATTCAAAAAGGCTTAAAGTTTAGTCCTGACACTGATATAAGTAAATAAAAAGGCGTTGAAAATATTGTTTCTTCTAAATTCCAAGGAATGTGCAATCACTCAAATCGGAGCCCGGAAGAAAACGTTATGGCTATTTGAATGTTTGTTACCCATTAACCAAGGTACATATGAATCTAATCAGCAATTAAAATTTAAAAAGCCGTAGCCATTTCTTTCGAAGTATTATTTGAGTTATTCAAAATACGTTTAAAATATGGTTTCCTCCTCTTTCCAATGCATTTTCAATGACTCAACCGAAGTCAGGAATAAAATTTTATGGCTGTTTGAATGTTTTTTGACGATCAATCGACTTACTTATCTAAAAAATCGTGAAGAAAAGTTAAAATAACCGTAACTTTTTATCCCGACTTTGATTTGAGTGTTTGAAAAAGAATTGAAAATGTCTTTTCTTCCAATTTCTAACGAATGTTCAATCACACAAATTGGAGTCAGAATGAAAAAGTTGTGGTTATTTTAAAGTTTCACACCGTTCATTCAATTACTTCTCGATTGAATCGATAAGAAAAATTCAAATAGGCTTATAGTTTAATCCTGACACTGATATGAGTTAATAAAGAGGCGTTGAAAATATTGTTTCTTCTTCATTCCATGGAATGTGCAATCACTCAAATCGGAGCCCGGAAGAAAACGTTATGGCTATTTGAATGTTTGTTACCCATTGACCAAGGTACTGATGAATCTAATCAGCAATTAAAATTTAAAAAGCTGTAGCCATTTCTTTCGAAGTATGATTTGAGTTATTCAAAAGACGTTTAAAATATCGTTTCCTCCTCCTTCCAATGCATTTTCAATGACTCAACCGAAGACAAGAATAAAACGTTATGGCTATTTGAATGTTTTTTGCCGATCAATCAACTTACTTATCGAAAAAATCGTGAGGAAAAGTTCAACTAAGCCGTAACTTTTCTTCCCGACTTTAATTGGAGTGATTGAAAAAGAATTGAAAATGTCTTTTCTTCCTATTTCTAACGCTTGTTCAATCACACAAATTGGAGTCAGAATGACAAAGTTGTGGTTATTTTAAAGTTTCACACCGATCATTCAATTACTTCTCGATTGAATCGGTAAGAAAAATTCAAAAAGGCTTAAAGTTTAGTCCTGACACTGATATAAGTAAATAAAAAGGCGTTGAAAATATTGTTTCTTCTAAATTCCAAGGAATGTGCAATCACTCAAATCGGAGCCCGGAAGAAAACGTTATGGCTATTTGAATGTTTGTTACCCTCTAACCAAGGTACATATGAATCTAATCAGCAATTAAAATTTAAAAAGCCGTAGCCATTTCTTTCGAAGTAGGATTTGAGTTATTCAAAAGGCGTTTAAAATATCGTTTCCTCCTCTTTCCAATGCATTTTCAAAGACTCAACCGAAGTCAGGAATAAAATGTTATGGCTATTTGAATGTTTTTTGCCGATCAATCAACTTACTTATTGAAAAAATCATGAAGAAAAGTTCAACTAGCCGTAACTTTTCATCCCGACTTTGATTTGAGTTTTTGAAAAAGAATTGAAAATGTCTTTTTTCCTATTTCTAACGCATGTTCAATCACACAAATTGGAGTCAGAATGAAAAACTTGTGGTTATTTTAAAGTTTCACACCGATCATTCAATTACTTCTCGATTGAATCGGTAAGAAAAATTCAAATTAGCTTATAGTTTAATCCTGACACTGATATAAGTTAATAAAAAGACGTTGAAAATATTGCTTCTTCTTCATCCAAAGGAATGTGCAATCACTCAAATCCGAGCCGAAAAGAAAACGTTATGGCTTTTTGAATGTTTGTTACCCATTGACCACCGTACTTATGAATCTACTCAGCAATTAAAATTTAAAAAGCTGTAGCCATTTCTTTCGAAGTATGATTTGAGCTATTCAAATGACGTTTAAAATATCGTTTCCTCCTCTTTCCAATGCATTTTCAATGACTCAACCGAAGTCAGGAATAAAATGTTATGGCTATTTGAATGTTTTTTGCCGATCAATCAACTTACTTATCAAAAAAATCGTGAAGAAAACTTAAAATAGCTGTAACTTTTCATCCCAACTTTCATTTAAGTGTTTGAAAAAGAATTGAAAATGTCTTTTCTTCCTATTTCTAACGCATGTTCAATCATACAAATTGGAGTTAGAGTGAAAAAGTTGTGGTTATTTTAAAGTTTCACACCGATCATTCAATTACTTCTCGATTGAATCGGTAAGAAAAATTCAAATAGGCTTATAGTTTAATCCTGACACTGATATAAGTTAATAAAAAGGCTTTGAAAATATTGTTTCTTCTTTCTTCCAAGGAATGTGCAATCACTCCAACCGGAGCCTGGAAGAAAACGTTATGGCTTTTTGAATGTTTGTTACCCATTGACCAACGTACTTATGAATCTAAATAGCAATTAAAATTTAAAAAGCCGTAGCCATTTCTTTCGAAGTATGATTTGAGTTATTCAAAAAACGTTTAAAATATTGTTTCCTCCTCTTTCCAATGCATTTTCAATGACTCAACCGAAGTCAGGAATCAAATGTTATGGCTATTTGAATGTTTTTTGCCGATCAATCAACTTACTTATCGAAAAAATCGTGAAGAAAAGTTAAAATTGCCGTAACTTTTCATCCCGACTTTGATTTGAGTGTTTGAAAAAGAATTGAAAATGTCTTTTCTTCCTATTTCTCACGCATGTTCAATCATACAAACTGGAGTCAGATCGAAAGAGTTGTGGTTATTTTAAAGTTTCACACCGATTATTCAATTACTTCTCGATTGAATCGGTAAGAAAAATTCAAATAGGCTTATAGTTTAATCCTGACACTGATATAAGTTAATAAAAAGGCGTTGAAAATATTGTTTCTTCTTCATCCAAAGGAATGTGCAATCACTCAAATCGGAGCCAAAAAGAAAACGTTATGGCTATTTGAATGTTTGTTACCCATTGACCAACGTACTTATGAATCTACTCAGCAATTAAAATTTAAAAAGCTGTAGCCATTTCTTTCGAAGTAGGATTTGAGTTATTTAAAAGACGTTTAAAATATCATTTCCTCCTCTTTCCAATGCATTTTCAATGACTCAACCGAAGTCAGGAATAAAACATTATGGCTATTTGAATGTTTTTTGCCGATCAATCAACTTACTTATCGAAAAAATCGTGAGGAAAAGTTCAACTAGCCGTAACTTTTCATCCCGACTTTCATTGGAGTGATTGAAAAAGAATTGAAAATGTCTTTTCTTCCTATTTCTAACGCTTGTTCAATCACACAAATTGGAGTCAGAATGAAAAAGTTGTGGTTATTTTAAAGTTTCACACCGATCATTCAATTACTTCTCAATTGAATCGGTAAGAAAAATTGAAATAGGCTTATAGTTTAATCCTGACACTGATATGAGTTAATAAAGAGGCGTTGAAAATATTGTTTCTTCTTCATTCCAAGGAATGTGCAATCACTCAAATCGGAGTCCGGAAGAAAACGTTATGGCTATTTGAATGTTTGTTACCTATTGACCAAGGTACTGATGAATCTAATCAGCAATTAAAATTTAAAAAGCCGTAGCCATTTCTTTCGAAGTATGAATTGAGTTATTCAAAAGACGTTTAAAATATCGTTTCCTCCTCTTTCCAATGCATTTTCAATGACTCAACCGAAGTCAGGAATAAAACGTTATGGCTATTTAAATGTTTTTTGCCGATCAATCAACTTACTTATCGAAAAAATCGTGAGGAAAAGTTCAACTAGCCGTAACTTTTCATCCCGACTTTAATTGGAGTGATTGAAAAAGAATTGAAAATGTCTTTTCTTCCTATTTCTAACGCTTGTTCAATCACACAAATTGGAGTCAGAATGAAAAAGTTGTGGTTATTTTAAAGTTTCACACCGATCATTCAATTACTTCTCAATTGAATCGGTAAGAAAAATTGAAATAGGCTTATAGTTTAATCCTGACACTGATATGAGTTAATAAAGAGGCGTTGAAAATATTGTTTCTTCTTCATTCCAAGGAATGTGCAATCACTCAAATCGGAGCCCGGAAGAAAACGTTATGGCTATTTGAATGTTTGTTACCCATTGACCAAGGTACTGATGAATCTAATCAGCAATTAAAATTTAAAAAGCTGTAGCCATTTCTTTCGAAGTATGATTTGAGTTATTCAAAAGACGTTTAAAATATCGTTTCCTCCTCCTTCCAATGCATTTTCAATGACTCAACCGAAGACAGGAATAAAACGTTATGGCTATTTGAATGTTTTTTGCCGATCAATCAACTTACTTATCGAAAAAATCGTGAGGAAAAGTTCAACTAAGCTGTAACTTTTCTTCCCGACTTTAATTGGAGTGATTGAAAAAGAATTGAAAATGTCTTTTCTTCCTATTTCTAACGCTTGTTCAATCACACAAATTGGAGTCAGAATGAAAAAGTTGTGGTTATTTTAAAGTTTCACACCGATCATTCAATTACTTCTCGATTGAATCGGTAAGAAAAATTCAAAAAGGCTTAAAGTTTAGTCCTGACACTGATATAAGTAAATAAAAAGGCGTTGAAAATATTGTTTCTTCTAAATTCCAAGGAATGTGCAATCACTCAAATCGGAGCCCGGAAGAAAACGTTATGGCTATTTGAATGTTTGTTACCCATTAACCAAGGTACATATGAATCTAATCTGCAATTAAAATTTAAAAAGCCGTAGCCATTTCTTTCGAAGTAGGATTTGAGTTATTCAAAAGGCGTTTAAAATATCGTTTCCTCCTCTTTCCAATGCATTTTCAATGACTCAACCGAAGTCAGGAATAAAATGTTATGGCTATTTGAATGTTTTTTGCCGATCAATCAACTTACTTATTGAAAAAATCATGAAGAAAAGTTCAACTTGCCGTAACTTTTCATCCCGACTTTGATTTGAGTGTTTGAAAAAGAATTGAAAATGTCTTTTCTTCCTATTTCTCACGCATGTTCAATCACACAAATTGGAGTCAGATCGAAAGAGTTGTGGTTATTTTAAAGTTTCACACCGATTATTCAATTACTCCTCGATTGAATCGGTAAGAAAAATTCAAATAGGCTTATAGTTTAATCCTGACACTGATATAGGTTAATAAAAAGGCGTTGAAAATATTGTTTCTTCTTCATCCAAAGGAATGTGCAATCACTCAAATCGGAGCCAAAAAGAAAACGTTATGGCTATTTGAATGTTTGTTACCCATTGACCAACGTACTTATGAATCTACTCAGCAATTAAAATTTAAAAAGCTGTAGCCATTTCTTTCGAAGTATGATTTGGGCTATTCAAATGACGTTTAAAATATCGTTTCCTCCTCTTTCCAATGCATTTTCAATGACTCAACCGAAGTCAGGAATAAAATGTTATGGCTATTTGAATGTTTTTTGCCGATCAATCAACTTACTTATCGAAAAAATCGTGAAGAAAAGTTAAAATTGCCGTAACTTTTCATCCCGACTTTGATTTGAGTGTTTGAAAAAGAATTGAAAATGTCTTTTCTTCCTATTTCTCACGCATGTTCAATCACACAAATTGGAGTCAGATCGAAAGAGTTGTGGTTATTTTAAAGTTTCACACCGATTATTCAATTACTCCTCGATTGAATCGGTAAGAAAAATTCAAATAGGCTTATAGTTTAATCCTGACACTGATATAGGTTAATAAAAAGGCGTTGAAAATATTGTTTCTTCTTCATCCAAAGGAATGTGCAATCACTCAAATCGGAGCCAAAAAGAAAACGTTATGGCTATTTGAATGTTTGTTACCCATTGACCAACGTACTTATGAATCTACTCAGCAATTAAAATTTAAAAAGCTGTAGCCATTTCTTTCGAAGTATGATTTGGGCTATTCAAATGACGTTTAAAATATCGTTTCCTCCTCTTTCCAATGCATTTTCAATGACTCAACCGAAGTCAGGAATAAAATGTTATGGCTATTTGAATGTTTTTTGCCGATCAATCAACTTACTTATCAAAAAAATCGTGAAGAAAACTTAAAATAGCTGTAACTTTTCATCCCGACTTTCATTTAAGTGTTTGAAAAAGAATTGAAAATGCCTTTTCTTCCTATTTCTAACGCATGTTCAATCATACAAATTGGAGTTAGAATGAAAAAGTTGTGGTTATTTTAAAGTTTCACACCGATCATTCAATTACTTCTCGATTGAATCGGTAAGAAAAATTCAAATAGGCTTATAGTTTAATCCTGACACTGATATAAGTTAATAAAAAGGCTTTGAAAATATTGTTTCTTCTTTCTTCCAAGGAATGTGCAATCACTCCAACCGGAGCCTGGAAGAAAACGTTATGGCTTTTTGAATGTTTGTTACCCATTGACCAACGTACTTATGAATCTAAATAGCAATTAAAATTTAAAAAGCCGTAACCATTTCTTTCGAAGTATGATTTGAGTTATTCAAAAAACGTTTAAAATATTGTTTCCTCCTCTTTCCAATGCATTTTCAATGACTCAACCGAAGTCAGGAATCAAATGTTATGGCTATTTGAATGTTTTTTGCCGATCAATCAACTTACTTATCGAAAAAATCGTGAAGAAAAGTTGAAATTGCCGTAACTTTTCATCCCGACTTTGATTTGAGTGTTTGAAAAAGAATTGAAAATGTCTTTTCTTCCTATTTCTCACGCATGTTCAATCACACAAATTGGAGTCAGATCGAAAGAGTTGTGGTTATTTTAAAGTTTCACACCGATTATTCAATTACTTCTCGATTGAATCGGTAAGAAAAATTCAAATAGGCTTATAGTTTAATCCTGACACTGATATAAGTTAATAAAAAGGCGTTGAAAATATTGTTTCTTCTTCATCCAAAGGAATGTGCAATCACTCAAATCGGAGCCAAAAAGAAAACGTTATGGCTATTTGAATGTTTGTTACCCATTGACCACCGTACTTATGAATCTACTCAGCAATTAAAATTTAAAAAGTTGTAGCCATTTCTTTCGAAGTTTGATTTGAGCTATTCAAATGACGTTTAAAATATCGTTTCCTCCTCTTTCCAATGCATTTTCAATGACTCAACCGAAGTCAGGAATAAAATGTTATGGCTATTTGAATGTTTTTTGCCGATCAATCAACTTACTTATCGAAAAAATCGTGAAGAAAAGTTAAAATAGCTGTAACTTTTTATCCCGACTTTCATTTAAGTGTTTGAAAAAGAATTGAAAATGTCTTTTCTTCCTATTTCTAACGCATGTTCAATCATACAAATTGGAGTTAGAATGAAAAAGTTGTGGTTATTTTAAAGTTTCACACCGATCATTCAATTACTTCTCGATTGAATCGGTAAGAAAAATTCAAATAGGCTTATAGTTTAATCCTGACATTGATATAAGTTAATAAAAAGGCTTTGAAAATATTGTTTCTTCTTTCTTCCAAGGAATGTGCAATCACTCCAACCGGAGCCTGAAAGAAAACGTTATGGCTTTTTGAATGTTTGTTACCCATTGACCAACGTACTTATGAATCTAATCAGCAATTAAAATTTAAAAAGCCGTAGCCATTTCTTTCGAAGTATGATTTGAGTTATTCAAAAGACGTTTAAAATATTGTTTCCTCCTCTTTCCAATGCATTTTCAATGACTCAACCGAAGTCAGGAATAAAATGTTATGGCTATTTGAATGTTTTTTGCCGATCAATCAACTTACTTATCGAAAAAATCGAGAAGAAAAGTTAAAATAGCTATAACTTTTAATCCCGACTTTGATTTGAGTGTTTTAAAAAGAATTGAAAATGTCCTTTTATCCAATTTCTAACGCATGTTCAATCACACAAATTGGAGTCAGAATGAAAAAGTTGTGGTTATTTTAAAGTTTCACACCGTTCATTCAATTACTTCTCGATTGAATCGGTAAGAAAAATTCAAATAGGCTTATAGTTTAATCTTGACACTGATATAAGTTAATAAAAGGCTTTGAAAATATTGTTTCTTCTTCATTCCAAGGAATGTGCAATCACTCAAACCGGAGCCCGGAAGAAAACGTTATGGCAATTTGAATGTTTGTTACCCATTGACCAACGTACTTATGAATCTAATCAGCAATTAAAATTTAAAAAGCCGTAGCCATTTCTTTCGAAGTAGGATTTGAGTTATTCAAAAGACATTTAAAATATCGTTTCCTCCTCTTTCCAATGCATTTTCAATGACTCAACCGAAGTCAGGAATAAAAGTTATGGCTATTTGAATGTTTTTTGCCGATCAATCAACTTACTTATCGAAAAAATCGTGAAGAAAAGTTCAACTAGCCGTAACTTTTCATCCCGACTTTGATTTGAGTTTTTGAAAAAGAATTGAAAATGTCTTTTTTCCAATTTCTAACGCATGTTCAATCACACAAATTGGAGTCAGAATGAAAAAGTTGTGGTTATTTTAAAGTTTCACACCGATCATTCAATTACTTCTCGATTGATTCGGTAAGAAAAATTCAAATAGGCTTATAGTTTAATCCTGACACTGATATAAGTTAATAAAAAGGCTTTGAAAATATTGTTTCTTCTTCATTCCAAGGAATGTGCAATCACTCAAAGCGGAGCCTGGAAGAAAACGTTATGGCTGTTTGAATGTTTGTTACCCATTGACCAACGTACTTATGAATCTAAACAACAATTAAAATTTAAAAAGCCGTAGCCATTTTTTTCGAAGTAGGATTTGAGTTATTCAAAAGACGTCTAAAATATCGTTTCCTCCTCTTTCCAATGCATTTTCAATGACTCAACCGAAGTCAGGAATAAAAGGTTATGGCTATTTGAATGTTTTTTGCCGATCAATCAACTTACTTATCGATAAATCGTGAAGAAAAGTTCAACTAGCCGTAACTTTTCATCCCGACTTTGATTTGAGTTTTTGAAAAAGAATTGAAAATGGCTTTTTTCCAATTTCTAACGCATGTTCAATCACACAAATTGGAGTCAGAATGAAAAAGTTGTGGTTATTTTAAAGTTTCACACCGATCATTCAATTACTTCTCGATTGAATCGGTAAGAAAAATTCAAAATGGCTTAAAGTTTAGTCCTGACACTGATATAAGTAAATAAAAAGGCGTTGAAAATATTGTTTCTTCTAAATTCCAAGGAATGTGCAATCACTCAAATCGGAGCCCGGAAGAAAACGTTATGGCTATTTGAATGTTTGTTACCCATTAACCAAGGTACATATGAATCTAATCAGCAATTAAAATTTAAAAAGCCGTAGCCATTTCTTTCGAAGTATGATTTGAGTTATTTAAAAGACGTTTAAAATATCGTTTCCTCCTCTTTCCAATGCATTTTCAATGACTCAACCGAAGTTAGGAATAAAATGTTATGGCTATTTGAATGTTTTTTGGCGATCAATCAACATACTTATCGAAAAAATCAAGAAGAAAAGTTAAAATAGCTATAACTTTTCATCCCGACTTTGATTTGAGTGTTTGAAAAAGAATTGAAAATGTCTTTTCTTCCAATTTCTAACGCATGTTGAATCACACAAATTGGAGTCAGAATGAAAAAGTTGTGGTTATTTTAAAGTTTCACACCGTTCATTCAATTACTTCTCGATTGAATCGGTAAGAAAAATTCAAATAGGCTTATAGTTTAATCCTGATACTGATATAAGTTAATAAAAAGGCTTTGAAAATATTGTTTCTTCTTCATTCCAAGGAATGTGCAACCACTCAAACCGGAGCCCGGAAGAAAACGTTATGGCTATTTGAATGTTTGTTACCCATTGACCAACGTACTTATGAATCTAATCAGCACTTAAAATTTAAAAAGCCGTAGCCATTTCTTTCGAAGCAGGATTTGAGTTATTCAAAAGACGTTTAAAATATCGTTTCCTCCTCTTTCCAATGCATTTTCAATGACTCAACCGAAGTCAGGAATAAAACGTTATGGCTATTTGAATTTTTTTTGCCGATCAATCAACTTACTTATCGAAAAAATCGTGAAGAAAAGTTAAAATTGCCGTAACTTTTCATCCCGACTTTGGTTTGAGTGTTTGAAAAAGAATTGAAAATGTCTTTTCTTCCTATTTCTCACGCATGTTCAATCACACAAATTGGAGTCAGAATGAAAAAGTTGTGGTTATTTTAAAGTTTCACACCGATCATTCAATTACTTCTCGATTGAATCGGTAAGAAAAATTCAAACAGGCTTATAGTTTAATCCTGACACTGATATAAGTTAATAAAAAGGCGTTGAAAATATTGTTTCTTCTTCATCCAAAGGAATGTGCAATCACTCAAATCGGAGCCCAAAAGAAAACGTTATGGCTATTTGAATGTTTGTTACCCATTGACCAACGTACCTATGAATCTAATCAGCAATTAAAATTTAAAAAGCTGTAGCCATTTCTTTCGAAGTATGATTTGAGCTATTCAAATGACGTTTAAAATATCGTTTCCTCCTCTTTCCAATGCATTTTCAATGACTCAACCGAAGTCAGGAATAAAATCTTATGGCTATTTGAATGTTTTTTGCAGATCAATCAACTTACTTATCGAAAAAATCGTGAAGAAAAGTTAAAATAGCCGTAACTTTTCATCCCGACTTTGATTTGAGTGTTTGAAAAAGAATTGAAAATGCCTTTTCTTCCTATTTCTAACGCATGTTCAATCACACAAATTGGAGTTAGAATGAAGAAGTTGTGGTTATTTTAAAGTTTCACACCGATCATTCAATTACTTCTCGATTGAATCAGTAAGAAAAATTCAAAAAGGCTTATAGTTTAGTCGTGACACTGATATAAGTAAATAAAAAAGCGTTGAAAATATTGTTTCTTCTAAATTCCAAGGAATGTGCAATCACTCAAATCGGAGCCCGGAAGAAAACGTTATGGCTATTTGAATATTTGTTACCCATTGACCAAGGTACATATGAATCTAATCAGCAATTAAAATTTAAAAAGCCGTAGCCATTTCTTTCGAAGTATGATTTGAGTTATTCAAAAGACGTTTAAAATATCGTTTCCTCCTCTTTCCAATGCATTTTCAATGACTCAAACCGAAGTCAGGAATAAAATCTTATGGCTATTTGAATGTTTTTTGCCGATCAATCAACTTACTTATCGAAAAAATCATGAAGAAAAGTTAAAATAGCCGTAACTTTTCATCCAAACATTGATTTGAGTTTTTGAAAAAGAATTGAAAATGTCTTTTTTCCTATTTGTAACGCATGTTCAATCACACAAATTGGAGTCAGAATGAAAAAGTTGTGGTTATTTTAAAGTTTCACGCCGATCATTCAATTACTTCTCGATTGAATCGGTAAGAAAAACTCAAATAGGCTTATAGTTTAATCCTGACACTGATATAAGTTAATAAAACGACGTTGAAAATATAGTTTCTTCTTCATCCAAAGGAATGTGCAATCACTCAAATCGGAGCCCAAAAGAAAACGTTATGGCTATTTGAATGTTTGTTACCCATTGACCAACGTACTTATGAATCTAATCAGCAATTAAAATTTAAAAATTCGTAGCCATTACTTTCGAAGTATGATTTGAGTTATTCAAAAGACGTTTAAAATATCGTTTCCTCCTCTTTCCAATGCGTTTTCAATGACTCAACCGAAGTCAGGAATAAAATGTTATGGCTATTTGAATGTTTTTTTCCGATCAATCAACTTACTTATCGAAAAAATCGTGAAGAAAAGTTAAAATAGCTGTAACTTTTGATCCCGACTTTGATTTGAGTGTTTGAAAAAGAATTGAAAATGTCTTTTCTTCCTACTTGTAACGCATGTTCAATCACACAAATTGGAGTCAAGAATGAAAAAGTTGTGGTTATTTTAAAGTTTCACACCGATCATTCAATTACTTCTCGATTGAATCGGTGAGAAAAATTCAAATAGGCTTATAGTTTAATCCTGACACTGATATAAGTTAATAAAAAGGTGTTCAAAATATTGTTTCTTCTTCATTCCAAGGAATGTACAATCACTCAAATCGGAGCCCGGAAGAAAACGTTATGGCTATTTGAATGTTTGTTACCCATTGACCAACGTACTTATGAATTTAATCAACAATCAAAATTCAAAAAATCGTAGCCATTTCCTTCGAAGTGTGATTTGAGTTATTCAAAAGACGCTTAAAATATCGTTTCTACCTCTTTCCAACGCATTTTCAATCACTCAAGCCAGTGTCAGGAATAAAATGTTATGGCTATTTGAATATTTTTTCCCGATCAATCAACTTACGTATCGAACAAATCGTGAAGAAAGTTAAAATAACCATAACTTTTCATCCCGACTTTGATTTGAGTGTTTGAAAAAGATTTGAAAATGTCTTTTCTTCCCATTTCTAATGCATGTTCAATCACCCAAATTAGAGTTAGAATGAGAAAGTTGTGGTTATTTTAATGTTTCACACCGACCATTCAATTACTTCACGATTGAATCGGTAAGAAAAATTTAAATAGACTTACAGTTTAATCCTGACACTGATATGAGTTAATAAAAAGGCCTTAAAAATATTGTTTCTTCTTCTTTCCAAGGAATGTGAAATCACTCATATTGGAGTCCGGATGAAAACGTTATGGCTACTTGAAGGTTTGTTACCCCGTGGCGAACATACTTATTAGTCTAATCAGTAATCAAAATTCAAAAAGCCGTAACCATTTCTTTCGAACTATGATTTGAGTTATTCAGAAGACGCTTAAAATATCATTTCTTCCACTTTCCAACGCATTTTCAATCACTCAAATCAAAGTCAGGAATAAAATGTTATGGCTATTTGAATGCTTTTTGCCGATCAATCAACTTACTTATCAAAACAATCGTGAAGAAAAGTTACAATTGCCGTAACTTTTCATCCCGACTTTGATTTGAGTGATTGAAAAAAATTGAGAATGTCTTTTCTTCCTATTTCTAACGCATGTTCAATCACACAAATTAGAGTCAGAATGAAAAAGTTGTGGTTATTTTAAAGTTTCACACCGATCATTCAATTACTTCCCGATTGAATCGGTAAGAAAAATTCAAAGAGGCTTATAGTTTAATCTTGACACTGATATAAGTTAATAAAAAGACGTTGAAAATATTATTTCTTCTTCATTCCAAGGAATGTGCAATCACTCAAATCGGAGCCCGGAAGAAAACGTTATGGCTATTGGAATGTTTTTTACCCATTGACCAACGTACTTATGAATCTAATCAGCAGTTAAAATTTAAAAAGCCGTAGCCATTTCCTTCGAAGTATGATTTGAGTTATTTAAAAGACGTTTAAAATATCGTTTCCACCTCTTTCCAATGCATTTTCAATGGCTCAACCGAAGTCAGGAATAAAATGTTATGGCTATTTGAATGTTTTTTGTCGATTAATCAACTTAGTTATCGAAAAAATCATGAAGAAAAGTTAAAATAGCCGTAACTTTTCATCCCGACTCTGATTTGAGTTTTTGAAAAAGAATTGAAAATGTCTTTTTTCCTACTTCTAATGCATGTTCAATCACACAAATTGGAGTCAGAATAAAAAGTTGTGGTTATTTTAAAGTTTCACACCGATCATTCAATTACTTATCGATTGAATCAGTAAGAAAAATTCAAATAGGCTTATAGTTTAATCCTGACACTGATATAAGTTAATAAAAAGACGTTGAAAATGTTGTTTCTTCTAAATTCCAAGGAATGTGTAATCACTCAAATCGGAGCCCGGAAGAAAACGTTATGGCTATTGGAATGTTTGTTACCCATTGACCAACGTACTTATGAATCTAATCAGCTATTAAAATTTAAAAAGTCGTAGCCATTTCCTTCGAAGTATGATTTGAGTTATTCAAAAGACGTTTTAAATATTTTTTCCTCCTCTTTCCAATGCATTTTCAATGACTCAACCGAAGTCAGGAATAAAATGTAATGGCTATTTGAATGTTTTTTGCCGAACAATCAACTTACTTATCGAAAAAATTGTGAAGAAAAGTTAAAATAGCCGTAACTTTTCATCCCGACTTTGATTTGAGTGTTTGAAAAAGAATTGAAAATGTCTTTTCATCCTATTTCTAACGCATGTTCAATCACACAAATTGGAGTTAGAATGAAAAAGTTGTGGTTATTTTAAAGTTTCACACCGATCATTCAATTACTTCTCGATTGAATCGGTAAGAAAAATTCAAAAAGGCTTATAGTTTAGTCGTGACACTGATATAAGTAAATAAAAAAGCGTTGAAAATATTGTTTCTTCTAAATTCCAAGGAATGTGCAATCACTCAAATCGGAGCCCGGAAGAAAACGTTATGGCAATTTGAATATTTGTTACCCATTGACCAAGGTACATATGAATCTAATCAGCAATTAAAATTTAAAAAGCCGTAGCCATTTCTTTCGAAGTACGATTTGAGTTATTCAAAAGGCGTTTAAAATATTGTTTCCTCCTCTTTCCAATGCATTTTCAATGACTCAACCGAAGTCAGGAATAAAATCTTTTGGCTATTTGAATGTTTTTTGCCGATCAATCAACTTACTTATCGAAAAAATCATGAAGAAAAGTTAAAATAGCCGTAACTTTTCATCCCGACATTGATTTGAGTTTTTGAAAAAGAATTGAAAATGTCTTTTTTCCTATTTGTAACGCATGTTCAATCACACAAATTGGAGTCAGAATGAAAAAGTTTTGGTTATTTTAAAGTTTCACGCCGATCATTCAATTACTTCTTGATTGAATCGGTAAGAAAAACTCAAATAGGCTTATAGTTTACTCCTGACACTGATATAAGTTAATAAAAAGACGTTGAAAATATAGTTTCTTCTTCATCCAAAGGAATGTGCAATCACTCAAATCGGAGCCCAAAAGAAAACGTTATGGCTATTTGAATGTTTGTTACCCATTGACCAACGTACTTATGAATCTAATCAGCAATTAAAATTTAAAAATTCGTAGCCATTACTTTCGAAGTATGATTTGAGTTATTCAAAAGACGTTTAAAATATCGTTTCCTCCTCTTTCCAATGCATTTTCAATGACTCAACCGAAGTCAAGAATAAAATGTTATGGCTATTTGAATGTTTTTTTCCGATCAATCAACTTACTTATCGAAAAAATCGTGAAGAAAAGTTAAAATAGCTGTAACTTTTGATCCCGACTTTGATTTGAGTGTTTGAAAAAGAATTGAAAATGTCTTTTCTTCCTACTTGTAACGCATGTTCAATCACACAAATTGGAGTCAGAATGAAAAAGTTGTGGTTATTTTAAAGTTTCACACCGATCATTCAATTACTTCTCGATTGAATCGGTGAGAAAAATTCAAATAGGCTTATAGTTTAATCCTGACACTGATATAAGTTAATAAAAAGGCGTTCAAAATATTGTTTCTTCTTCATTCCAAGGAATGTACAATCACTCAAATCGGAGCCCGGAAGAAAACGTTATGGCTATTTGAATGTTTGTTACCCATTGACCAACGTACTTATGAATTTAATCAACAATCAAAATTCAAAAAATCGTAGCCATTTCCTTCGAAGTGTGATTTGAGTTATTCAAAAGACGCTTAAAATATCGTTTCTACCTCTTTCCAACGCATTTTCAATCACTCAAGCCGATGTCAGGAATAAAATGTTATGGCGATTTGAATATTTTTTCCCGATCAATCAACTTACGTATCGAACAAATCGTGAAGAAAGTTAAAATAACCATACCTTTTCATCCCGACTTTGATTTGAGTGTTTGAAAAAGATTTGAAAATGTCTTTTCTTCCCATTTCTAATGCATGTTCAATCACCCAAATTAGAGTTAGAATGAAAAAGTTGTGGTTATTTTAATGTTTCACACCGACCATTCAATTACTTCTCGATTGAATCGGTAAGAAAAATTTAAATAGACTTACAGTTTAATCCTGACACTGATATGAGTTAATAAAAAGGCCTTAAAAATATTGTTTCTTCTTCTTTCCAAGGAATGTGAAATCACTCATATTGGAGTCCGGATGAAAACGTTATGGCTACTTGAAGGTTTGTTACCCCGTGGCGAACATACTTATTAGTCTAATCAGTAATCAAAATTCAAAAAGCCGTAACCATTTCTTTCGAACTATGATTTGAGTTATTCAGAAGACGCTTAAAATATCATTTCTTCCACTTTCCAACGCATTTTCAATCACTCAAATCAAAGTCAGGAATAAAATGTTATGGCTATTTGAATGCTTTTTGCCGATCAATCAACTTACTTATCAAAACAATCGTGAAGAAAAGTTACAATTGCCGTAACTTTTCATCCCGACTTTGATTTGAGTGATTGAAAAAAATTGAGAATGTCTTTTCTTCCTATTTCTAACGCATGTTCAATCACACAAATTAGAGTCAGAATGAAAAAGTTGTGGTTATTTTAAAGTTTCACACCGATCATTCAATTACTTCCCGATTGAATCGATAAGAAAAATTCAAACAGGCTTATAGTTTAATCTTGACACTGATATAAGTTAACAAAAAGACGTTGAAAATGTTGTTTCTTCTAAATTCCAAGGAATGTGCAATCACTCAAATCGGAGCCCGGAAGAAAACGTTATGGCTATTGGAATGTTTGTTACCCATTGACCAACGTACTTATGAATCTAATCAGCAATTAAAATTTAAAAAGTCGTAGCCATTTCCTTCGAAGTATGATTTGAGTTATTCAAAAGACGTTTTAAATATTGTTTCCTCCTCTTTCCAACGCATTTTCAATGACTCACACCGAAGTCAGGAATATATTGTTATGGCTATTTGAAAATTTTTTGCCTATCAATCAACTTACTTATCGAAAAAATCATGAAGAAATGTTAAAATAGTCGTAACTTTTCATCCGGACTTTGATTTGAGTGTTTGAAAAAGAATTGAAAATGTCTTTTCTTCCTATTTCTAACGCATGTTCAATCACACAAATTAGTGTCAGAATGAAAAAGTTGTGGTTATTTTAAAGTTTCACACCGATCATTCAATTACTTCCCGATTGAATCGGTAAGAAAAACTCAAATAGGCTTATAGTTTAATCTTGACACTGATATAAGTTAATAAAAAGACGTTGAAAATATTATTTCTTCTTCATTCCAAGGAATGTGCAATCACTCAAATCGGAGCCCGGATGAAAACGTTATGGCTATTGGAATGTTTTTTACCCATTGACCAACGTACTTATGAATCTAATCAGCAGTTAAAATTTAAAAAGCCGTAGCCATTTCCTTCGAAGTATGATTTGAGTTATTTAAAAGACGTTTAAAATATCGTTTCCTCCTCTTTCCAATGCATTTTCAATGACTCAACCGAAGTCAGGAATAAAATGTTATGGCTATTTGAATGTTTTTTGTCGACCAATCAACTTACTTATCGAAAAAATTGTGAAGAAAAGTTAAAATAGCCGTAACTTTTCATCCCGACTCTAATTTGAGTTTTTGAAAAAGAATTGAAAATGTCTTTTTTCCTACTTGTAACGCATGTTCAATCACACAAATTGGAGTCAGAATGAAAAAGTTGTGGTTATTTTAAAGTTTCACACCGATCATTCAATTACTTCTCGATTGAATCGGTAAGAAAAATTCAAATAGGCTTATAGTTTAATCCTGACACTGATATAAGTTAATAAAAAGGTGTTCAAAATATTGTTTCTTCTTCATTCCAAGGAATGTACAATCACTCAAATCGGAGCCCGGAAGAAAACGTTATGGCTATTTGAATGTTTGTTACCCATTGACCAACGTACTTATGAATTTAATCAACAATCAAAATTCAAAAAATTGTAGCCATTTCCTTCGAAGTGTGATTTGAGTTATTCAAAAGACGCTTAAAATATCGTTTCTACCTCTTTCCAACGCATTTTCAATCACTCAAGCCGGTGTCAGGAATAAAATGTTATGGCTATTTGAATATTTTTTCCCGATCAATCAACTTACGTATCGAACAAATCGTGAAGAAAGTTAAAATAACCATAACTTTTCATCCCGACTTTGATTTGAGTGTTTGAAAAAGATTTGAAAATGTCTTTTCTTCCTATTTCTAATGCATGTTCAATCACCCAAATTAGAGTTAGAATGAAAAAGTTGTGGTTATTTTAATGTTTCACACCGACAATTCAATTACTTCTCGATTGAATCGGTAAGAAAAATTTAAATAGACTTACAGTTTAATCCTGACACTGATATGAGTTAATAAAAAGGCCTTAAAAATATTGTTTCTTCTTCTTTCCAAGGAATGTGAAATCACTCATATTGGAGTCCGGATAAAACGTTATGGCTACTTGAAGGTTTGTTACCCTGTGGCGAACATACTTATTAGTCTAATCAGTAATCAAAATTCAAAAAGCCGTAACCGTTTCTTTCGAACTATGATTTGAGTTATTCAGAAGACGCTTAAAATATCATTTCTTCTACTTTCCAACGCATTTTCAATGACTCAAATCGAAGTCAGGAATAAAATGTTATGGCTATTTGAATGTTTTTTGCCGATCAATCAACTTACTTATGAAAACAATCGTGAAGAAAAGTTACAATTGCCGTAACTTTTCATCCCGACATTGATTTGAGTGATTGAAAAAAATTGAGAATGTCTTTTCTTCCTATTTCTAACGCATGTTCAATCACACAAATTAGAGTCAGAATGAAAAAGTTGTGGTTATTTTAAAGTTTCACACCGATCATTCAATTACTTCCCGATTGAATCGGTAAGAAAAATTCAAATAGGCTTATAGTTTAATCTTGACACTGATATAAGTTAATAAAAAGACGTTGAAAATATTATTTCTTCTTCATTCCAAGGAATGTGCAATCACTCAAATCGGAGCCCGGAAGAAAACGTTATGGCTATTGGAATGTTTTTTACCCATTGACCAACGTACTTATGAATCTAATCAGCAGTTAAAATTTAAAAAGCCGTAGCCATTTCCTTCGAAGTATGATTTGAGTTATTTAAAAGACGTTTAAAATATCGTTTCCTCCTCTTTCCAATGCATTTTCAATGACTCAACCGAAGTCAGGAATAAAATGTTGTGGCTATTTGAATGTTTTTTGTCGATTAATCAACTTAGTTATCGAAAAAATCATGAAGAAAAGTTAAAATAGCCGTAACTTTTCATCCCGACTCTGATTTGAGTTTTTGAAAAAGAATTGAAAATGTCTTTTTTCCTACTTCTAATGCATGTTCAATCACACAAATTGGAGTCAGAATAAAAAGTTGTGGTTAGTTTAAAGTTTCACACCGATCATTCAATTACTTCTCGATTGAATCAGTAAGAAAAATTCAAATAGGCTTATTGTTTAATCCTGACACTGATATAAGTTAATAAAAAGACGTTGAAAATGTTGTTTCTTCTAAATTCCAAGGAATGTGCAATCACTCAAATCGGAGCCCGGAAGAAAACGTTATGGCTACTTGAAGGTTTGTTACCCAATGGCGAACAGACTTATTAGTCTAATCAGTAATCAAAATTCAAAAAGCCGTAACCATTTCTTTCAATCTATGATTTGAGTTATTCAGAAGACGCTTAAAATATCGTTTCTTTCTCTTTCCAACGCATTTTCAATCACTCAAATCGAAGTCAGGAATAAAATGTTATGGCTATTTGAATGTTTTTTGCCGATAAATCAACTTACTTATGAAAACAATCGTGAAGAAAAGTTACAATTGCCGTAACTTTTCATCCCGACTTTGATTTGAGTGATTGAAAAAAAATTGAAAATGTCTTTTCTTCCTTTTTCTAACGCATGTTCAATCACACAAATTAGAGTTAGATTGAAAAAGTTGTGGTTATTTTAAAGTTTCACACCGATCATTCAATTACTTCTCGACTTAATCGGTAAGAAAAATTCAAAAAAGTTTATAGTTTAGTCCTGACACTGATATAAGTAAATAAAAAGGCGTTGAAAATATTGTTTCTTCTAAATTCCAAGGAATGTGCAATCACTCAAATCGGAGCCCGGAAGAAAACATTATGGCTATTTGAATGTTTGTTACCCATTGAGCAAGGTACATATGAATCTAATCAGCAATTAAAATTTAAAAAGCCGTAGCCATTTCTTTCGAAGTACGATTTGAGTTATTCAAAAGACGTTTCAAATATCGTTTCCTCCTCTTTCCAATGCATTTTCAATGGCTCAACCGAAGTCAGGAATAAAATGTTATGGCTATTTGAATGTTTTTTGCCGATCAATCAACTTACTTATCGAAAAAATCATGAAGAAAAGTTAAAATAGCCGTAACTTTTCATCCCGACATTGATTTGAGTTTTTGAAAAAGAATTGAAAATGTCTTTTTTCCTATTTGTAACGCAAGTTCGATCACACAAATTGGAGTCAGAATGAAAAAGTTGTGGTTATTTTAAAGTTTCACACCGGTCATTCAATTACTTCTCGATTGAATCGGAAAGAAAAATTCAAATAGGCTTATAGTTTAATCCTGACACTAATATAAGTTAATAAAAAGACGTTGAAAATATAGTTTCTTCTTCATCCAAAGGAATGTGCAATCACTCAAATCGGAGCCCAAAAGAAAATGTTATGGCTATTTGAATGTTTGTTACCCATTGACCAACGTACTTATGAATCTAATCAGCAATTAAAATTTAAAAATCCGTAGCCATTTCTTTCGAAGTATGATTTGAGTTATTCAAAAGACGTTTAAAATATCGTTTCCTCCTCTTTCCAATGCATTTTCAATGAATCAACCGAAGTCAGGAATAAAATGTTATGGCTATTTGAATGTTTTTTGCCGATCAATCAACTTACTTATCGAAAAAATCGTGAAGAAAAGTTAAAATAGCTGTAACTTTTCATCCCGACTTTGATTTGAGTGTTTGAAAAAGAATTGAAAATGTCTTTTCTTCCTATTTCTAACGCATGTTCGATCACACAAATTGGAGTCAGAATGAAAAAGTTGTGGTTATTTTAAAGTTTCACACCGGTCATTCAATTACTTCTCGATTGAATCGGAAAGAAAAATTCAAATAGGCTTATAGTTTAATCCTGACACTGATATAAGTTAATAAAAAAACGTTGAAAATATAGTTTCTTCTTCATCCAAAGGAATGTGCAATCACTCAAATCGGAGCCCAAAAGAAAACGTTATGGCTATTTGAATGTTTGTTACCCATTGACCAACGTACTTATGAATCTAATCAGCAATTAAAATTTAAAAATCCGTAGCCATTTCTTTCGAAGTATGATTTGAGTTATTCAAAAGACGTTTAAAATATCGTTTCCTCCTCTTTCCAATGCATTTTCAATGAATCAACCGAAGTCAGGAATAAAATGTTATGGCTATTTGAATGTTTTTTGCCGATCAATCAACTTACTTATCGAAAAAAACGTGAAGAAAAGTTAAAATAGCTGTAACTTTTCATCCCGACTTTGATTTGAGTGTTTGAAAAAGAATTGAAAATGTCTTTTCTTCCTATTTCTAACGCATGTTCAATCACACAAATTGGAGTCAGAATGAAAAAGTTGTGGTTATTTTAAAGTTTCACACCGACCATTCAATTACTTCTCGATTGAATCGATAAGAAAAATTCAAATAGACTTACAGTTTAATCCTGACACTGATATGAGTTAATAAAAAGGCGTTAAAAATATTGTTTCTTCTTCTTTCCAAGGAATGTGAAATCACTCATATTGGAGTCCGGATGAAAACGTTATGGCTATTTGAATGTCTGTTACCCAATGGTGAACATACTTATTAGTCTAATCTGTAACCAAAATTCAAAAAGCCGTAACCATTTCTTTCGAACTATGAATTGAGTTGTTCAGAAGACGCTTAAAATATCGTTTCTTCCTCTTTCCAACGCATTTTCAATTACTCAAATCGAAGTCAGGAATAAATTGTTACGGCTATTTGAATGTTTTTTGCCCATCAATCAACTTACTTATCGACAAAATCGTGAAGAAAAGTTACAATTGCCGTAACTTTTCATCCCGACTTTGATTTGAGTGATTGAAAAAGAATTGAAAATGTCTTTTCTTCCTATTTCTAACGCATGTTCAATCACACAAATTGGAGTCAGAATGAAAAAGTTGTGGTTATTTTAAAGTTTCACACCGATCATTCAATTACTTCTCGATTGAATCGGTAAGAAAAATTCAAATAGGCTTATAGTTTAATCCTGACACTGATATAAGTTAATAAAAAGACATTGAAAATATTGTTTCTTCTAAATTCCAAGGAATGTGCAATCACTCAAATCGGAGCCCGGAAGAAAACGTTATGGCTATTTGAATGTTTGTTACCCATTGACCAACGTACTTGTGAATCTAATCAGCAATAAAAATATAAAAACCCGTAGCCATTTCTTTCGAAGTATGATTGAGTTATTCAAAAGATGTTTAAAATATCGTTTCCTCCTCTTTCCAACGCATTTTCAATCACTCAAACCAGAGTCAGGAATAAAATGTTATGGCTATTTGAATTTTTTTTCCCGATCAATCAACTTACATATCGAACAAATCGTGAAGAAAGTTAAAATAGCCGTAACTTTTGATCCCGACTTTGATTTGAGCGTTTGAAAAAGATTTGAAAATGTCTTTTCTTCCTATTTCTAACCCATGTTCAATCACACAAATTGGAGTCAGAAAGAAAAAGTTGTGGTTATTTTAAAGTTTCACACCGATCCTTCAATTACTTCTCGATTGAATCGGTAAGAAAAATTCAAATAGACTTACAATTTAATCCTGAAACTGATATGAGTTAATAAAAAGGCGTTAAAAATATTGTTTCTTCTTCTTTTCAAGGAATGTGAAATCACTCATATTGGAGTCCGGATGAAAACGTTATGGCTATTTGAATGTCTGTTACCCAATGGTGAACATACTTATTAGTCTAATCTGTAACCAAAATTCAAAAAGTCGTAACCATTTCTTTCGAACTATGAATTGAGTTGTTCAGAAGACGCTTAAAATATCGTTTCTTCCTCTTTCGAACGCATTTTCAATTACTCAAATCGAAGTCAGGAATAAACTGTTACGGCTATTTGAATGTTTTTTGCCCATCAATCACCTTACTTATCGACAAAATCGTGAAGAAAAGTTACACTTGCCGTAACTTTTCATCCCGACTTTGATTTGAGTGATTGAAAAAGAATTGAAAATGTCTTTTCTTCCTATTTCTAACGCATGTTCAATCACACAAATTGGAGTCAGAATGAAAAAGTTGTGGTTATTTTAAAGTTTCACACCGATCATTCAATTACTTCCCGATTGAATCGGTAAGAAAAATACAAATAGGTTTATAGTTTAATCCTGACACTGATATAAGTTAATAAAATGGCGTTGAAAATATTATTTCTTCTTCATTCCAAGGAATGTGCAATCACTCAAATCGGAGCCCGAAAGAAAACGTTATGGCTATTTGAATGTTTTTTACCCATTGACCAACGTACTTTTGAATCTAATGAACAATTAAAATTTAAAATGTCGCAGCCATTTCCTTCGAAGTATGATTTGAGTTATTCAAAAGACGTTTAAAATATCGTTTCCTCTTCTTTCCAACGCATTTTCGATGACTCAAACCGAAGTAAGGAATAAAATGTTATGGCTATTTGAATGTTTTTTGCCGATCAATCAACTTACTTATCGAAAAAATCGTGAAGAAAAATTAAAATAATAGTAACTTTTCATCCCGACTTTGGTTTGAGTGATTGAAAAAGAATTGAAAATGTCTTTTCTTGCTATTTCTAACGCTTGTTCAATCACACAAATTGGAGTCGGAATGAAAAAGTTGTGGTTATTTTAAAGTTTCACACCGATCATTCAATTACTTCTCGATTGAATCGGAAAGAAAAATTCAAATAGGCTTATAGTTTAATCCTGACACTGATATAAGTTAATAAAAAGGCTTTGAAAATATTGTTTCTTCTTCATTCCAAGGAATGTGCAATCACTCAAACCGGAGCCCGGAAGAAAACGTTATGGCTATTTGAATGTTTGTTACCCTTTGACCAAGGTACTTATGAATCTAATCAGCAGTTAAAATTTAAAAAGCCGTTTCCATTTCTTTCGAAGTATGATTTGAGTTATTCAAAAGACGTTTAAAATATCGTTTCCTCCTCTTTCCAATGCATTTTCAATGACTCAACCGAAGTCAGGAATAAACTGTTACGGCTATTTGAATGTTTTTTGCCCATCAATCAACTTACTTATCGACAAAATCGTGAAGAAAAGTTAAAATAACAGTAACTTTTCATCCCGACTTTGATTTGAGTGATTGAAAAAGAATTGAAAATGTCTTTTCTTCCTATTTCTAACGCATGTTCAATCACACAAATTGGAGTCAGAATGAAAAAGTTGTGGTTATTTTAAAGTTTCACACCGATCATTCAATTACTTCCCGATTGAATCGGTAAGAAAAATACAAATAGGTTTATAGTTTAATCCTGACACTGATATAAGTTAATAAAATGGCGTTGAAAATATAGTTTCTTCTTCATTCCAAGGAATGTGCAATCACTCAAATCGGAGCCCGGAAGAAAACGTTATGGCTATTTGAATGTTTTTTACCCATTGACCAACGTACATATGAATCTAATCAGCAATTAAAATTTAAAAAGTCGCAGCCATTTCCTTCGAAGTATGATTTGAGTTTTTCAAAAGACGTTTAAAATATCGTTTCCTCCTCTTTCCAATGCATTTTCAATGACTCAACCGAAGTCAGGAATAAAATGTTATGGCTATTTGAATGTTTTTTGCCGATCAATCAACTTACTTATCGAAAAAATCATGAAGAAAAGTTAAAATAGCCGTAACTTTTCATCCCGACTTTAATTTGAGTGATTGAAAAAGAATTGAAAATGTCTTTTCTTCCTATTTCTAACGCATGTTCAATCACATAAATTGGAGTCAGAATGAAAAAGCTGTGGTTATTTTAAAGTTTCACACCGACCATTCAATTACTTCTCGATTGAATCGGTAAGAAAAATTCAAATAGACTTACAGTTTAATCCTGACACACTGATATGAATTAATAAAAAGGCCTTAAAAATATTGTTTCTTCTTCTTTCCAAGGAATGTGAAATCACTCATATTGGAGTCCGAATGAAAACGTTATGGCTACTTGAAGGTTTGTTACCCAATGGCGAACAGACTTATTAGTCTAATCAGTAATCAAAATTCAAAAAGCCGTAACCATTTCTTTCGATCTATGATTTGAGTTATTCAGAAGACGCTTAAAATATCGTTTCTTCCTCTTTCCAACGCATTTTCAACCACTCAAATCGAAGTCAGGAATAAAATGTTATGGCTATTTGAATGTTTTTTGCCGATAAATCAACTTACTTATGAAAACAATCGTGAAGAAAAGTTACAATTGCCGTAACTTTTCATCCCGACTTTGATTTGAGTGATTGAAAAAAAATTGAAAATGCCTTTTCTTCCTTTTTCTAACGCATGTTCAATCACACAAATTAGAGTTAGAATGAAAAAGTTGTGGTTATTTTAAAGTTTCACACCGATCATTCAATTACTTCTCGATTGAATCGGTAAGAAAAATTCAAAAAGGTTTATAGTTTAGTCCTGACACTGATATAAGTAAATAAAAAGGCGTTGAAAATATTGTTTCTTCTAAATTCCAAGGAATGTGCAATCACTCAAATCGGAGCCCGGAAGAAAACATTATGGCTATTTGAATGTTTGTTACCCATTGACCAAGGTACATATGAATCTAATCAGCAATTAAAATTTAAAAAGCCGTAGCCATTTCTTTCGAAGTACGATTTGAGTTATTCAAAAGACGTTTCAAATATCGTTTCCTCCTCTTTCCAATGCATTTTCAATGGCTCAACCGAAGTCAGGAATAAAATGTTATGGCTATTTGAATGTTTTTTGCCGATCAATCAACTTATCGAAAAAATCATGAAGAAAAGTTAAAATAGCCGTAACTTTTCATCCCGACATTGATTTGAGTTTTTGAAAAAGAATTGAAAATGTCTTTTTTCCTATTTGTAACGCAAGTTCGATCACACAAATTGGAGTCAGAATGAAAAAGTTGTGGTTATTTTAAAGTTTCACACCGGTCATTCAATTACTTCTCGATTGAATCGGAAAGAAAAATTCAAATAGGCTTATAGTTTAATCCTGACACTGATATAACTTAATAAAAAGACGTTGAAAATATAGTTTCTTCTTCATCCAAGGGAATGTGCAATCACTCAAATCGGAGCCCAAAAGAAAACGTTATGGCTATTTGAATGTTTGTTACCCATTGACCAACGTACTTATGAATCTAATCAGCAATTAAAATTTAAAAATCCGTAGCCATTTCTTTCGAAGTATGATTTGAGTTATTCAAAAGACGTTTAAAATATCGTTTCCTCCTCTTTCCAATGCATTTTCAATGAATCAACCGAAGTCAGGAATAAAATGTTATGGCTATTTGAATGTTTTTTGCCGATCAATCAACTTACTTATCGAAAAAATCGTGAAGAAAAGTTAAAATAGCTGTAACTTTTCATCCCGACTTTGATTTGAGTGTTTGAAAAAGAATTGAAAATGTCTTTTCTTCCTATTTCTAATGCATGTTCAATCACCCAAATTAGAGTTAGAATGAAAAAGTTGTGGTTATTTTAATGTTTCACACCGACAATTCAATTACTTCTCGATTGAATCGGTAAGAAAAATTTAAATAGACTTACAGTTTAATCCTGACACTGATATGAGTTAATAAAAAGGCCTTAAAAATATTGTTTCTTCTTCTTTCCAAGGAATGTGAAATCACTCATATTGGAGTCCGGATAAAACGTTATGGCTACTTGAAGGTTTGTTACCCTGTGGCGAACATACTTATTAGTCTAATCAGTAATCAAAATTCAAAAAGCCGTAACCGTTTCTTTCGAACTATGATTTGAGTTATTCAGAAGACGCTTAAAATATCATTTCTTCTACTTTCCAACGCATTTTCAATGACTCAAATCGAAGTCAGGAATAAAATGTTATGGCTATTTGAATGTTTTTTGCCGATCAATCAACTTACTTATGAAAACAATCGTGAAGAAAAGTTACAATTGCCGTAACTTTTCATCCCGACATTGATTTGAGTGTTTGAAAAAAATTGAGAATGTCTTTTCTTCCTATTTCTAACGCATGTTCAATCACACAAATTAGAGTCAGAATGAAAAAGTTGTGGTTATTTTAAAGTTTCACACCGATCATTCAATTACTTCCCGATTGAATCGGTAAGAAAAATACAAATAGGTTTATAGTTTAATCCTGACACTGATATAAGTTAATAAAATGGCGTTGAAAATATTATTTCTTCTTCATTCCAAGGAATGTGCAATCACTCAAATCGGAGCCCGAAAGAAAACGTTATGGCTATTTGAATGTTTTTTACCCATTGACCAACGTACTTTTGAATCTAATGAACAATTAAAATTTAAAATGTCGCAGCCATTTCCTTCGAAGTATGATTTGAGTTATTCAAAAGACGTTTAAAATATCGTTTCCTCCTCTTTCCAATGCATTTTCAATGACTCAACCGAAGTCAGGAATAAAATGTTATGGCTATTTGAATGTTTTTTGCCGATCAATCAACTTACTTATCGAAAAAATCATGAAGAAAAGTTAAAATAGCCTTAACTTTTCATCCCGACTTTAATTTGAGTGATTGAAAAAGAATTGAAAATGTCTTTTCTTCCTATTTCTAACGCATGTTCAATCACATAAATTGGAGTCAGAATGAAAAAGTTGTGGTTATTTTAAAGTTTCACACCGACCATTCAATTACTTCTCGATTGAATCGGTAAGAAAAATTCAAATAGACTTACAGTTTAATCCTGACACACTGATATGAATTAATAAAAAGGCCTTAAAAATATTGTTTCTTCTTCTTTCCAAGGAATGTGAAATCACTCATATTGGAGTCCGAATGAAAACGTTATGGCTACTTAAAGGTTTGTTACCCAATGGCGAACAGACTTATTAGTCTAATCAGTAATCAAAATTCAAAAAGCCGTAACCATTTCTTTCGATCTATGATTTGAGTTATTCAGAAGACGCTTAAAATATCGTTTCTTCCTCTTTCCAACGCATTTTCAATCACTCAAATCGAAGTCAGGAATAAAATGTTATGGCTATTTGGATGTTTTTTGCCGATAAATCAACTTACTTATGAAAACAATCGTGAAGAAAAGTTACAATTGCCGTAACTTTTCATCCCGACTTTGATTTGAGTGATTGAAAAAAAATTGAAAATGCCTTTTCTTCCTTTTTCTAACGCATGTTCAATCACACAAATTAGAGTTAGAATGAAAAAGTTGTGGTTATTTTAAAGTTTCACACCGATCATTCAATTACTTCTCGATTGAATCGGTAAGAAAAATTCAAAAAGGTTTATAGTTTAGTCCTGACACTGATATAAGTAAATTAAAAGGCGTTGAAAATATTGTTTCTTCTAAATTCCAAGGAATGTGCAATCACTCAAATCGGAGCCCGGAAGAAAACATTATGGCTATTTGAATGTTTGTTACCCATTGACCAAGGTACATATGAATCTAATCAGCAATTAAAATTTAAAAAGCCGTAGCCATTTCTTTCAAAGTACGATTTGAGTTATTCAAAAGACGTTTCAAATATCGTTTCCTCCTCTTTCCAATGCATTTTCAATGACTCAACCGAAGTCAGGAATAAAATGTTATGGCTATTTGAATGTTTTTTGCCGATCAATCAACTTACTTATCGAAAAAATCATGAAGAAAAGTTAAAATAGCCGTAACTTTTCATCCCGACATTGATTTGAGTTTTTGCAAAAGAATTGAAAATGTCTTTTTTCCTATTTGTAACGCAAGTTCGATCACACAAATTGGAGTCATAATGAAAAAGTTGTGGTTATTTTAAAATTTCACTCCGGTCATTCAATTACTTCTCGATTGAATCGGAAAGAAAAATTCAAATAGGCTTATAGTTTAATCCTGACACTGATATAACTTAATAAAAAGACGTTGAAAATATAGTTTCTTCTTCATCCAAGGGAATGTGCAATCACTCAAATCGGAGCCCAAAAGAAAACGTTATGGCTATTTGAATGTTTGTTACCCATTGACCAACGTACTTATGAATCTAATCAGCAATTAAAATTTAAAAATCCGTAGCCATTTCTTTCGAAGTATGATTTGAGTTATTCAAAAGACGTTTAAAATATCGTTTCCTCCTCTTTCCAATGCATTTCCAATGAATCAACCGAAGTCAGGAATAAAATGTTATGGCTATTTGAATGTTTTTTGCCGATCAATCAACTTACTTATCGAAAAAATCGTGAAGAAAAGTTAAAATAGCCGTAACTTTTCATCCCGACTTTGATTTGAGTTTTTGAAAAAGTATTGAAAATGTCTTTTTTCCTACTTCTAATGCATGTTCAATCACACAAATTGGAGTCAGAATAAAAAGTTGTGGTTATTTTAAAGTTTCACACCGATCATTCAATTACTTCTCGATTGAATCGGTAAGAAAAATTCAAATAGACTTACAATTTGATCCTGAAACTGATATGAGTTAATAAAAAGGCGTTAAAAATATTGTTTCTTCTTCTTTCCAAGGAATGTGAAATCACTCATATTGGAGTCCGGATGAAAACGTTATGGCTATTTGAATGTCTGTTACCCAATGGTGAACATACTTATTAGTCTAATCTGTAAGCAAAATTCAAAAAGCCGTAACCATTTCTTTCGAACTGTGAATTGAGTTGTTCAGAAGACGCTTAAAATATCGTTTCTTCCTCTTTCCAACGCATTTTCAATTACTCAAATCGAAGTCAGGAATAAACTGTTACGGCTATTTGAATGTTTTTTGCCCATCAATCAACTTACTTATCGACAAAATCGTGAAGAAAAGTTACAATTGCCGTAACTTTTCATCCCGACTTTGATTTGAGTTTTTGAAAAAGAATTGAAAATGTCTTTTCTTCCTATTTCTAACGCATGTTCAATCACACAAATTGGAGTCAGAATGAAAAAGTTGTGGTTATTTTAAAGTTTCACACCGATCATTCAATTACTTCCCGATTGAATCGGTAAGAAAAATACAAATAGGCTTATAGTTTAATCCTGACACTGATATAAGTTAATAAAATGGCGTTGAAAATATTATTTCTTCTTCATTCCAAGGAATGTGCAATCACTCAAATCGGAGCCCGGAAGAAAACGTTATGGCTATTTGAATGTTTGTTACCCATTGACCAACGTACTTATGAATCTAATCAGCAATAAAAATATAAAAAGCCGTAGCCATTTCTTTCGAAGTATGATTGAGTTATTCAAAAGATGTTTAAAATATCGTTTCCTCCTCTTTCCAACGCATTTTCAATCACTCAAACCAGAGTCAGGAATAAAATGTTATGGCTATTTAAATTTTTTTTCCCGATCAATCAACTTACATATCGAACAAATCGTGAAGAAAGTTAAAATAGCCGTAACTTTTGATCCCGACATTGATTTGAGCGTTTGAAAAAGATTTGAAAATGCCTTTTCTTCCTATTTCTAACGCATGTTCAATCACACAAATTGGAGTCAGAAAGAAAAAGTTGTGGTTATTTTAAAGTTTCACACCGATCCTTCAATTACTTCTCGATTGAATCGGTAAGAAAAATTCAAATAGACTTACAATTTAATCCTGAAACTGATATGAGTTAATAAAAAGGCGTTAAAAATATTGTTTCTTCTTCTTTCCAAGGAATGTGAAATCACTCATATTGGAGTCCGGATGAAAACGTTATGGCTATTTGAATGTCTGTTACCCAATGGTGAACATACTTATTAGTCTAATCTGTAACCAAAATTCAAAAAGCCGTAACCATTTCTTTCGAACTATGAATTGAGTTGTTCAGAAGACGCTTAAAATATCGTTTCTTCCTCTTTCCAACGCATTTTCAATTACTCAAATCGAAGTCGGGAATAAACTGTTACGGCTATTTGAATGTTTTTTGCCCATCAATCAACTTACTTATCGACAAAATCGTGAAGAAAAGTTACAGTTGCCGTAACTTTTCATCCCGACTTTGATTTGAGTGATTGAAAAAGAATTGAATATGTCTTTTCTTCCTATTTCTAACGCATGTTCAATCACACAAATTGGAGTCAGAATAAAAAAGTTGTGGTTATTTTAAAGTTTCACACCGATCATTCAATTATTTCCTGATTGAATCGGTAAGAAAAATACAAATAGGTTTATAGTTTAATCCTGACACTGATATAAGTTAATAAAATGGCGTTGAAAATATTATTTCTTCTTCATTCCAAGGAATGTGCAATCACTCAAATCGGAGCCCGAAAGAAAACGTTATGGCTATTTGAATGTTTTTTACCCATTGACCAACGTACTTTTGAATCTAATGAACAATTAAAATTTAAAATGTCGCAGCCATTTCCTTCGAAGTATGATTTGAGTTATTCAAAAGACGTTTAAAATATCGTTTCCTCCTCTTTCCAATGCATTTTCAATGACTCAACCGAAGTCAGGAATAAAATGTATGGCTATTTGAATGTTTTTTGCCGATCAATCAACTTACTTATCGAAAAAATCGTGAAGAAAAGTTAAAATAACAGTAACTTTTCATCCTGACTTTAATCTGAGTGTTTTAAAAAGAATTGAAAATGTTTTTTTTTCCTATTTTTAACGCTTGCCCAATCACGGAAATTGGAGTCAGAATGAAAAAGTTTTGGTTATTTTAAAGTTTCACACCGATCATTCAATTACTTCTCGATTGAATCGGTAAGAAAAATTCAAATAGGCTTATTGTTTAATCCTGACACTGATATAAGTTAATAAAAAGGCGTTCAAAATATTGTTTCTTCTTCATTGCAAGGAATGTGCAATCACTCAAATCGGAGCCCGGAAGAAAACGTTATGGCCATTTGAATGTTTGTTACCCATTGACCAAGGTACATATGAATCTAATCAGCAATTAAAATTTAAAAAGCCGTAGCCATTTCTTTCGAAGTACGATTTGAGTTATTCAAAAGACGTTTCAAATATCGTTTCCTCCTCTTTCCAATGCATTTTCAATGACTCAACCGAAGTCAGGAATAAAATGTTATGGCTATTTGAATGTTTTTTGCCGATCAATCAACTTACTTATCGAAAAAATCATGAAGAAAAGTTAAAATAGCCGTAACTTTTCATCCCGACATTGATTTGACTTTTTGAAAAAGAATTGAAAATGTCTTTTTTCCTATTTGTAACGCATGTTCGATCACACAAATTGGAGTCAGAATGAAAAAGTTGTGGTTATTTTAAAGTTTCACACCGGTCATTCAATTACTTCTCGATTGAATCGAAAGAAAAATTCAAATAGGCTTATAGTTTAATCCTGACACTGATATAAGTTAATAAAAAGACGTTGAAAATATAGTTTCTTCTTCATCCAAAGGAATGTGCAATCACTCAAATCGGAGCCCAAAAGAAAACGTTATGGCTATTTGAATGTTTGTTACCCATTGACCAACGTACTTATGAATCTAATCAGCAATTAAAATTTAAAAATCCGTAGCCATTTCTTTCGAAGTATGATTTGAGTTATTCAAAAGACGTTTAAAATATCGTTTCCTCCTCTTTCCAATGTATTTTCAATGAATCAACCGAAGTCAGGAATAATATGTTATATTTGAATGTTTTTTGCCGATAAATCAACTTACTTATCGAAAAAATCGTGAAGAAAAGTTAAAATAGCTGTAACTTTTCATCCCGACTTTGATTTGAGTGTTTGAAAAAGAAGGGAAAATGTCTTTTCTTCCTATTTCTAACGCATGTTCAATCACACAAATAGGAGTTAGAATGAAAAGTTGTGGTTATTTTAAAGTTTCACACCGACCATTCAATTACTTCTCGATTGAATCGATAAGAAAAATTCAAATAGACTTACAGTTTAATCCTGACACTGATATGACTTAATAAAAAGGCCTTAAAAATATTGTTTCTTCTTCTTTCGAAGGAATGTGAAATCACTCATATTGGAGCCCGGAAGAAAACGTTATGGCTATTGGAATGTTTTTCACCCATTGACCAACGTACTTATGAATCTAATCTGCAGTTAAAATTTAAAAAGTTGTAGCCATTTCCTTCGAAGTATGATTTGAGTTATTCAAAAGACGTTTATAATATCGTTTCCTCCTCTTTCCAATGCATTTTCAATGACTCAACCGAAGTCAGGAATAAAATGTTATGGCTATTTGAATGTTTTTTGTCGATCAATCAACTTAGTTATCGAAAAAATCATGAAGAAAAGTTAAAATAGCCGTAACTTTTCATCCCGACTTTGATTTGAGTTTTTGAAAAAGAATTGAAAATGTCTTTTTTCCTACTTCTAATGCATGTTCAATCACACAAATTGGAGTCAGAATAAAAAGTTGTGGTTATTTTAAAGTTTCACACCGATCATTCAATTACTTCTCGATTGAATCGGTAAGAAAAATTCAAATAGGCTTATAGTTTAATCCTGACACTGATATAAGTTAATAAAAAGACGTTGAAAATATTGTTTCTTCTAAATTCCAAGGAATGTGCAATCACTCAAATCGGAGCCCGGAAGAAAACATTATGGCTATTTGAATGTTTGTTACCCATTGACCAACGTACTTATGAATCTAATCAGCAATAAAAATATAAAAAGCCGTAGCCATTTCTTTCGAAGTATGATTGAGTTATTCAAAAGATGTTTAAAATATCGTTTCCTCCTCTTTCCAACGCATTTTCAATCACTCAAACCAGAGTCAGGAATAAAATGTTATGCCTATTTGAATTTTTTTTCCCGATCAATCAACTTACATATCGAACAAATCGTGAAGAAAGTTAAAATAGCCGTAACTTTTGATCCCGACTTTGATTTGAGCGTTTGAAAAAGATTTGAAAATGTCTTTTCTTCCTATTTCTAACGCATGTTCAATCACACAAATTGGAGTCAGAAAGAAAAAGTTGTGGTTATTTTAAAGTTTCACACCGATCCTTCAATTACTTCTCGATTGAATCGGTAAGAAAAATACAAATAGGTTTATAGTTTAATCCTGACACTGATATAAGTTAATAAAATGGCGTTAAAAATATTGTTTCTTCTTCTTTCCAAGGAATGTGAAATCACTCATATTGGAGTCCGGATGAAAACGTTATGGCCATTTGAATGTCTGTTACCCAATGGTGAACATACTTATTAGTCTAATCTGTAACCAAAATTCAAAAAGCCGTAACCATTTCTTTCGAACTGTGAATTGAGTTGTTTAGAAGACGCTTAAAATATCGTTTCTTCCTCTTTCCAACGCATTTTCAATTACTCAAATCGAAGTCAGGAATAAACTGTTACGGCTATTTGAATGTTTTTTGCCCATCAATCAACTTACTTATCGACAAAATCGTGAAGAAAAGTTACAATTGCCGTAACTTTTCATCCCGACTTTGATTTGAGTGATTGAAAAAGAATTGAAAATGTCTTTTCTTCCTATTTCTAACGCATGTTCAATCACACAAATTGGATTCAGAATGAAAAAGTTGTGGTTATTTTAAAGTTTCACACCGATCATTCAATTACTTCCCGATTGAATCGGTAAGAAAAATACAAATAGGCTTATAGTTTAATCCTGACACTGATATAAGTTAATAAAATGGCGTTGAAAATATTATTTCTTCTTCATTCCAAGGAATGTGCAATCACTCAAATCGGAGCCCGGAAGAAAACGTTATGGCTATTTGAATGTTTCTTACCCATTGACCAACGTACTTATGAATCTAATCAGCAATAAAAATATAAAAAGCCGTAGCCATTTCTTTCGAAGTATGATTGAGTTATTCAAAAGATGTTTAAAATATCGTTTCCTCCTCTTTCCAACGCATTTTCAATCACTCAAACCAGAGTCAGGAATAAAATGTTATGGCTATTTGAATTTTTTTTCCCGATCAATCAACTTACATATCGAACAAATCGTGAAGAAAGTTAAAATAGCCGTAACTTTGGATCCCGACTTTGATTTGAGCGTTTGAAAAAGATTTGAAAATGTCTTTTCTTCCTATTTCTAACGCATGTTCAATCACACAAATTGGAGTCAGAAAGAAAAAGTTGTGGTTATTTTTAAAGTTTCACACCGATCCTTCAATTACTTCTCGATTGAATCGGTAAGAAAAATCCAAATAGACTTACAATTTAATCCTGAAACTGATATGAGTTAATAAAAAGGCGTTAAAAATATTGTTTCTTCTTCTTTCCAAGGAATGTGAAATCACTCATATTGGAGTCCGGATGAAAACTTTATGGCTATTTGAATGTCTGTTACCCAATGGTGAACATACTTATTAGTCTAATCTGTAACCAAAATTCAAAAAGCCGTAACCATTTCTTTCGAACTATGAATTGAGTTGTTCAGAAGACGCTTAAAATATCGTTTCTTCCTCTTTCCAACGCATTTTCAATTACTCAAATCGAAGTCAGGAATAAACTGTTACGGCTATTTGAATGTTTTTTGCCCATCAATCAACTTACTTATCGACAAAATCGTGAAGAAAAGTTACAATTGCCGTAACTTTTCATCCCGACGTTGATTTGAGTGATTGAAAAAGAATTGAAAATGTCTTTTCTTCCTATTTCTAACGCATGTTCAATCACACAAATTGGAGTCAGAATGAAAAAGTTGTGGTTATTTTAAAGTTTCACACCGATCATTCAATTACTTCCCGATTGAATCGGTAAGAAAAATACAAATAGGTTTTTATAGTTTAATCCTGACACTGATATAAGTTAATAAAATGGCGTTGAAAATATTATTTCTTCTTCATTCCAATGAATGTGCAATCACTCAAATCGGAGCCCGAAAGAAAACGTTATGGCTATTTGAATGTTTTTTACCCATTGACCAACGTACTTTTGAATCTAATGAACAATTAAAATTTAAAATGTCGCAGCCATTTCCTTCGAAGTATGATTTGAGTTATTCAAAAGACGTTTAAAATATCGTTTCCTCTTCTTTCCAACGCATTTTCGATGACTCAAACCGAAGTAAGGAATAAAATGTTATGGCTATTTGAATGTTTTTTGCCGATCAATCAACTTACTTATCGAAAAAATCGTGAAGAAAAGTTAAAATAACCGTAACTTTTCATCCCGACTTTGGTTTGAGTGATTGAAAAAGAATTGAAAATGTCTTTTCTTGCTATTTCTAACGCTTGTTCAATCACACAAATTGGAGTCAGAATGAAAAAGTTGTGGTTATTTTAAAGTTTCACACCGATCATTCAATTACTTCTCGATTGAATCGGTAAGAAAAATTCAAATAGGCTTATTGTTTAATCCTGACACTGATATAAGTTAATAAAAAGGCGTTCAAAATATTGTTTCTTCTTCATTGCAAGGAATGTGCAATCACTCAAATCGGAGCCCGGAAGAAAACGTTATGGCTATTTGAATGTTTGTTACCCATTGACCAACGTACTTATGAATTTAATCAACAATCAAAATTCAAAAAACCGTAGCCATTTCCTTCGAAGTATGATTTGAGTTATTCAAAAGACGCTTAAAATATCGTTTCTACCTCTTTCCAACGCATTTTCAATCACTCAAACCAGAGTCAGGAATAAAATCTTATGGCTATTTGAATGTTTTTTGCCGATAAATCAACTTACTTATCGAAAAAATCGTGAAGAAAGTTAAAATTGCCGTAACTTTTGATCCCGACTTTGATTTGAGTGTTTGAAAAAGATTTGAAAATATCTTTTCTTCCTATTTCAAACGCATGTTCAATCACACAAATTGGAGTCTGAATGAAAATGTTGTGGTTATTTTAAAGTTTCACATCAATCATTCAATTACTTCTCGATTGAATCAGTAAGAAAAATTCAAATAGACTTACAGTTTAATCCTGACACTGATATGTGTTAATAACAAGGCGTTAAAAATATTGTTTCTTCTACTTTCCAAGGAATGTGAAATCACTCATATTGGAGTCCGAATGAAAACGTTATGGCTACTTGAATGTTTGTTACCCAAAGGCGAACATACTTATTAGTCTAATCAGTAATCAAAATTCAAAAAGCCGTAACCATTTCTTTCGATCTATGATTGGAGTTATTCAGAAGACGCTTAAAATATCATTTCTTCCTCTTTCCAACGCATTTTCAATCACTCAAATCGAAGTAAGGAATAAAATGTTATGGCTATTTGAATGTTTTTTGCCGATAAATCAACTTACTTATGAAAACAATCGTGAAGAAAAGTTACAATTGCTGTAACTTTTCATCCTGACTTTGATTTGAGTGATTGAAAAAAATTTGAAAATGCCTTTTCTTCCTATTTCTAACGCATGTTCAATCACACAAATTAGAGTTAGAATGAAAAAGTTGTGGTTATTTTAAAGTTTCACACCGATCATTCAATTACTTCTCGATTGAATCGGTAAGAAAAATTCAAAAAGGTTTATAGTTTAGTCCTGACACTGATATAAGTAAATAAAAAGGCGTTCAAAATATTGTTTCTTCTAAATTCCAAGGAATGTGCAATCACTCAAATCGGAGCCCGGAAGAAAACGTTATGACTATTTGAATGTTTGTTACCCATTGACCAAGGTACATATGAATCTAATCAGCAATTAAAATTTTAAAAGCCGTAGCCATTTCTTTCGAAGTACGATTTGAGTTATTCAAAAGACGTTTCAAATATCGTTTCCTCCTCTTTCTAATGCATTTTCATTGACTCAACCGAAGTCAGGAATAAAATGTTATGGCTATTTGAATGTTTTTTGTCGATCAATCAACTTAGTTATCGAAAAAATCATGAAGAAAAGTTAAAATAGCCGTAACTTTTCATCCCGACTTTGATTTGAGTTTTTGAAAAAGAATTGAAAATGTCTTTTCTTGCTATTTCTAACGCTTGTTCAATCACACAAAATGGAGTCAGAATGAAAAAGTTGTGGTTATTTTAAAGTTTCACACCGATCATTCAATTACTTCTCGATTGAATCGGAAAGAAAAATTCAAATAGGCTTATAGTTTAATCCTGACACTGATATAAGTTAATAAAAAGACGTTGAAAATATAGTTTCTTCTTCATCCAAAGGAATGTGCAATCACTCAAATCGGAGCCCAAACGAAAACGTTATGGCTATTTGAATGTTTGTTACCCATTGACCAACGTACTTATGAATCTAATCAGCAATTTAAATTTAAAAATCCGTAGCCATTTCTTTCGAAGTATGATTTGAGTTATTCAAAAGACGTTTAAAATATCGTTTCCTCCTCTTTCCAATGCATTTTCGATGACTCAACCGAAGTCAGGAATAAAATGTTATGGCTATTTGAATGTTTTTTGCCGATCAATCAACTTACTTATTGAAAAAATCGTGAAGAAAAGTTAAAATAGCTGTAACTTTTCATCCCGACTTTGATTTGAGAGTTTGAAAAAGAATTGAAAATGTCTTTTCTTCCTATTTCTAACGCATGTTCAATCACACAAATTGGAGTCAGAATGAAAAAGTTGTGGTTATTTTAAAGTTTCACACCGACCATTCAATTACTTCTCGATTGAATCGATAAGAAAAATTCAAATAGACTTACAGTTTAATCCTGACACTGATATGAGTTAATAAAAAGGCCTTAAAAATATTGTTTCTTCTTCTTTCCAAGGAATGTGAAATCACTCATATTGGAGCCCGGAAGAAAACTTTATGGCTATTGGAATGTTTTTTACCCATTGACCAACGTACTTATGAATCTAATCAGCAGTTAAAATTTAAAAAGTTGTAGCCATTTCCTTCGAAGTATGATTTGAGTTATTCAAAAGACGTTTAAAATATCGTTTCCTCCTCTTTCCAATGCATTTTCAATGACTCAACCGAAGTCAGGAATAAAATGTTATGGCTATTTGAATGTTTTTTGTCAATCAATCAACTTAGTTATCGATAAAATCATGAAGAAAAGTTAAAATAGCCGTAACTTTTAACTTTTCATCCCGACTTTGATTTGAGTTTTTGAAAAAGAATTGAAAATGTCTTTTTTCCTACTTCTAATGCATGTTCAATCACACAAATTGGAGTCAGAATAAAAAGTTGTGGTTATTTTAAAGTTTCACACCGATCATTCAATTACTTCTCGATTGAATCGGTAAGAAAAATTCAAATAGGCTTATAGTTTAATCCTGACACTGATATAAGTTAATAAAAAGACATTGAAAATATTGTTTCTTCTAAATTCTAAGGAATGTGCAATCACTCAAATCGGAGCCCGGAAGAAAACGTTATGGCTATTTGAATGTTTGTTACCCATTGACCAACGTACTTATGAATCTAATCAGCAATAAAAATATAAAAAGCCGTAGCCATTTCTTTCGAAGTATGATTGAGTTATTCAAAAGATGTTTAAAATATCGTTTCCTCCTCTTTCCAACGCATTTTCAATCACTCAAACCATAGTCAGGAATAAAATGTTATGGCTATTTGAATTTTTTTTCCCGATCAATCAACTTACATATCGAACAAATCGTGAAGAAAGTTAAAATAGCCGTAACTTTTGATCCCGACTTTGATTTGAGCGTTTGAAAAAGATTTGAAAATGTCTTTTCTTCCTATTTCTAACGCATGTTCAATCACACAAATTGGAGTCATAAAGAAAAAGTTGTGGTTATTTTAAAGTTTCACACCGATCCTTCAATTACTTCTCGATTGAATCGGTAAGAAAAATTCAAATAGACTTACAATTTAATCCTGAAACTGATATGAGTTATTAAAAAGGCGTTAAAAATATTGTTTCTTCTTCTTTCCAAGGAATGTGAAATCACTCATATTGGTGAACATACTTATTAGTCTAATCTGTAACCAAAATTCAAAAAGCCGTAACCATTTCTTTCGAACTATGAATTGAGTTGTTCAGAAGACGCTTAAAATATTGTTTCTTCCTCTTTCCAACGCATTTTCAATTACTCAAATCGAAGTCAGGAATAAACTGTTACGGCTATTTGAATGTTTTTTGCCCATCAATCAACTTACTTATCGACAAAATCGTGAAAAAAGTTACAATTGCCGTAACTTTTCATCCCGACCTTGATTTGAGTGATTGAAAAAGAATTGAAAATGTCTTTTCTTCCTATTTCTAACGCATGTTCAATCACACAAATTGGAGTCAGAATGAAAAAGTTGTGGTTATTTTAAAGTTTCACACCGATCATTCAATTACTTCCCGATTGAATCGGTAAGAAAAATACAAATAGGTTTATAGTTTAATCCTGACACTGATATAAGTTAATAAAATGGCGTTGAAAATATTATTTCTTCTTCATTCCAAGGAATGTGCAATCACTCAAATCGGAGCCCGAAAGAAAACATTATGGCTATTTGAATGTTTTTTACCCATTGACCAACGTACTTTTGAATCTAATGAACAATTAAAATTTAAAATGTCGCAGCCATTTCCTTCGAAGTATGATTTGAGTTATTCAAAAGACGTTTAAAATATCGTTTCCCCTTCTTTCCAACGCATTTTCGATGACTCAAACCGAAGTAAGGAATAAAATGTTATGGCTATTTGAATGTTTTTTGCCGAACAATCAACTTACTTATCGAAAAAATCGTGAAGAAAAGTTAAAACAACCGTAACTTTTCATCCCGACTTTGGTTTGAGTGATTGAAAAAGAATTGAAAATGTCTTTTCTTGCTATTTCTAACGCTTGTTCAATCACACAAAATGGAGTCAGAATGAAAAAGTTGTGGTTATTTTAAAGTTTCACACCGATCATTCAATTACTTCTCGATTGAATCGGAAAGAAAAATTCAAATAGGCTTATAGTTTAATCCTGACACTGATATAAGTTAATAAAAAGGCTTTGAAAATATTGTTTCTTCTTCATTCCAAGGAATGTGCAATCACTCAAATCGGAGCCCGGAAGAAAACGTTATGGCTATTTGAATGTTTGTTACCCATTGACCAACGTACTTACGAATCTAATCAGCAATTAAAATTTAAAAAGTCGTAGCCATTTCCTTCAAAGTATGATTTGAGTTATTCAAAAGTCGTTTTAAATATTGTTTCCTCCTCTTTCCAACGCATTTTCATTGACTCAAACCGAAGTCAGGAATAAAATGTTATGGCTATTTGAATGTTTTTTGCAGATCAATCAACTTACTTATCGAAAAAACCATGAAGAAAAGTTGAAATAGCCGTAACTTTTCATCCCGACTTTGGTTTGAGTGATTGAAAAAGAATTGAAAATGCATTTTCTTCCTATTTCTAACGCATGTTCAATCACACAAATTGGAGTCAGAATGAAAAAATTGTGGTTATTTTAAAGTTTCACACCGATCATTCAATTACTTCTCGATTGAATCGGTAAGAAAAATTCAAATAGGCTTATAGTTAAACCTGACACTGATATAAGTTAATAAAAAGGCGTTGAAATTATTGTTTCTTCTTCATTCCAAGGAATGTGCAATCACTCAAATCGGAGCCCGGAAGAAAACGTTATGGCTATTTGAATGTTTGTTACCCATTGACCAACGTACTTATGAATCTAATCAGCAATTAAAATTTAAAAAGTCGTAGCCATTTCTTTCGAAGTATTATTTGAGTTATTTAAAAGACGTTTAAAATATCATTTCCTCCTCTTTCCAATGCATTTTCAATGACTCAACCGAAGTCAGGAATAAAATGTTATGGCTATTTGAATGTTTTTTGCCGCTCAAACAACTTACTTTTCAAAAAAATCCTGAAGAAATGTTAAAATAGCGGTAACTTTTCATCCCGACTTTGATTTGAGTGGTTGAAAAAGAATTGAAAATGTCTTTTTTCTATTTCTAACGCATGTTCAATCACACAAATTGGAGTCAGAATGAAAAAGTTGTGGTTATTTTAAAGTTTCACACCGATCATTCAATTACTTCCCGATTGAATCGGTAAGAAAAATTCAAATAGGCTTATAGTTTATTTGAAAATATTATTTCTTCTTCATTCCAAGGAATGTGCAATCACTCAAATCGGAGCCCGGAAGAAAATGTTATGGCTATTTGAATGTTTGTTACCCATTGACCAACGTACTTATGACTCTAATCAGCAATTAAAATTAAAAAAGTCGTAGCCATTTCCTTCGAAGTATGATTTGAGTTATTCAAAAGCCGTTTTAAATACTGTTTCCTCCTCTTTCCAACGCATTTTCGATGACTCAAACCGAAGTCTGGAATAAAATGTTATGGCTATTTGAATGTTTTTTGCCGATCAATCAACTTACTTATCGAAAAAATCATGATGAAATGTTAAAATAGCCGTAACTTTTCATCCCGACTTTGATTTGAGTGTTTGAAAAAGAATTGAAAATGTCTTTTTTCTATTTCTAACTCATGTTCAATCACACAAATTGGAGTCAGAATGAAAAAGTTATGGTTATTTTAAAGTTTCACACCGATCATTCAATTACTTCCCGATTGAATCGGTAAGAAAAATTCAAATAGGCTTATAGTTTAATCCTGACACTGATATAAGTTAATAAAAAGGCGTTGAAAATATTATTTCTTCTTCATTCCAAGGAATGTGCAATCACTCAAATCGGAGCCCGGAAGAAAATGTTATGGCTATTTGAATGTTCGTTACCCATTGACCAACGTACTTACGAATCTAATCAGCAATTAAAATTTAAAAAGTCGTAGCCATTTCCTTCGAAGTATGATTTGTGTTATTCAAAAGACGTTTTAAATATTGTTTCCCCCTCTTTCCAACGCATTTTCGATGACTCAAACCGAAGTCAGGAATAAAATGTTATGGCTATTTGAATGTTTTTTGCCGATCAATCAACTTACTTATCGAAAAAATCATGAAGAAAAGTTAAAATAGCCGTAAGTTTTCATCCCGACTTTGGTTTGAGTGATTGAAAAAGAATTGAAAATGTCTTTCCTTCCTATTTCTATTGCATGTTCGATCACACAAATTGGAGTCAGAATAAGAAGTTGTGGTTATTTTAAAGTTTCACACCGATCATTCAATTACTTCTCGATTGAATCGGTAAGAAAAAGTCAAATAGGCTTATAGTTTAAACCCGACACTGATATAAGTTAATAAAAAGGCGTTGAAATTAATGTTTCTTCTTCATTCCAAGGAATGTGCAATCACTCAAATCGGAGCCCGGAAGAAAACGTTATGGCTATTTGAATGTTTGTTACCCATTGACCAACGTACTTATGAATCTAATCAGCAATTAAAATTTAAAAAGACGTTGCCATTTCTTTCGAAGTATTATTTGAGTTATTTAGAAGACGTTGAAAATATCGTTTCCTCCTCTTTCCAATGCATTTTCAATTACTCAACCGAAGTCAGGAATAAAATGTTATGGCAATTTGAATGTTTTTTGTCGCTCAATCAACTTACTTATCGAAAAAATCATGAAGAAATGTTAAAATAGCCGTAACTTTTCATCCCGACTTTGATTTGAGTGGTTGAAAAAGAATTGAAAATGTCTTTTTTCTATTTCTAACGCATGTTCAATCACACAAATTGGAGTCAGAATGAAAAAGTTGTGGTTATTTTAAAGTTTCACACCGATCATTCAATTACTTCCCGATTGAATCGGTAAGAAAAATTCAAATAGGCTTATAGTTTAATTGAAAATATTATTTCTTCTTCATTCCAAGGAATGTGCAATCACTCAAATCGGAGCCCGGAAGAAAACGTTATGGCTATTTGAATGTTTGTTACCCATTGGCCAACGTACTTATGAATCTAATCAGCAATTGAAATTTAAAAAGTCGTAGCCATTTCCTTCGATGTATGATTTGAGTTATTCAAAAGACGTTTTAAATACTGTTTCCTCCTCTTTCCAACGCATTTTCGATGACTCAAATCGAAGTCTGGAATAAAATGTTATGGCTATTTGAATGTTTTTTGCCGATCAATCAACTTACTTATCGAAAAAATCATGATGAAAGGTTAAAAGAGCCGTAACTTTTCATCCCGACTTTGATTTGAGTGTTTGAAAAAGAATTGAAAATATCTTTTTTCTATTTCTAACTCATGTTTAATCACACAAATTGGAGTCCGAATGAAAAAGTTATGGTTATTTTAAAGTTTCACACCGATCATTCAATTACTTCTCGATTAAATCGGTAAGAAAAATTCAAATAGGCTTATAGTTTAAACCCGACACTGATATAAGTTAATAAAAAGGCGTTGAAATTAATGTTTCTTCTTCATTCCAAGGAATGTGCAATCACTCAAATCGGAGCCCGGAAGAAAACGTTATGGCTATTTGAATGTTTGTTACCCATTGACCAACGTACCTGTGAATCTAATCAGCAATTAAAATTTAAAAAGACGTAGCCATTTCTTTCGAAGTATGATTTGAGTTATTTAAAAGACGTTTAAAATATCGTTTCCTCCTCTTTCCAATGCATTTTCAATGACTCAACCGAAGTCAGGAATAAAATGTTATGGCTATTTGAATGTTTTTTGCCGATCAATCAACTTACTTATCGAAAAAATCATGAAGAAATGTTAAAATAGCCGTAACTTTTCATCCCGACTTTGATTTGAGTATTTGAAAAAGAATTGAAAATGTCTTTTTTCTATTTGTAACGCATGTTCAATCACACAAATTGGAGTCAGAATGAAAAAGTTATGGTTATTTTAAAGTTTCACACCGATCATTCAATTACTTCTCGATTGAATCGGTAAGAAAAATTCAAATAGGCTTATAGTTTAAACTTGACACTGATATAAGTTAATAAAAAGGCGTTGAAATTATTGTTTCTTCTTCATTCCAAGGAATGTGCAATCACTCAAATCGGAGCCCGGAAGAAAACGTTATGGCTATTTGAATGTTTGTTACCCATTGACCAACGTACTTATAAATCTAATCAGCAATTAAAATTTAAAAAGACGTAGCCATTTCTTTCGAAGTATTATTTGAGTTATTTAAAAGACGTTTAAAATATTGTTTCCTCCTCTTTCCAATGCATTTTCAATGACTCAACCGAAGTCAGGAATAAAATGTTATGGCGATTTGAATGTTTTTTGCCGCTCAAACAACTTACTTTTCGAAAAAATCATGAAGAAATGTTAAAATAGCGGTAACTTTTCATCCCGACTTTGATTTGAGTGGTTGAAAAAGAATCGAAAATGTCTTTTTTCTATTTCTAACGCACGTTTAATCACACAAATTGGAGTCTGAATGAAAAAGTTGTGGTTATTTTAAAGTTTCACACCGATCATTCAATTACTTCCCGATTGAATCGGTAAGAAAAATTCAAATAGGCTTATAGTTTAATTGAAAATATTATTTCTTCTTCATTCCAAGGAATGTGCAATCACTCAAATTGGAGCCCGGAAGAAAACGTTATGGCTATTTAAATGTTTGTTACCCATTGACCACCGTACTTATGAATCTAATCAGCAATTAAAATTTAAAAAGTCGTAGCCATTTCCTTCGAAGTATGATTTGAGTTATTCAAAAGACGTTTTAAATACTGTTTCCTCCTCTTTCCAACGCATTTTCGATGACTCAAATCGAAGTCTGGAATAAAATGTTATGGGTATTTGAATGTTTTTTGCCGATCAATCAACTTACTTATCGAAAAAATCATGATGAAATGTTAAAATAGCCGCAACTTTTCATCCCGACTTTGATTTGAGTGTTTGAAAAAGAATTGAAAATGTCTTTTTTCTATTTCTAACTCATGTTTAATCACACAAATTGGAGTCAGAATGAAAAAGTTATGGTTATTTTAAAGTTTCACACCGATCATTCAATTACTTCTCGATATAATCGGTAAGAAAAATTCAAATAGGCTTATAGTTTAAACCCGACACTGATATAAGTTAATAAAAAGGCGTTGAAATTAATGTTTCTTCTTCATTCCAAGGAATGTGCAATCACTCAAATCGGAGCCCGGAAGAAAACATTATGGCTATTTGAATGTTTGTTACCCATTGACCAACGTACTTATGAATCTAATCAGCAATTAAAATTTAAAAAGGCGTAGCCATTTCTTTCGAAGTATGATTTGAGTTATTTAAAAGACGTTTAAAATATCGTTTCCTCCTCTTTCCAATGCATTTTAAATGACTCAACCGAAGTCAGGAATAAAATGTTATGGCTATTTGAATGCTTTTTGCCGATCAATCAACTTACTTATCGAAAAAATCATGAAGAAATGTTAAAATAGCCGTAACTTTTCATCCCGACTTTGATTTGAGTATTTGAAAAAGAATTGAAAATGTCTTTTTTCTATTTGTAACGCATGTTCAATCACACAAATTGGAGTCAGAATGAAAAAGTTATGGTTATTTTAAAGTTTCACACCGATCATTCAATTACTTCTCGATTGAATCGGTAAGAAAAATTCAAATAGGCTTATAGTTTAAACTTGACACTGATATAAGTTAATAAAAAGGCGTTGAAATTATTGTTTCTTCTTCATTCCAAGTAATGTGCAATCACTCAAATCGGAGCCCGGAAGAAAACGTTATGGCTATTTGAATGTTTGTTACCCATTGACCAACGTACTTATAAATCTAATCAGCAATTAAAATTTAAAAAGACGTAGCCATTTCTTTCGAAGTATTATTTGAGTTATTTAAAAGACGTTTAAAATATTGTTTCCTCCTCTTTCCAATGCATTTTCAATGACTCAACCGAAGTCAGGAATAAAATGTTATGGCTATTTGAATGTTTTTTGCCGCTCAAACAACTTACTTTTCGAAAAAATCATGAAGAAATGTTAAAATAGCGGTAACTTTTCATCCCGACTTTGATTTGAGTGGTTGAAAAAGAATTGAAAATGTCTTTTTTCTATTTCTAACGCACGTTTTATCACACAAATTGGAGTCTGAATGAAAAAGTTGTGGTTATTTTAAAGTTTCACACCGATCATTCAATTACTTCCCGATTGAATCGGTAAGAAAAATTCAAATAGGCTTATAGTTTAATTGAAAATATTATTTCTTCTTCATTCCAAGGAATGTGCAATCACTCAAATTGGAGCCCGGAAGAAAACGTTATGGCTATTTGAATGTTTGTTACCCATTGACCAACGTACTTATGAATCTAATCAGCAATTAAAATTTAAAAAGTCGTAGCCATTTCCTTCGAAGTATGATTTGAGTTATTCAAAAGACGTTTTAAATACTGTTTCCTCCTCTTTCCAACGCATTTTCGATGACTCAAATCGAAGTCTGGAATAAAATGTTATGGCTATTTGAATGTTTTTTGCCGATCAATCAACTTACTTATCGAAAAAATCATGATGAAATGTTAAAATAGCCGTAACTTTTCATCCCGACTTTGATTTGAGTGTTTGAAAAAGAATTGAAAATGTCTTTTTTCTATTTCTAACTCATGTTTAATCACACAAATTGGAGTCAGAATGAAAAAGTTATGGTTATTTTAAAGTTTCACACCGATCATTCAATTACTTCTCGATTGAATTGGTAAGAAAAATTCAAATAGGCTTATAGTTTAATCCTGACACTGATATTAGTTAATAAAAAGGCGTTGAAAATATTGTTTCTCCTTCATTCCAAGGAATGTGCAATCACTCAAATCGAAGCCCGGAAGAAAACGTTATGGCTATTTGAATGTTTGTTACCCATTGACCAACGTACTTATGAATCTAATCAGCAATTAAAATTTAAAAAGACGTAGCAATTTCTTTTGAAGTATGATTTGAGTTATTTAAACGACGTTTAAAATATTGTTTTCTCCTCTTTCCAATGCATTTTCATTGACTCAACCGAAGTCAGGAATAAAATGTTATGGCTATTTGAATGTTTTTTGCCGATCAATCAACTTACTTATCGAAAAAATCATGAAGAAATGTTAAAATAGCCGTAACTTTTCAACCCGACTTTGATTTGGGTGCTTGAAAAAGAATTGAAAATGTCTTTTTTTCCTATTTCTAATGCTTGTTACCCATTGACCAACGTACTTATGAATTTAATCAACAATCAAAATTCGAAAAACCGTAGCCATTTCCTTCGAAGTATGATTTGAGTTATTCAAAAGACGCTTAAAATGTCATTTCAACCTCTTTCCAACGCATTTTCAATCACTCAAACCAGAGTTAGGAGTAAAATGTTATGGCTATTTGAATATTTTTTCCCGTTCAATCAACTTACTTATCGAACAAATCGTGAAGAAAGTTAAAATAGCCCTAACTTTTCATCCCGACTTTGATTTGAGTGTTTGAAAAAGATTTGAAAATGTCTTTTCTTCCTATTTCTAACGCATGTTCAATCACACCAATTGGAGTCAGAATGAAAAAGTTGTGGTTATTTTAAAGTTTCACACCGATCATTCAATTACTTCTCGATTGAATCGGTAAGAAAAATACAAATAGACTTACAGTTTAATCCTGACACTGATATGCGTTAATTAAAAGGCGTTAAAAATATTGTTTCTTCTTGTTTCCAAGGAATGTGAAATTACTAATATTGGAGTCCGGATGAAAATGTTATGTCTACTTGAATGCTTGTTACCCAATGGCGGACATACTTATTAGTCTAATCAGTAAACAAAATTTAAAAAGCCGTAACCATTTCTTTCGAACTATGATTTGAGTTATTCAGAAGAGGCTTAAAATATCGTTTCTTCCTCTTTCGAACGCATTTTCAATCACCCAAATCGAAGTCAGGAATAAAATGTTATGGCTATTTGAATGTTTTTTGCCGATCAATCAACTTACATATCGACAAAATCGTGAAGAAAAGTTACAATTGCCGTAACTTTTCATCCTGACTTTGATTTGAGTGATGGAAAATGTCTTTTCCTCCTATTTCTAACGCATGTTGAATCACACAAATTGGAGTCAAAATGAAAAAGCAGTGGTTATTTTAAAGTTTCACACCGATCATTCAATTACTTCCCGATTCAATCTGTAAGAAAAATACAAATATGTTTATAGTTTAATCCCGACACTGATATAAGTTAATAAAATGGCGTTGAAAATATTATTTCTTCTTCATTCCAAGGAATGTGCAATCACTCAAATCGGAGCCCGGAAGAAAACGTTATGGCTATTTGAATGTTTTTTACCCATTGACCAACGTACTTATGAATCTAATCAGCAATTAAAATTTAAAATTCCGTAGCCATTTCCTTCGAAGTATGATTTGAGTTATTCAAAAGACGTTTAAAATATCGTTTCCTCCTCTTTCCAACGCATTTTCGATGACTCAAACCGAAGTCATGAATAAAATGTTATGGCTATTTGAATGTTTTTTGCCGATCAATCAACTTACTTATCGAAAAAATCGTAAAGAAAAGTTAAAATAGCCGTAACATTTCATCTCTACTTTGGTTTGAGTGATTGAAAAAGAATTGAAAATGTCTTTCCTTCCTATTTCTAACGCATGTTCAATCACCCAAATTGGAGTCGGAATCAAAAAGTTGTGGTTATTTTAATGTTTCACACCGATCATTCAATTACTTCTCGATTGAATCGATAAGAAAAATTCAAATAGACTTACAGTTTAATGTTGACGGTGATATGAGTTAATAAAAAGGCGTTGAAAATATTGTTTCTTTTTCTTTCCAAGGAATGTACAATCACTCAAATTGGAGTCTGGAAGAAAATGTTATGGCTATTTGAATGTTTGTTATCCATTGACTAATGTACTTATTAATCTAATCAGCAATCAAAATTCCAAAAGTCGTAACCATTTCTTTCGAAATATGATTTGAGTTATTCAAAAGACGTTTAAAATATCGTTTCTTCCTCTTTCCAACGCATTTTCAATCACTCAATTCAATTTCAGGAATAACATGTTCTGGCTATTTGAATGTTTTTTTCAGATCAATCAACTTACTTATCGAAAAAATCGGGACGAAAAGTTCAAATAGCTGTAACTTTTCCTCCCGACTTTGATTTGAGTAATTGAAAAAGAATTAAAAATCTCTTTTCTTCCTATTTCTAACGCAATTTCAATCACACAAATTGGAGTCAGAATGAAAAAGTTGTGGTTATTTTAAAGTTTCACACCGATATTCAATTACTTCTCAATTGAATCGGTAAGAAAAATTCAAATAGACTTACAGTTTAATCTGGACACTGATATGAGTTAATAAAAAGGCGTTGAAAATATTGTTTCTTCTTCATTCCAAGGAATGTGCAATCACTCAAATCGGAGCCCGGAAGAAAACGTTACGGCTATTTGAATGTTCGTTACCCATTGACCAACGTACTTATGAATCTAATCAGCAATTAAAATTTAAAAAGCCGTAGCCATTTCCTTCGAAGTATGATTTGAGTTTTTCAAAAGACGTTTTAAATATCGTTTTCTCCTCTTTCCAACGCATTTTCAATGACTCACACCGAAGTCAGGAATATATTGTTATGGCTATTTGAATGTTTTTGCCGATCAATTAACTTACTTATCAAAAAAATCGTGAAGAAAAGTTACAATTGCCGTAACTTTTCATCCCGACTTTGATTTGAGTGTTTGAAAAAGAATTGAAAATGTCTTTTCTTCCTATTTCTAACGCATGTTCAATCACACAAATTGGAGTCAGAGTGAAAAAGTTGTGGTTATTTTAAAGTTTCACACCGATCATTCAATTACTTCTCGATTGAATCGGTAAGAAAAATTGAAACAGGCTTATAGTTTAATCCTGACACTGTTATAAGTTAATAAAAAGGCGTTGAAAATATTGTTTCTTCTTCTTTCAAAGGAAAGTGAAATCACTCATATTGGAGTCCGGATGAAAACGTTATGGCTACTTGAACGTTTGTTACCCAATGGCGAACATACTTTTTAGTCTAATCAGTAATCAAAATTCAAAAAGCCGTAACCTTTTTTTTCGAACATTGATTTGCGTTATTCAGAAGAGGCTTAAAATATCGTTTCTTCCTCTTTCCAACGCATTTTCAATCACTCAAATCGAAGTCAGGAATAAAATGTTATTGCTCTTTGAATGTTTTTTGCCGATCAATCAACTTACTTATCGACAAAATCGTGAAGAAAAGTTTCCATTGCCGTAACTTTTCATCCCGACTTTGATTTGATTGATTGAAAAAGAATTGAAAATGTCTTTTCTTCCTATTTCTAACGCATGTTCTGTGGCGACCCCGCGCCCCGGACCACCAACCCCGCAGGGAATGGCGTGCGGAATGGCGGGGCGGGACGCCTTGCGTAGGCATCTCCGACCACTCCTCAACTCCCGTGAGGTGGTTGAGACCGTACGAGCCTTATCTCAAACAACGACATAATATCAAAAGGTACTAAACAAAACTACCCACCGTATTAATCATCAAAGACAAGAGATAATCAATAAAAATGAACCACAAATAAAATCATAATCCCTACCGTCCGTTAAAATTGACATACACATAAAGTCCAAAATTGTGGGTACAAATAAAAACCGTCATATGCCCACATGGTCTATCTAACAAGTCCCAACTCACCCATACTACAATGTGGTAAGTGTTATAATTACATAATCCAAAATATAATACTTCATAATTTAAAACACAATTCAATCAAAATGCCTCTCAACTCACATTGAGGCCTTGGATTCTCTCGCAGGCAAGGCCCTCAAGATATAACTACTCCTTTGCCCTTATTCGAGACAGAAGGACCTGAAAGAGGAAAATGAGGGTGAGCCAACGGTGCCCAGTGAATAGAATTCAAATATGCTATCAATACTCATCAATAAATATCATGTATGCATGTCAATGCGTAGCATGATTAAAAGCTCATAACATATAGATATCAAGCATTTATAATAAGTTCGATGCAAGTAAAAGCTTATCAATTTGGATCCACATTCCACATGCATTAGGTTACTAGTGCACGTCTATTTCACTGTACCGTTGATCCCAATCATGTTTTATTTGGGGTTACTAGTGCACGTCTGTTTCACCGTACCGTTGACCCCAATCATTTCCTTTCCTAAAACCCTCCTATGACAATGTTAAGTCCCCCTATTAGCCAGATAGATGGGCCCAACCAAAGTCATAAGGATTTCTCAAATCAATGCATCATTCAAAACATTAGAACACATTCATGCTTTCAACATACAATATATATAAGTGATATGATGACATAAAAGATATAATCATAAATGAAGTCTACTCACAACCAAGCCTCGCGAGAGTATTTAACCACACACGACCACCAAACCGAATCAACCCAATCAAGATCCTGAAACATACATCAATATCCTACCATACATCAATTTCTATGCTCAATCACATAGACATTACACATCAACCCTAAATCAACCCACATATAGACAATAGGCCTAAATCCCATCTAATCCCATCATTCAACCCAAATCACATGACTTAGGCCTCTAATGCATAATTCTCATTCATAAACCATTCTATTGATCAAAAATACTGATTTTCAATTCCTTAGGCATAAACATGCCCAAATTGGGTCACTTGATAACAAGTAGGCCTACCCCATGATATAGTCACAACCACCAAATCAGTAGCATAATCAACCCTAATCATGCTTAATTAAACATAAGTTGCATCAATTCAATGATTCTAGGCCAAAAGCATCAAAAGCCCTTAAATATGAAATTTTCCATACTTAGACCATATTGCCGATTTACACTAGGTCACCATGTTCAGCCATGTATATCACTGATTTTGCATCATGGGTTCATCAACAATGACAACTAGGTCAACATAGTTGATATGCAAGCTATTTGGAAAGGTCTAAGTTCATATTCTAAATTTAGGTCTAATACAAGCAACCCTTCCAATTCTTCATTTAATATTCTGTTCAGATGTATCAATTTAACAACAGAAATATGTAATCACAAAATCAACCGTACATATTGAAGTATATGAAGAAACAAACCTTCTATCTAAATATCAGCCCAATCCAACGGTGGACCGAAAAGATAAGTATCTTTGATGAACAAGTCTCTAATCAGACAATTTCTCCTTTGCTGCTGCAAATACTCAAACTCAAATGACTATATAACACAAAATACTAAATGCATAAACATCTCCACCGTTAGAATACAGAAATATCAGTTATAAACTACATACCCAAATTTGATATCCATCCAACGGTATATGGAGGATATCTACAAGTTTGAGCGAAACGGCACGAGAAATCCAGACTTTCCGACCAGCTTTGTTTGAGAGGTTAGATCTCTCAAACGAAACCTCTAATCAAGATCTCCACCGTTCAGAATGCCGACATATCAGTTGTACACTACATACCAAAATTTTATATCCATCCAATGGTAGATTAAGGAGATATAGAAGTTTGAGCGAAACGGCGCGAGAAATCCAGACTTTCCAACCAGCTTTGTTTGAGAGGTTAGATCTCTTAGAAGAAACCTCTGATCAAGATCTCCACCGACCAGAATGAATAACCATAAGCTACGAATTTTCTGACAAATATTGAGCTCAATCTGACCATATATCGCAAAGATCCAGCACTTTGATGAAAACGTCGCAGAGATCGTCCTCCTGCAACTCCCTCCTTTCTCTTCTTCTTTCCTTTCTCTTCTTTTCTTTCTCTTCTTTTTTTCCTTTCTCTCCACTCACCTCTTTTTAGCACTTCCTTGATTCCCTCCTTGACTCTCTCCTTGATTCTCTCCTTGATACCCTCCTTGATTCCATTCTTGATTCTCTCTTTGATTCCCTCCACTCATTCTAGCACTTCCTTGAAGAAGAGAAGTGGGCATGGGACACTTGTCAACTTTCATGCACCAACCTTCACATGTGTTGGTCTCATATTACCCATACCAACCACATGTACTTTAACCAATCTCATGCTTCCATGTATTTTAAATGTCCAATCCATTTAATACACCAAATTTTCATTCTCATTTATCCTTTTATTCAATCAATCCTAACTCATATCAATTCATGGTTTAATGGGCCCATGCATAAATAATAACGTATGCATTATAATTTAATTTAACATGACCCATATACAATTTATGATACACATATTTATATACATTATCAAGCATCAACTATACAAACATTAAACAACCCTCAAACAAACACCAAACATAACAAGGCAACGCATAGAGTTTGGGCAAAGTGCAATTGGGTTATGGGCTAGATGAAATAATTTTCGAGGCGTCACATCTTCAATCACACAAATTGGAGTCAGAATTAAAAAGTTGTGGTCATTTTAAAGTTTCACACCGATCATTCAATTACTTCCCGATTGAATCGGTAAGAAAAATACAAATAGGTTTATAGTTTAATCCTGACACTGATATAAGTTAATAAAATGGCGTTGAAAATATTATTTCTTCTTCATTCCAAGGAATGTGCAATCACTCAAATCGGAGCCCGGAAGAAAACGTTATGGCTATTTGAATGTTTTTTACCCATTGACCAACGTACTTATTAATCCAATCAGCAATTAAAATTTAAAATGCCGTAGCCATTTCCTTCGAAGTATGATTTGAGTTATTCAAAAGACGTTTAAAATATCGTTTCCTCCTCTTTCCAACGCATTTTCGATGACTCAAACCGAAGTCAGGAATAAATTGTTATGGCTATTTGAATGTTTTTTGCCGATCAATCAACGTACTTATCGAAAAAATCATGAAGAAAAGTTAAAATAGCCATAACTTTTCATCCCGACTTTGGTTTGAGTGATTGAAAAAGAATTAAAAATGTCTTTTCTTCCTATTTCTAACGCATGTTCAATCACACAAATTGGAGTTAGAATGAAAAAGTTGTGGTTATTTTAAAGTTTCGCACCGATCATTCAATTACTTCTCGATTGAATTGGTAAGAAAAATTCAAATAGGCTTATAGTTAAATACTGACACTGACATAAGTTAATAAAAAGGCGTTGAAAATATTATTTCTTCTTCATTCCAAGGAATGTGCAATCACTCAAATCGGAGCCCGTAAGAAGACGTTATGGCTATTTGAATGTTTGTTACCCATTGATCAACGTACTTATGAATCTAATCAGCAATTAAAATTTAAAAAGCCGTAGCCATTTCTTTCGAAGTATGATTTGAGTTATTCAGAAGAGGCTTAAAATATCGTTTCTTCCTCTTTCCAACGCATTTTCAATCACTCAAATCGAAGTCAAGAATAAAATGTTATGCCTATTTGAATGTTTTTTGCCGATCAATCAACTTACTTATCGAAAAAATCATGAAGAAATGTTAAAATAGCCGTAACTTTTCATCCCGACATTGATTTGAGTGTTTGAAAAAGAATTGAATATGTCTTTTGTCCTATTTCTAACGCATGTTCAATCACACAAATTGGAGTCAGAAAGAAAAAGTTGTGGTTATTTTAAAGTTTAACACCTATCATTCAATTACTTCTCGATTGAATCGGTAAGAAAATTTCAAATAGGCTTATAGTTTAATCCTGACACTGATAAAAGTTAAAAAAAAAGGCGTTGAAAATATTGTTTCTTCTTCATTCCAAGGAATGTGCAAACACTCAAATCGAAGCCCGGAAGCAAACGTTATGGCTATTTGAATGTTTGTTACCCATTGACCAAGGTACTTATGAATCTAATCAGCAATTAAAATTGAAAAAGCCGTAGCCATTTCTTTCGAAGTATGATTTGAGTTATTCAAAAGGCGTTTAAAATATCGTTTCCTCCTCTTTCCAATGCATTTTCAATGACTCAACCGAAGTCAAGAATAAAATGTTATGGCTATTTGAATGTTTTTTGCCGATCAATCAACTTACTTATCGAAAAAATCGTGAAGAAAAGTTAAAATAGCCGTAACTTTTCATCCCGACTTTGATTTGAGTGTTTGAAAAAGAATTGAAAATGTCTTTCCTTCCTATTTCTAACGCATGTCCAATCACACAAATTGGAGTCAAAATGAAAAAGTTGTGGTTGTTTTAAATTTTCACACCGATCATTCAATTACTTCTCGATTGAATCGGTAAGAAAAATTCAAATAGGCTTATAGTTTAATCCTGACACTGATATAAGTTAATAAAAAGGCGTTGAAAATGTTGTTTCTTCTTCTTTCCATGAAATGTGAAAGCACTCATATTGGTGTCCGGATGAAAACGTTATGGCTACCTGAATGTTTGTTACCCAATGGCGAACATACTTATTAGTCTAATCAGTAATCAAAATCCCAAAAAGCCGTAACCATTTCTTTTGAACTATGATTTGAGTTATTCAGAAGTCGCTTAAAATATCGTTTCATCCTCTTTCCAACGCATTTTCCATCACTCAAATCGAAGTCAGGAATAAAATGTTATGGCTATTTGAATGTTTTTTGCCGATCAATCAACTTACTTATCGAAAAAATCGTGAAGAAAACTTACAATTGCCGTAACTTTTCATGCCGACTTTGATTTGAGTGATTGAAAGAAAATTGAAAATGTCTTTTCTTCCTATTTCTAACGCATGTTCAATCACACAAATTGGAGTCAGAATGAAAAAGTTGTGGTTATTTTAAAGTTTCACACCGATCATTCAATTACTTCCCGATTGAATCGGTAAGAAAAAGTCAAATAGGCTTATAGTTTAATCCTGACACTGATATAAGTTAATAAAAAGGCGTTGAAAATATTATTTCTTCTTCATTCCAAGGAATGTGCAATCACTCAAATCGGAGTCCGGAAGAAAATGTTATGGCTACTTGAATGTTTGTTACCCAATGGCGAACATACTTATTAGTCTAATCAGTAATCAAAATTCCAAAAGTTGTAACCATTTCTTTCGAGCTATGATTTGAGTTATTCAAAGGACGTTTAAAATATCGTTTTCTTCTCTTTCCAATGCATTTTCAATGACTCAACCGAAGTCTGGAATAAAATGTTATGGCTATTTGAATGTTTTTTGCCGATCAATCAACTTACTTATCGAAAAAATCATGAAGAAAAGTTAAAATAGCCGTAACTTTTCATCCCGACTTTGATTTGAGTATTTCAAAAGAATTGAAAATGTCTTTTCTTCCTATTTCTAACGCATGTTCAATCACACAAATTGGAGTCAGAATGAAAAGGTTGTGGTTATTTTAAAGCTTCACACCGATCATTCAATTACTTCTCGATTGAATCGGTAAGAAAAATTCAAATAGGCTTATAGTTTAATCCTGACACTGATATAAGTTAATAAAAAGGCGTTGAAAATATTGTTTCTTCTTCTTTCCAAGAAATGTGAAATTACTCATATTGGAGTCCGGATGAAAACGATATGGCTACTTGAATGTTTGTTACCCAATGGCGAACATACTTATTAGTCTAATCAGTAATCAAAATTCCAAAAGTTGTAACCATTTCTTTCGAGCTATGATTTGAGTTATTCAGAAGAGGCTTAAAATCTCGTTTCTTCTTCTTTCCAACGCATTTTCAATAACTCAAATCGAAGTCAGGAATAAATGTTATGGCTATTTGAATGTTTTTTGCCGATCAATCAACTTACTTATCAAAAAAATCGTGAAGAAAAGTTACAATTGCCGTAACTTTTCATCCCGACTTTAATTTCAGTGATTAAAAGAAAATTGAAAATGTCTTTTCTTCCTATTTCTAACGCATGTTCAATCACACAAATTGGAGTCAGAATGAAAAAGTTGTGGTTATTTTAAAGTTTCACACCAATCATTCAATTACTTCTCGATTGAATAGGTAAGAAAAATTCAAATAGGCTTATAGTTTAATCCTGACACTGATATAAGTTAATAAAAAGGCGTTGAAAATATTATTTATTCTTCATTCCAAGGAATGTGCAATCACTCAAATCGGAGTCCGGAAGAAAACGTTATAGCTATTTGAATGCTTGTTACCTATTGACCAACGCACTTATGAATCTAATCAGCAATTAAAATATAAAAAGTCGTAGCCATTTCCTTCGAAGTATGATTTGAGTTATTCAATAGGCGTTTTAAATATCTTTTCCTCCTCTTTCTAATGCATTTTCAATGACTCACACCGAAGTCAGGAATATATTGTTATGTTTATTTGAATGTTTTTGCCGATCAATCAACTAACTTATCGAAAAAATCGTGAAGAAAAGTTAAAATAGTCGTAACTTTTCATCCCGATTTTGATTTGAGTGTTTGAAAAAGAATTGAAAATGTCTTTTCTTCCTATTTCTAACGCATGTTCAATCACACAAATTGGAGTCAGAATGAAAAAGTTGTGGTTATTTTAAAGTTTCACAACTATCATTCAGTTACGTCTCCACTGAATCGGTAAGAAAAATTCAAATAGACTTACAGTTTAATCCTGACACTGATAAGAATTAATAAAATGGCGTTAAAAATATTGTTTCTTCTGATTTTCAAGGAATGTGAAATCACTCATATTGGAGTCCGGATGAAAACCTTATGGCTACTTGAATGTTTGCCACCCATTGACCAACGTACTTATGAATTTAATCAACAATCAAAATTCAAGAAACCGTAGCCATTTCCTTCGAAGAATGATTTGAGTTATTCAAAAGACACTTAAAATATCATTTCTCCCTCTTTCCAACGCATTTTATATCACTCAAACCGGAGTCAGGAATAAAATGTTATGGCTATTTGAATGTTTTTTGCCGATCAATCAACTTACATATCGAAAAAATCATGAAGAAAAGTTCCAAAAGCCGTAACTATTGATCCTGAGTTTGATTTGAGTGTTTGAAAAAGAATTGAAAATGTCTTTTCTTCCTATTTCTAACGGATGTTCAATCACACAAATTGGAGTCAGAATGAAAAAGTTGTGGTTATTTTAAAGTTTCACACCGATCATTCAATTACTTCTCGATTGAATCGGTAAGAAAAATTCAAACAGGCTTATAGTTTAATCCTGGCACTGATATAAGTTAATAAAAAGGCGTTAAAAATATTGTTTCTTCTTCTTTCCAAGGAATGTGAAATCGCACATATTGGAGTCTCGGTGAAAATGTTATGGCTACTTGAATGTTTGCTACCCATTGACCAACGTACTTATGAATTTAATCAACAATCAAAATTCAAAAAACCGTAGCCATTTCCTCCGAACAATGATTTGAGTTATTCAAAAGACACTTAAAATATCGTTTCTTCCTCTTTCCAACGCATTTTCAATCACTCAAACCGGAGTCATGAATAAAATGTTATGGTTATTTGAATGTTTTTTGCCGATCAATCAACTTACATATCGAAAAAATCGTGAAGAAAAGTTCCAAAAGCCCTAACTATTGATCCTGACTTTGATTTGAGTGTCTGAAATAGAATTGAAAATGTCTTTTCTTCCTATTTCTAACGCACGTTCAATCACACAAATTGGAGTCAGAATGAAAAAGTTGTGGTTATTTTAAAGTTTCACACCGATCATTCAGTTACGTCTCGACTGAATCGGTACGAAAAATTCAAATAGACTTACAGTTTAATCCGGACACTGATATGAGTTAATAAAAAGGCGTTAAAAACATTGTTTCTTCTTCTTTCCAAGGAATTTGAAATCACACATATTGGAGTCCGGATGAAAATGTTATGGCTACTTGAATGTTTGCTACCCATTGACCAACGTACTTATGAATTTAATCAACAATCAAAATTCAAAAAACCGTAGCCATTTCCTTCGAAGAATGATTTGAGTTATTCAAAAGACACTTAAAATATCGTTTCTTCCTCTTTCCAACGCATTTTCAATCACTCAAACCGGAGTCAGGAATAAAATATTATGGCTATTTGAATGTTTTTTGCCGATCAATCAACTTACATATCGAAAAAATCGTGAAGAAAAGTTCCAAAAGCCGTAACTATTGATCCTGACTTTGATTTGAGTGTCTGAAATAGAATTGAAAATGTCTTTTCTTCCTATTTCTAACGCATGTTCAATCACACAAATTGGAGTCAGAATGAAAAAGTTGTGGTTATTTTAAAGTTTAACACCGATCATTCAATTACTTCTCGATTGAATCGGTAAGAGAAATTCAAATAGGCTTATAGTTTAATCCTAACACTGATATAAGTTAAAAAAAAGGCGTTGAAAATATTGTTTCTTCTTCATTCCAAGGAATGTGCAAACACTCAAATCAAAGCCCGAAGTAAACGTTATGGCTATTTGAATGTTTGTTACCCATTGACTAAGGTACTTATGAATCTAATCAGCAATTAAAATTTAAAAAGCCGTAGCCATTTCTTTCAAAGTATGATTTGAGTTATTCAAAAGACGTTTAAAATATCGTTTCCTCCTCTTTCCAACGCATTTTCGATGACTCAAACCGAAGTCAGGAATAAAATGTTATGGCTATTTGAATGTTTTTTGCCGACCAATCAACTTACTTATCGAAAAAATCGTGAAGAAAAGTTAAAATAGTCGTAACTTTTCATCCCAACATTGGTGTGAGTGTTTGAAAAAGAATTGTAAATGCCTTTTCTTCCAATTTCTAACGCATGTTCAATCACACAAATTGGAGTCAGAATGAAAAAGTTGTGGTTATTTTAAAGTTTCACACCGATCATTCAGTTACTTCTCGATTGAATCGGTAAGAAAAATCCAAATAGACTTACAGTTTAATCCTGACACTGATATGAGTTAATAAAAAGGCGTTAAAAATATTGTTTCCTCTTCTTTCCAAGGAATGTGAAATCACTCATATTGGAGTCCGGATGAAAACGTTATGGCTACTTGAATGTTTGCTACCCAATGGCGAACATACTTATTAGTCTAATTAGTAATCAAAATTCAAAAAACTGTAACCATTTCTTTCGAACTATGATATGAGTTATTCAGAAGAGGATTAAAATTTCGTTTCTTCCTTTTTCCAACGCATTTTCAATCACTCAAATCGAAGTCAGGAATAAATGTTATGGCTATTGGAATGTTTTTTGCCGATCAATCAACTTACTTATCGAAAAAATCGTGAAGAAAAGTTACAATTGCCGTAACTTTTCATCCCGACTTTGATTTGAGTGTTTGAAAAAGAATTGAAAATGTCTTTTCTTCCTATTTCTAACGCATGTTCAATCACACAAATAGGAGTTAGAATGAAAAAGTTGTGGTTATTTTAAAGTTTCACACCGATCATTCAATTACTTCTCGATTGAATCGGTATGAAAAATTCAAATAGGCTTATAGTTTAATCCTGAGACTGAAATAAGTTAATAAAAAGGCGTTAAAAATATTGTTTCTTCTTCATTCCAAGGAATGTACAACCACTGAAATCGGAGCCCGGAAGAAAACGTTATGGCTATTTCAATGTTTGTTACCCATTGACCAACGTACTTATGAATCTAATCAACAATTAAAATTTAAAATGCCGTAGCCATTTCCCTCGAAGTATGATTTGAGTTATTCAAAAGACGTTTAAAATATCGTTTCCTCATGTTTCCAATGCATTTTCAATGACTCAACCGAAGTCAGGAATAAAATGTTATGGCTATTTGAATGTTTTTTGCCGATCAATCAACTTACTTATCAAAAAAATCGTGAAGAAAAGTTAAAATAGCCGTAACTTTTCATCCCGGCTTTGATTTGAGTGTTTGAAAAAGAATTGAAAATGTCTTTTCTTCCTATTTCTAGCGCATGTTCAATCACACAAATTGGAGTCAGATTGAAAAAGTTGTGGTTATTTTAAAGTTTCACACCGATCATTCAATTACTTCTCGATTGTATCGGTAAGAAAAATTCGAATAGGCTTATAGTTAGTCCTGACACTGATATAAGTGAATAAAAAGGCGTTGAAAATATTGTTTCTTCTTCTTTCCAAGAAATGTGAAATCACTCATATTGGAGTCCGGATGAAAACGTTATGGCTACTTGAATGTTTGTTACCCAATGGCGAACATACTTATTAGTCTAATCAGTCATCAAAATTCAAAAAGCAGTAACTATTTCTTTCGAACTATGATTTGAGTTATTCAGAAGAAGCTTAAAATATCGTTTCTTCCTCTTTGCAACGCATTTTCAATCACTTAAATCGAAGTCTGGAATAAAATGTTATGGCTATATGAATGTTTTTTGCCGATCAATGAACTTACTTATCGAAAAAATAGTGAAGAAAAGTTACGATTGCCGTAACTTTTCATCCCACTTTGATTTGAGTGATTGAAAAAAAATTGAAAATGTCTTTTCTTCCTATTTCTAACGCATGTTCAATCACAGAAATTGGAGTCAGAATGAAAAAGTTGTGGTTATTTTAAAGTTTCACACCGATCATTCAATTACTTCCCGATTATATCGGTAAGAAAAATTCAAATAGGCTTATAGTTTAATCCTGACACTGGTATAAGTTAATAAAAAGGCGTTGAAAATATTATATCGGTAAGAAAAATTCAAATAGGCTTATAGTGCAATCACTCAAATCGGAGCCCGGAAGAAAACGTTATGGCTATTTGAATTTTGTTACCCATTGACCAACACTTATGAATCTAATCAGCAATTAAAATTTAAAAATCCGTAGCCATTTCATTCGAAGTATGATTTGAGTTATTCAAAAGACGCTAAAAATATCATTTTTACCTCTTTCCAACGCATTTTCAATCACTCAAACCGAAGTCAGGAATAAAATATAATGGCTATTTGAATGTTTTTTGCCGATCAATCAACTTACTTATCGAAAAAATCGTGAAGAAAAGTCACAATTGCCGTAACTTTTCATCCCGACTTTGATTTGAGTGATTGAAAAAAAATTGAAAATGTCTTTTCTTCCTATTTCTAACGCATGTTCAATCACACAAATTGGAGTCAGAATGGAAAAGTTGTGGTTATTTTAAAGTTTCACACCGATCATTCAATTACTTCTCGATTGAATCGATAAGAAAAACTCAAATAGACTTACAGTTTCATCGGGACACTGATATGAGTTAATAAAAAGGCGTTGAAAATATTGTTTCTTCTTCATTCCAAGGAATGTGCAGTCACTCAAATCGGAGCATGGAAGAAAACTTTATGGCTATTTGAATGTTTGTTACCCATTGACCAACGTACTTATGAATCTATTCAGCAATTAAAATTTAAAAAGCCGTAGCCATTTCTTTCGAAGTATGATTTGAGTTATTCAAAAGACGTTTAAAATATTGTTTCCTCCTATTTCTATTGCATTTTCAATGACTTAACCGAAGTCAGGAATAAAATGTTATGGCTATTTGAATGTTTTTTGCCGATCAATCAACTTACTTATCGAAAAAATCGTGAAGAAAAGTTCAACAAGCCGTAACTTTTCATCCCGGCTTTAATTTGAGTGATTGAAGAAGAATTGAAAATGTCGTTTCTTCCAATTTCTAATGCATGTTCAATCACACAAATTGGAGTCAAAATGAAAAAGTTGTGGTTATTTTAAAGTTTCACACCGATCACTCAATTACTTCTCGATTGAATCGGTAAGAAAATTTCTAATTGGTTTATAGTTTAATCGTGACACTGATATAAGTTAATAAAAAGGCGTTCAAAATATTGTTTCTTCTTCATTCCAAGGAATGTGCAATCACTCAAATCGAAGCCTGAAAGAAAACGTTATGGCTATTTGCATGTTTGTTACGCATTGACGAACGTACTTATGAATTTAATCGACAATCAAAATTCTAAAAACCGTAGCCATTTCCTTCGAAGTATGATTTGAGTTATTCAAAAGTCGCTTAAAATATCGTTTTTACCTCTTTCCAACGCATTTTCAATCACTAAAACCGAAGTCAGGAATAAAATGTTATGGCTATTTGAATATTTTTTTCCCGATCAATCAACTTACTTATCGAACAAATCGTGAAGAAAGTTAAAATAGCCATAACTTTTTATCCCGACTTTGATTTGAGTGTTTGAATAAGATTTGAAAATGTCTTTTCTTCCTATTTCTAACGCATGTTCAATCACACAAATTGGAGTCAGAATGAAAAAGTTGTGGTTATTTTAAAGTTCCACACCGATCATTGAAATACTTCTCGATTGAATCGGTAAGAAAAATTCAAATAGACTTACACTTTGATCCTGACACTGATATGAGTTAATAAAAAGGCCTTAAAAATATTGTTTCTTCTTCTTCCCAAGGAATGTGAAATCACTCATATTGGAGTCCGGATGAAAACGTTATGGCTACTTGAAGGTTTGTTACCCAATGGCGAACATACTTATTAGTCTAATCAGTAATCAAAATTCAAAAAGTCGTAACCATTTATGCTAATTAGCAATTTCACGGAGAAAATCGAAGAAAACGCTTACCTCGGCGTCGATTCGGCGTGATTTGGATCCGAAACCCTTTCTCCTCTTTTCACCTCTTTCTTTCCTTCGTTCTTGCTGAAATGAACGAACAAAATCTGATTTTGGGGTTTTTAATAACGCACATTGCAACACCGACCAATTTTTAAAAACTGGATTTTAACGTGAGAAGTGCGCTTCTCTCCTTAAGGAGTGCGCTTCTCTTTATCCTATAACTTTTCAACTCTTGGCTTTTCACAAGGAGCGTGCTTCTCCCCTGCCCAGAAATCTAAATCGTTTATAGTCCCAAAGGAGTGTGCTCCTCCCTTATTGGGAGCATGCTCCTAAGCCCATTTTACTGTTTTTCCTCACTTTTTCACCTATTTTTCCCCCAATTGGTCTCCCAATCAATTTTACACTAACACATATACTAAACATCACAAATGCATACCACATATACTCATAAATCACATTTTTCTAAAATAAATTTTGGTGTCTAACTTTATGAAATTAAGGGTCGTTACAGCCTCCCCAACTCCTTCTTCCTAATAAAGGCATGTTGAATTTCAACTCCTTCCTCTGACATATCATTAAAGACATACATCATTGTAATAATTAGTTACACAACAAAAGTCAGAACTAATCCACTGCAAGTTAGAATACTTGAAGAATCATTCTCAAGTTCTTAACTTAACAACCTGGATCCAATTGATTACAAGAATATTCCATCCTGAGTTGTATATTCAAGGATCAAGAGGTCGTAATCTCCAATTAATTTCCATATTATTTGGTCACAAGTATTCAATTAACAACTTGAATCCAATAGTTAATATGGAATACATAATCTGCCCCAAAGATATTTGCCAAGATCAAAATTCCTTAAATATGAATATCCTAGTCTAGTGACTCATTTGGAAATACAACCTTTTAGAGCAGTTCTAAAGATTCAAGCTCGTTATATTGAATCCAATAGCTCTTCTATGGAAGTACCCCATCCGTGTATTTCTGAATTTCGAACATTCATAATTGTGGAATCAAGATCTAGTGTTCTATTTAACGAAACATGAATCCTACATCATGTCCTTTCTGGTGTAAAACCTTCCACGCACACGATCTCCCACATTAACTCTATGGCTCTCCGCTGATTATCAACGTAGCTTTTCTATTTGTCTTGGTCCTTTCAAATTTCGCCTGACCTGTTTAAATCTTCCCTGTGTGTCTTTGTACAAACTCGAGTCTTATCACCACGATATCTCCTATTTTCATCCAATACACCGGAGATTTACATGGCCTACCATACAAGGCCTCAAAGGAGTTATACCAACGTTGGACTAATAATCATTGTTGTATGCAAACTCTCGCACAAGTGGCATCATGCCCATGCTGAGATCAGGAATTTCAACCACCAAGACCATAGTCATATACTTCCATTCTCATTCTTAGGAGATTATTTTCCTTCGATTTTCTTTCTAACTGCTACTAGATGAAGCCCCATAAGAGGTATGTCAAGATTTTCCAACTCCTTCCTCCTTAGTAGAGGTATGTCGAAGTGTTAGCTCCTTCCTCTCTGGCAGAGGTATGTCAAAGTATCGACTCCATCCTCCCCAATGGAGGTATGCCGACACATCGACTCCGTCCTCTCTGATGGAGGTATGTCGAAATATCGACTCCTCACTGAACAAGTACTAAGGAACACTAATTTTGGTAGACATTAAACAACAATAAGGTCAGAACCGAAAGGATATAATTCTCCTCTTAGAATTTAGAAATCCGACGAAGCTTCCCCTTCTCCACACTTGTTAACAACCAATCCAAGTGACCAATATTTTCAGCTCAAATCTTAAACATCATATAACAAACATTTTACTACTGCTGATTCGCCACCCCTCTTGAATATGAGTAGGTTGGCTCTCATCTGAGCACATATAACTGTATTTGTAGAGATAGGATGAACATTTATCATTGTAGCCTCTTCTAATAATCTCCACTCATGAGACATCTAACAAGCTACAATGGCAGTCTCTATCTTCTATTTGCTCAGTGCATCAGCCACAACATTTGCCTTCCCAGGATGATACTTCAAGGTGAAGTCATAATCCTTGAAAAGTTCTAACCATCGCATATGTCTCATATTCGATTCTTTCTGTGAGAATAGGTATTTCAGATTCTTATGGTCTGAGTAGAGTGTGGATTTCTTTATGGAGAGATAATGCCTTCAAACTTTCAATACAAAGACAACTATAGCCAGTTCTAAGTTATGCACAGGATAGTTCTTCTCGTGCATCTTCAATTTCCTCGATGCGTAAGCAATGACCTATTATTCTACATAAGTAGACAACCCAAACCTTTCTGAGAAACATCTGTATAGATTACTAACTCTTGACCAGGTTCTAGTAAAAATCAACACTGGTACATATGTCAACTTCCTTTTTAGCTCAATCAAGGCATTCTCACACTCATCTGTCCACATAAATGGCACATTTTTTTGGGTCAACTTAGTCAATTGGCAGCTAGGTTTGAAAAGCTCTGCATAAATCTCCTATAATAACCAGCCAACCGCAGAAAACTTTTAGTTTCTATCACTGTGGTAGGTCTCGACCAACTGATAATAGCCTCAACCTTAACAGGATTTACTGAAATCCCTTTTGAACTTACCGCATGGCCAAGAAATTTTACCTCCTATATCCAAAACTCACACTTGTTAAACTTAGCATACAACCTATGTTTTTTCAAAGTTTGCAAGGTCATCCTGAGGTGCTCTTCATGCTCCTCATGAGTCTTGGGATATACCAGAATGTCATCAATAAACATAATGATGAAATGATCTAGATATGGCTTCAACACTCTCTGCATCACTTCCATAAACATGGCTAGTGTTGGCCCATATATGTCCAAGAGGGGGGTGAATTGGACACTTAACAAATTTTAACCTTTCTTAATAATGTGCCGAATATTGAAAGCAAATTAAACAAAGTATAGAAAATAAATACAATACATGTAAAAGGGACAAGGATTTATAGTGGTTCGGCCTCACCTACATCCACTGCCTGGCCTCCTCAGTTAGGATTTGTTCAAACGCCACTATGGATCTTCTTACGGGTGGAGATCAAACCTGTACACTTTCTCAACTTACGGGTGTGAGAACTACCATTTGTCAACTTATGGGTGTGAGAAGACCATTACAACTTTCAGCGAAATATGTATGATGAAGTTTGACTAAAAACAGGTTCAAAGAGCTTTTGTCTTCTTCAATGGAGTTTGAAAATGATGAAGATGAAGATGAAGATCAATTAATCCAAAAGACTTGATGTTTTTATTTCAAAATGATCGTAAGTTCATTTTGAAAACTGTTAACGCGTTTTCGAATGAATATCAATTTTTTTATATGAGTCGATGTTTTTCTGCTATAAGGCAACACATATATATAGAAATAAAAGAGGCTCAATGGGCTTGGAGAATTTTGGCGCTCTAGGTTATTTCAAATACAACGTCTACATTCTTTCCCGAAATGGATCGATTCAGCTCTGTGCATATTTCGGCGATAACACCTGAATCATCTGATCATTTACGAAAAAGGAATGTTTTGACAAAGTATTAGAACGTTTAAAAAGTTATGAAAAAGTTATTGTACGATTCTAAAAAGTTTTTGTACGGTTTTGATAAACTGGCTAAAATGATGTACGAGTCAAAACAACAAAAATATCATTTTTGTCGTTTTGTTCCTTTGAGGGCGCTCATGGATCATCAGCATCCTACCGAATAGTGAAATGAGGGCGTTACTGATTTGTAAGCGTCCTGACTTACTTTGACAATTAAACGACTTAAATCATGAGGGCACTACTTGACGGTTAGCATCCTGCATTGTTTTAAAATACTTAAACGCACGAGGGCTCTACTCATAAGTAAGCGTCATGAAATTTTAAAGCAATTTTGAAATAATATTAAGTGCGCTGAAGGACAGTAAGCATCCTGAGAGTTATTAAGTTGATTCTATGGATGAGGGCGCTCCTATACAAGTAGCGTCCTGATAGTTTATTCAACTTATAACTATCAGCGTCCTTAAAGATAGAACTCATTTAGAACTTAGAGACTTTTCAGCGAGCTGATGCTAGATCAGCGTCCTGACACCTTCACAGGTTGACTTAAGTGAGGCTACTACTATCAAGTAAGCGTCCTATTGAATAAGTACATTTCAACCTTGAGTGTCCTAATATTTTATTAGTGTCCTGACTCATCAAGTCCAGGAGGGTGCTGCTAAAACATTAGCGTTCTAAAAGACTATTATAAAAATGAATTTTAATTTCTCGATTAAAGTTCGATAAAACATGGTTAAAACAAGATATTTTTGGATTAAATCAAATTTGCGAACGATATGCAAACAATTGAAAATCAATTCAATTAAAATATGCAGTCATGCATATTGCTGAATCAAATGGCAGAGAAGGTTCTACAACCTATCATAATCTAATCATACTACCGAATATCTTCAAATGATCATGGTCTTCAAGTAGATCTTTAATACGTTCGTCATGCATCATTGATTCTTTGAAACCTTCAAGTAAGATTAGATACACCATGTATGCAGTAATATCATAAACAGAATGTGGTTTGTAATCATCAAAATATCTTTCATATTAGAGACATATTCTCGTAAGGGATATGAAGATAATTGGTTCAACAGCTAGTGCATTTGTCACACCAAAAGGCATCACCAAAAACTCATAATGTCCATATCTAGTCCTAAAAGCAATTTTAAGTACATCCTCATCCCTAATCCTCAACTGATGGTAACCAGACCTCAATTCAATCTTAGAGGAAGATTTGGCTCCCTTCAACTGATCAAATAAATCATCTATACGTGGAAGAGGGTACTTATTCTTCACAATTACCCGATTCAACTGTCTATAATTAATACACAGCCTTAAGCTCCCAACTTTTTTCTTAACAAACAAGACTGGAGCTCCCCACGGTGACACACTTGGGTTTATGAAACTATTAGCCAAGGGTTCTTCTAACTACACCTTCAACTCTTGTAATTCCTTAGGCGCCATTCTATATAGTGTCATGGAAATAAGCTTAGTACCAGGAATTACCTCAATGATGAAATCAATATCCCTTCTAGGAAGAAATCGAGGCAAATCTTTAGGAAACACCTCTGGAAATTCTTTCACAACAGGAATGTCATCAAGCTTAATCTCACTGGTCTTCTCATCATCTGGTATCTAACCAGCTAACATCTCACTCTCATCATTTATCACCAATCTACCTTTAGTAGTTAGTTTATCTGATATTCCTCCTTTAAACTCAAAAAGGCAGGATATCCAAGAATTTAGAATATCATCATTTTAGCAAATTTAGGTGGACTGCTTTGCTAATTTATTCCCATAATAGCATCAATTCTAGAAGCTCTACAACTCTAACATTTATTGGTAATTAAAAATTATCCAGTTTAACTATGCAATGGTCGCAGACCATGTTCAGCTAGGTTTTTCTTCTCCCACTGCCATACTCAACATTAACCACTTACTAGTTCTGATAAGGAAGTTTTACATTGGTACCTTAACCACAGAAGTAACCATAACCACAGGCATAACTAGAAAATAGAGATAGTGATTCTACCTCCCATCATAATTTCTGAAGCTTTTGGGCCAGGTACAATATTTGCCTCTACTTTCTCCTTAATCAGTAATGCAAAAGTATTACCAGGGATCACAACTGATTGGTTGGGACACTCAAAACTTCGATGTCCTAGTTGTCCACATTTATAACGAACATATACTTGTTTGGGCACTAAAGGCTCTTGTTGAGTACCTTTATCAATATTTATGGATTCCTAGAGTTCAGTTGCAATTCTCTGCAACTCTCGAATCATACGTTTCTTCTGCTTTATTTGTTTACTACATTTCCACCTCTTTTTTCGTTTCTTCCCTTCATCTGCAACAGATGCAGTCCTTGGAAGTGGCTCTAGTACTATGATAACTGAGTCTTTTGCAGTTACAACACACCACTAGTAGAGGTTGTTTGCAGTGCTGATGTACTTAAACTCAACATACTTGCCTTAAGCGCCTCAAGTAATTTCATTACTTGAGCATTGGTTTTTGCAAGTGCAGCTATTTGCACCTTCAGAGCTGTAATTTCTAATCCTTGTGTCACAACTATTCCTTCTGGCCTCTTAATTATTTCTTGATTTGTATTCTCCTTGTGATCAACTCCCCCGTCTGCCTCCATCGCTAAGATATTCTAAGATGTCAAATGAGGCACACATCACATATAGATAAAGACAAATCATTTACTATCATATCTACCCATACTATATTAATACACACAGAAAATAATATAGTAAGGCTTGTTCATTATCTTGAAGCTTTTAAATTCCTAAGACTTTCACAGCCTAGGGCTCTGATACCAAAACTGTCAAGACGCCTTCAAAACCTTCAAGGGCATCCTGACCCCCATAAGAATCTAACCATCTTATCCCTCATAGGACTTTAAGCCTCATGCAGACTCCAGCAGAGTTTCCTCTGTACACAGGCCATCTAACACAAACTAACACCTAATAATCCATTCACAATATATACAATCCACATCTATCTCAATTCAAAATTTAAACATCTATTAGCATTCGTCTACCACAAGCTTATAACATATAACATCCATCTATGTAATTACCATGTGTGGGGTGTTATATACATATATTTACATAGCCAAAATATTGAAATACGTGTATACAACCAACTCATCAAATCTACATCAAAACAAGGTTCTTCTGGCAGGGCACTACAATCTCACTGAAACTCTATTCCCTTGCCCTTATCAGCAATTGAAGGACCTGTAAAATGAGAATAGAATGAGCCAACGGTGCCCATTGAATAAACTTCAATAATACCATCATTTATTCATCTAAACATCCATGTATGCATGCTCACTGCCATGTGAGAAACAAATGCAGTTTCATATATAGACATCATAATCATGGCACATATAATAAATGCATTTCAAGATCTATGCCCCTTATCGTCCTTTACTTGACACAATGTGACAAGTGTCCCAAGGTTATAATACTCATAACTTTACTACTTTGTGGTCACATATACTTTACTACTTTAACTTGAACACTTTCGTCAGTGACAGTGAATATTAGAGTCCATTCAATGGTCCAACGTAAGTTATCCATGACTTTATTAAAAGTGTAGCCCGATCTCTCCCAAGGCATCGACTCAAAACTGATCACAAAGGACCCCGCAGTGGAACAATAAATGATGACTTAAATTCAACCAACAGACAATATGCTAAAAACCCTCCTTTAATCCTTGATTCGTAAGTTTGCGGGGATAAGTGGTCTAATTATGTACTTGTTGAGGGTATTCCCTATCTACACGAGGATGTCCAAAGATCCACTTTCCCAAGGTAAATCGAACTAACAAGAAATAAAGGGTTTTTCTCCATATGCACACCTTGCAATTTTCAAATAAAACATTCATGAATAAGCAAACAATATACTACGATGATACAAATGAATAATAAGATTGAAATTCTACTCATAACAAGTGCCAGAATATTATTTGCTTATTTGTCCAATTCACCCCCCCTCTTGGACATATCGGGGCCAACACAGATGACCGACCCTACACCTCCCTTGTGATGTTTGGAGTGTCAAGACGTTGTCCGCAACGCTTTGAACCTAGTGTTGAGTCGAAATACTATCCGCGACTCTTGGGAGTCCAACGAGGCGTGGAGATGAATGATGCACTGAAACGTTGTCCATGGCGCATAGAGTCTAATGATGCATCGGGATGCTGTCCGCGGTGGTTAGAGACCCATGATACATTGAGATGAGGTCCACGAACTGCAAGATCAAACGATGTGCCAAAATGTTGTCCAATTGAATGCAAAGGAAAGCCATGGGCGCGATGCTCGGAGAGTGACTGCAAAGATGGAGATCGTGCATTCTCGCGAAGCGGCGACAATATTCGTGAGGTGGGGATGAAGGCTTAGGTTTTCGAACCTTTTACTTGATGATAGTCATAGCATTGCATTGTTCATGTTCATGATTCCGTCCTACATTACTCCATGCATTGGCATACTGATACGTCCAAACTGCTAGTGTCAGGTGTCAAGTTATATTAATTTTCGATAAGAATCGGGTATCGTCCTCAGCGGTTGATAAGCTACACCAGTTATATCGTTCCTTGCCCTAATTTTATCTAGAAAATCAAATTTTAATAATAAATGAACTAAAATAATACTTAAATTAAAGCAATAATTAAATCAACAAATTATCATAATTTTCTAGAGAAAAATCAATATTAAAAACACCTAGAGATCTAATTTCACCTAATTATCAATTATGCAATATTAGACATAATTATTATCAAATCATTATTCAAATTTATAAGTAAAAATCCTCTAGTTTCTAACACCCTCTCTCTCGATAGCCGCATTAGAATCTATCACCAAAATATTAGTTTCGATCTATCGATAAAAACCAATATTTTAGCAATGCATTAAGCCTTATGATTTTCCTACAACTTCATAAGACATCGCATATCTATCGATACTATGATAATCTCATGTTCCAACCCAGAGAACCCTCTGTCGAGTGCCGCCCTCCAAGTCCATGATCAATTAATCCATGGCCAAGAGATCAATAATATTAAGCATGGAAAAATATAAATACACTATGAAAAATTCGTTGATAATAAACAAATACTAATATTATTGCATAATCTCTAATACAGGATCCATCTCATCTTTAGAGTAACAAGCTAGTTCATAACTTGGAATAAAGAAAACCAAAACATGTAGAGAAACATTAAATTAAACATCAAAACCCAAACTAGATGCTTTAGAACTTGTCGATTTCTCATTGTTTCCAAGTCAATTTCTTCGTGTTCCTTTGCTCCTAGCCATCATTCTCTATTTTGCAGTGTCTTCTCCTCAAAAAGTCGTGTAGAATCGAAATTGGAAAGTGTGAAAGGATACTCAAAAACTTGCTAAAAATCTGCAAAAACAACACACTAACGCCGCAGCGCCCAAAACACGTTCTCTTCTCTCTTCCTTCTCCATCACCAGTGCCTCGCCGCCGCTTCTTGGCGCTGTGGCTCCCAGAACCTTGTATTTTCTGCACCTTTGTGGACTTGGCCAAATTTCACCCATTTTTTACTTTTATACTGCATGTTTGTTCTTTGCATCTTCTTGTACATGTTTTTATCAGCCAAATCCATGACTAACACATCTAAACACCTACAAAACAAAGCAAATCAAATTAATAACACTCTCAAACATAAAATGAATCAAATTATAAACTAATAAGCTGAAATAATGCATGAAAAACCAAGTTAATCCTAAACTAACAAATACATCAAAACTAACATAAACATATGAAACTAAAGCTGAAATGTCCTAAAACATGCTCTAAAACATGTCTAAATATGCAACTACCAAATACCCCCAAACTTAGGACTTTGATAGACCAAAGCAAAGGGAAAACAAAACTAAAAACATACGATCAACATGACCCTTCTAAAGTCACATTCTCGCATAAATAAAAACTTAACTGAACATTGTAAACACATATATGGCCTGGAAGATTACACCAAAAAGAATATTCGCTTTTAGGAAGAACTTCTAGAGTATAAAGTTGTCTAGAATTTCAATCCGACTCTTACCAAGCTTCACCTTTGATTCTTTCACACATAAGTACATAGCTAATCTCATCAAACTAATCATGTAATTCATGAACAAATGCACACAAGTATTAAGTGTGAGATCTCAACACATATAGTTTAGATTGGAACTCTATAAGCAAACTTTTCACACCACTCTCCACTAATGTAGATTACACACCATTCATAATCAATAGGTCTTTCATAGGTTGTAATATAAGGCCCAGGTTCAAAGGTAGGTAAAAATAGGAAGATTTTAGCTCAAAACACCCTAAACACTTTGGTCAATTACAAGCATCCACTACATTACATTTGAAACCAAAAACCCTTTTTCAACACAAATACCCTCTTCAAATACTCAACCCTTTTCTTTCTTCAATCCCTATTCTTTTGTTTTGCTTTCATTTTTTTATTTCCAAAGAACAACTACACCCCCAAAGTTGTTTCTTTTCAACACATGGGTATAGCATCTTTTTCTTCTTTTCTTTTTCTTTTTATTTATTTTTATTTTTTATATGAAGCTCAAACACAAGAAAACTCCCAAACCAAATAATGCTCCTCTTTATCACCTTCTTTTCAACCACTCTTTACAACATTTCTCCTTTTCTACCTTCCAACAAAAGTAACACTCCAACATAATCAAAGTGTATAAGGTGCACAGGTTGAAAACAAGAGAATTTAAACATAAAAGGCTTAAAGTTCATAACATAGGTAACAAAGAAAAGACATTTAGCTCAAAATGGGTGACTAAGGATACAATCAGAAGTAAGGAAGGCTATTTGACTCGAACTCATCCAAACATGGCCTAAATCATTTTCCTCATAGTGTGTTTTCTAGGATTTCGCCTCACGTGGTGATCAGACTTGTTCTAGAATCCCTAGAGATCTAAAATATGACTTAGCAAGCAAAAGTCCATTCCAAACAATCTTAATCTAATGATCAAAGCCATGTACAAATGGTTAAGTCTCTCCAACAAATCCCAGCAAAAAAATGGATCAAGCACAGAAACATATAGGTAACTCTACATTTTCCTATAGTTTCATATCTCTAAAGTGTTCCCTTATCGTTGGCCCTAAAGTAGTAAAAGAATGTGACTACCTAACCTATACTAATGCACACTCAATAAACTTACCATGACAAAATTCAAAACTCTCCCCCCAAACTTAAAGTTAGCATGGTCCTCAATGCATGAACTTATCAAAGAAAAACTAAGAAAACAGAGGCAAATACAAAAGAAGAGAGTATAGAAAACCCCCTTGACCCCCATGGGTGAAGAATATTTTATGATGAACTCCATTCGCCTCTCTTAGATGCTCCAAGAAGACCCCCAAACTTGCTTTAGAACCTAGAAAGGAAAAAAAACAAATCTGTCAATGGCATGAAACTCAAATCTATACTACAATGACTAAAAACATAAAACACAGAAATAAGAAAACACCAAAACAGATGGGCTGCCTCCCAACAAATGCTTGGTTTAAAGTCCTCAGCCCGACTTTCAGTCACAAGGTCATCACGGCTCCCCAAGAATGATGCGCTCGTCATGCGGCACCTCTTGGCCAAAGTAGTGCTTCAACCGTTGTGCATTAACTCGAAAACATACACCACTATCATTCTTCAGCTCAACTACTCCATAAGGGAAAACTCGTTCCACAAGAAAGGGCCCAAACCATCTTGACTTCAATTTGCCAGGGAACAACTTCAATTTGCCAGGGAACAACTTCAATTTGCCAACTTGTTGCCCCGGTTCAAAATCTCTCTTCTCAATATTCTTGTCATGCCATTTCTTTGTCCGCTCGTTGTAGATCTTTGCCTTCTCATAGGCATCATTCTGAAATTCTTCCATCTCCTGAAGTTGAAGTAACCATTGCTCTCCGAATGCCTTCAAGTCAAAATTCAGCCTTTTCACAGCCCAATATGCTCGATGCTCTAACTCAACTAGTAAGTGACAGGACTTCCCAAACGCAAGGCGGTAAGGAGACACCCCAATAGGAGTCTTCAATGCAGTCAGATACACCAATAAAGCATCATCAAGCTTCAAAGCCCAATCTTTCCTAGTGACATTGATGGTCTTCTCCAATATTTGTTTGACTTCCTGATTACTAACTTTGGCTTGGCCATTGGTTTGAGGATGGTAAGCAAGTGCTACTTTATGTTTCACCCCATATTTGGCAAGAAGAGCATTGAATAGTTTGTTGCAAAAGTGAGTGGCTTCATCACTTATGATAGCCCGAGTAGTGCCAAATCTAGTAAATATTTGCATGTGTAGAAATTTCTGCACCACCTTGGCATCATTGGTCTATGTAGTTATAGCTTCAACCCACTTGGATACATAATCCACCGCCAAAAGTATATACGTCTTGCCAAACGAAGGGGCAAAAGGGCCCATAAAATTGATGCTCCACACATCAAAAAGCTCCACCTCTAAGATGCTAGTTAGTGGTAGCTCATGGCATTTAGAGATGTTGCCAAGACGTTGGCATCTATTACATGACTTCACAAAGATGTAGCTATCATGAAACATAGTGGGCCAATAAAACCCACTTTGAAACAACTTCATCGTTGTTCTAGTAGCTCCAAAATGACCTCCATAGGGGGAGGAATGGAACTCATGGAGAATATCTTGAATCTCCTCCTCCGATACACACCCCCCAATCATTTGATCACTGCATCTCTTAAAAAGGAGAGGTTCATCCCACATGTAGGATTTGACATCATGCAAAAGCATTTTCTTCCCCGAATAAGATAAATTCGAAGGCAAAGTACAACAAACCAAGTAATTAATAAAATCAACATACCATGAAGCTTATACTCGCAACCCATATAATTGCTCATCCGGGGGTGTTTCAAGAATCAGTAGGCACTTGTCCTCATCCACAAGTTGCAACCGAGAGAGATGATCGGCCACTACATTTTCAGTCCCCTTCTTGTCTCTAATCTCCAAATCGAACTCTTGTAACAAATGGATCCACCTAATCAACCTAGGCTTGGCATCTTTCTTCTCAAACAAGTATCGAATGTCAGCATGATCGGTTTACATAATGACCTTGGACCCAATGATGTATGACCGGAACTTGTCACAAGCGAGCACAACAGCTAACAATTCCTTCTCGTTCGTGGTGTAATTTTGGTGGGCCCCATCAAGAGTACGACTCGCATAGTAAATGGCTCAAATCATCTTATCTCACCCTTGCCAAAGAACCACCCCAACTGCAAAGTTGCTTACATCACACATAATGTCAAACGGTTCCTTCCAAACTCAAATGATGCCTCTTTCTCCAGTAAGTTACAAAGAGGCTTTGCAATTTTTGAGAAATCTTTAATAAATCGCTAGTAGAAACCGGCATGCCCCAAGAACCTACGAATGCCCTTCACATTCTTAGGATGAGGAAGCTTCTCAATGGCCACTATCTTGGCCCTATCCACCGCAAGACCTTTGGAAGAAACCCTATGGCCCAAAATAATGTCTTCTTGTACCATGAAATGACACTTCTCCCAATTTAGCACTAGATTGGTTTCTTCACATCTTCGAAGCACAAGAGATAAATTCTGGAGACAATGGTCAAATGAAGTCCCAAAAACAAGAAAATCATCCATAAACACCTCCATGATCTCCTCAATCATATCATCAAAAATTGACATCATGCACAGTTGAAAAGTCATCGACGTATTGCATAAACCAAAAGGCATACTCCGGAAGGCAAAAGAACTATATGGAAAGTGAAAGTGGTCTTTTCTTGGTTTTCCGGTTCAATGGCGCCCGAATATCCATCCAAGAAACAATAATACTCAAAGCCTGTCAATCAGTCCAACATTTGATCAATGAAAGGAAGAGGAAAATGATCCTTCCTTGTTGCCTTCTTTAGCTTCCGGTAGTCTATACATACACACCATCCCATGACCATCCTTGTGGAGATCAACTCATTGTTCTCATTCTTTACCACTATCATGCCACCTTTCTTGGGCACTATTGGTACCAGACTTACCCAAGAACTATTCGATATAGCATACACAATTCCTGCCTTCAACCACTTCAAGATTTCAAATTTTACAACCTCTTTCATGGCTAGATTTAGCCCTTTTTGGTGCTCTATTGAAGGCTTGTAGGTGTCTTCCATAAGTATGGGTTTATTCCCTTGATATACTTGATTGACCATCGCAAGGCTGATTTGTGCTCCCTTAAAATTCTCAACAATTTATCTTCTTCCACATGAGAGAGAGATGAAGAAATGAAAACCGGATAAGTTGACTCATCTCCCAAAAATGCATATCTCAAGTGATCCGGAAGAGGCTTTAATTTGGGTGTAGGTTCACTTGCTTTACTTGAAGAACTTTCATCTAAGTCTTCCACTTTTGCTTGAGGGGGATCAAATGGTGATGCTTGAAGCGCCATAACACAATTCTGGACATCTTCATTTAGTGCTCCATCTCTCGCCATTGAGCTCACAAGACATCTTTCTAAGTCATCCATTGGTGTAGTCGTCTCATGAACCTCTTCAACACAACCATCCACCATATCAATCACATCGACTCAGTTACGTGAGCTCATCTTAGAAGGGAACTTGAGGATCTTGCAGATGTTGAAAAGTACTTCCTCATCATTTACCCTCAATGTAAGTTCACCCTTTTGAACATTTATCACAGCTCGCCCAGTAGCCAAAAAGGGTCGCCCAAGAATTAATGGTATCTCACCATCTTCCTCCATGTCAAGCACCACAAAGTCCACAGGGAATATGAAGCTATCAACTTTATCAAGCACACCCTATATGATGCCTCTAGGATATGTAAGAGATAGGTTCACCAATTGCAATGAAATGGTTGTTGGCTTCACCTCTCCAAGTCCAAGCTTCCTAAACACAGATAAAGGCATTAAATTAATACTAGCACCAAGATCACATAAAACTTTATCAAAAGTAGAAGCACTAAGAACACAAGGGATGGTGAAACTCCCTGTATCCTTAAACTTTTGGGGTAGCTTCCTCTGTAAGATCACACTACATTCTTCGGTGAGCTTAACCGTCTCATATTCTTTTAACCTCCTCTTCCTCGCCATCACGTCCTTCATGAATTTCACATAGTTGGGCATTTGCTCCAAAGCATCTGCAAAAGGAATATTTATGTGAATTTTCTTAAAAATCTCTAAAAATTTTGCAAATTGCTCATCTAGCTTTTTCTTTTGAAATCTTTGGGAAAAAGAAAGAGAAGGTTTGATAATAGGAGGATTAACAGTAAAAGTGATAGAACCTGGCCTATAAGGCCTTTCTTTTGTCTTCTCCCCCTCTTGTGCCTTGTTCTTCTTTTCATGACTCTCATCGACATTCCTTGGCTCTTCTTGTTGCTTATCATGATGTTATGATGATGCAATCTCTGAACTTATATTCTCAGCCACTTGTACTTCCTTGCTACTCCTCAAAGTAATGGCCTTGCACTGCTCTTTACGATTCACCTCGGTGTTACTTGGTAGCGAACCCCGTTGTTGGGAACTCATTTGTGAAGCTAGCTGCCCAATTTGCACCTCCAAATTTTTAATAGAAGCCCTTGCCTCCGTTATGAAAGAACTTAACAAATCATCACTAGTAGGCTTCTTCTCTTGTGCTTGAGTGTAGATACCTGGTGGAGGTTGTAAAATGTTCCTCGTATTTGCATAAGAAAAGTTCTCATGATTACGAAGGCCCGTGTGGTATTGATTTGGCACTCCTTGATTACTTTTATAGTTCTACCGCCGATTGTTTATATATTGAACTTGTTCTTCCAATACATCATTGCTCGAATATCCCAAATTCAAGGCCACCGCATTCTCGATAAATGTTTGTGCACTTTGAGTAGTAAGTGCAGCAAGTTGATGCGAAAGGCTTGAAATTTGTGCCGAAAGGGATGTAATAGAATCTACTTCATGTACTTCGACTGCCTTCTTCACCATGGATCTTGCACCTAAAACTTCATATGTGTTAGTAGCCATATCCTCCAACAAACTAAATGCCTCAGTAGTAGTTTTGGTCAACAATGATCCACCGGCCGCCGCATCAACCAATGTTCTTGTAGAAAACATCATCCCATTATGGAAAAGTTGAAGCTACAGCCAGTCTTGAAAACCATGTTAAGGACACTTCCTCAACAACTCCTTGAATCTCTCCCAAGCTTCATACAAAGACTCCGACTCTTGTTGCTTGAATTGCCCAATCTCTGCTCGTAGTTTGGTTGTCTTGGCAAGAGGAAAAAACTTCTTTAGAAACTTGTGTATCATGTCCTCTCATGTTGCTATGCTATTTAGTTGCAAGGATTGCAACCATGCTCTTGCCTTGTCCCAAAGTGAGAACGGGAACAATCTCAGTCTAATGGTGCCTTCAATAATACCATTCATCTTCACAGTCTCACACATCTCCAAGAAAGTGGTGATGTGAATAGTTGGATCTTCAATGGGGGATCGTCCAAACTGATGTTGCTGGACCATTGAAATCAAAGCCGACTTCAACTCAAAGTTGTTTCATTTATGGGAATGCAAATTATACTTTAGTAGTTGTCGTTGATCACCGGTTTGAAATCATAATTCAAATTTATAAGTAAAAATCCTATAGTTTCTAACACCCTCTCTCAAGGGTCGCGTTAGAATCTATCACCAAAATATTAATTTCGATCTATCAATAAAAACCAATATTTTAGCAATGCATTAAGCCTTATGATTTTCCTACAACTTCATAAGACATCGCATATCTATCGATACTACGATAATCTCAGGTCATATTTCTCATGTTTCAACCTAGAGAACCCTCTGTCGAGTGCCGCCCCCAAAATCTATGATCAATTAATTCATGGCTAAGAGATCAATAACATTAAGCATGGAAAAATATAAATAAACTATGAAAAATTCATTGATAATAAACAAATACTAATATTATTGCATAATTTCTAATATAGGATCCATCTCATCTCTAGACTAACAAGTTAGTTCATAACTTGGAATAATGAAACCAAAACAAGGAGAGAAACACTAAATTAAACATCAAAACCAAAACTAGATGCTTTAGAACTTGTCGATTTCTCCTTGTTTCCAAGTTTATTTTTCATGTTCCTTTGCTCCTAGTCGTCGTTCTCTATTCTCCAATGTCTTCTCCTCAAAAAATCCTAAATTTTGATATATAATATGCCCCAAAGTTGTGTAGAATTGAAATTGGAAAGTGTGGAAGAATACTCAAAAACTTGCTAAAAATTCGCAAAAACAACACACTAACGATGCAGTGGCGCCCAAAACACGTTCTCTTTTATCTTCCTTCTCCATCACCAGCGCCGCTTCCTGGAGCTGTGGCGCCCAAAACCTCGTATTTTCAGCACCTTTGTGGACTTAGCCAAATTTCACCCATTTTTTACTTTTATTCTTCAAGTTTCTTTTTTGCATCTTCTTGTACATGATTCTATCATCCAAATCCATGACTAACACATCTAAACACCTACAAAACAAAGCAAATCAAATTAATAACACTCTCAAACATAAAATGAATCAAATTATAAACTAATAAGCCGAGATAATGCATGAAAAACCTAGTTAATCCTAAACTAACAAATGCATCAAAACTAACACAAACACATGAAACTAAAGCATGAAATGTCCTAAAACACACCTAAAACATGCTCTAAAACATGTCTAAATATGCAACTATCACATAACACATCTAATCTTACATGAAGGTTTTGAAGAATCAATGATGCATGGTGAAAGTGCTATCAAGATCTATTTGAAAGCCATGATCGTTTGAAGACATATTTTTAAAGAATTAGAGTGTGTTTAGGTTGTAGAACATCTATTATCATGTGATTCAGCAATATGCATGACTGCATGATTTAGTTGAGTTGATTTTTGATCGTTTTCATTGAATTTTCTATGTTTGATTTGATCCGAAAGTACCAAGACTTTAATCGTGTTTATCGAGTTTTAAATAGAAAATCAAGATTGTTTTTAAGTGTCCATCAAGACGCTAATGTCTCAGCAGCGCCCTCCTGGACTTTGTAAGCCAGGACGTTGATAAAGTTCAAGGTTGAAACGTTCATATCCATTAGGGCACTTACTTTATCAGTAGCGCCTTCATTGAGTCAACCAATGAACTTGTCAGGACGCTAATTCAATATGCTGACTTTTTTTCGAGTTTTTTAATGATTTAAATCTTTAAGGATGCTGACAGTTATAAGTTAGAAAACTTTTAGGATGCTACTTGAACAGGAGCGTCCTCACTTAAGAACCAACTTAGTAACTCTCAGGTCGCTGTTCGTTCTGCAACATACTTATCATTTTACGAATTTAAACACGTTAGAAACATCAGGACGCTCATAACCTTAGCAATGCCCTTATGCTTTACTTGTTTTAAACGTGTCTGGACGCTAACTTTTGATTAGCGTGCTCACAACTTTTATCGTCTTTAATCGTTACGTAAGTCAGGATACTTACATTCTTGTAGCGCCCTCACTTCCAGTTCAGCAGGACGCTTATGATCCGTGAGCGCTCTCAAAGGAACAAAACGACAAAGTTGACATCATGCATAAGGACGTTGATTGACCAATCAGGATGCTAACCCAACACTATCACAAAGCTGGCACCTGCACTTTTTAGAAGAAACTTTTCAGAACTTTTGAATCTTTTCAGAACGTTCAAATACTTTATTAGAACATTGTATTCTCATGAATGATCAGATGATTTAGGTGTTGTTGTCATAGTTGCATAAACTGAATCAAATCGTTTTTGGGAAAGAATGTGTTTGTTGTTTTTAATAACTTTGTGTGCCAAAATTACTTAACTTCAAGTCCATTGCGTCATTGTTGTTTCTATGTATATGCTGCCTTAGAGCAGATCATACAACTATCAAGTATGAAAATTGAAAACCTGTTTCAAAACGTTTAACAGTTTTCACTTGTGCAAAAACTTTTGGAAGTTAGTCTTCTACTCACTGCTTTAAACTCTCGATCTTTTTGAAATACGTTAAGTCTTCTGGAGTAGTTGATTTTCATCTATATCTTTTCTAATAATCCATTGAAGAAGATGAAAGCTTTTTGAACCAGTTTTCAACTGCACTTCATTATACATATTTTGTTGAATCTGTGGTATAGAAGGTTCAATCCAAAGTTTTGTAAGTATCACTTTGATACTTTGTAAGGGGAATCATATCTCATCTTGTACCTTGGTTTCTGTGACTTGATAGTCACTGGTTTAGAGCAACTGTTGCTCAAGTTGTAACGGTTCTTCTCACACCTGTAAGTTGAGAAAGCAAAACGGTTCTTCTCACACCCGTAAGTTGAGAAAGTGTACCGGTTTGGTCTTCACCCGTAAGAAAATCCTTAGTAGAGTTTGGACAAATTCTAACTAAGGAGGTTAGGTAGTGGACGTAGGCGGAGCTGAATCACTCTAAATCTGTGTGCATTGTCTTTATCACTGTTATTTAATCTGTTTGCTTTACTTTATTTAATATATTTTCATTTCTTTAAACAATTTTAAAGATAGGTTAAAATCTATTGAGTGTCCAATTCACCCCCCTCTCGGACGCATTTACGCCAACAATTGGTATTAGAGCAGGTTAACCATCTAAGTATCTAACAATCTTTGATCAAGTATGGCAGAACAAAATGCAAAAAAATGTTTATTTTTCAGGTGAAGGAAACTCCACCAACCGACCACCATTGTTCAAGGGAGATAACTACTCACATTGGAAGACCAAGACCAGATTCTACCTTAAATCCCAAGACTTAGAAATGTGGGATGTTGTGACAAACGAATGCCAACACCTAGAAAAGACCGTAGATGGCATTAATGTCCCTAAGGAGTTAGATGAATAGTCTCAAAAAAAAAGAGGAGAGAGTTGTTGAGCAATCAAACTGTAAACATTCTGTTTTGCGATTTATCTGTTGAAGAGTTCAATAGGGTTAGCGCATGTGAAACCAATAAGGAAATTTGGGATAAGTTAGAGGTCACCCATGAAGGAACTTTGCAAGTTAAAAAGGCAAAACTCCAAATGCTAGTTGAAAAATATGAGACCTATAGGATGGAAAAAATTGATTTTATAGCTGAGGTTATTGCTCGGTTTACAATAAACATCAATGAAATGAAAAACTTAGGCAAAAGTTATGACGAAAAAGAAACTGTTAGGAAGTTTTTACGAGGTCTACCTAGAGCTTGGGAACCCAAGGCCATGACCATTGAAAAAGCCAAAAATCTGGCTGAATATACTTTTGATGAATTGTGTGGTTCATTAATGGTTCATGAAATGAAGATAAAAAGAAAAGATGTGTCCGGTCAACGTTGAGGAAAAAAAAAAGAAATCTATTGCCCTCAATGTTGAAACTGATTCTGAAAATGACTCAGATTTAGAAGATGACATGGCTATGTTGTCCAGAAAATTCAACAGGTTGATTAAGAAAAAATGGTAAGAGTGGCTCTTACTCAAAGTTCCACAAAGGAAAGAAACCCGAGTCAAAACCTACAAAGTTGATTTGCTACGGCCGTAACAAACTTGGTCATGTAAAGAGTGAGTGTCCCACTAGATATAAGAAGAACACATGTTCAAGAGGGAAGGACAAGAAAATTCTAAAAGCCACAGGAGATGATTCAAGCTCAAGTGAGGATGAACCAAATTTAGATCACACTGCTGCACTATGCTTAATAGCAAGCACAAAGGTAAAATCTCAACCTGATGATGAAGTTAATGTTTTTGATATTCATATACATAATCTTAAGTTAAAACTCAGTAAAGAAGTTAGGAGAAATGAAAAGCTCAAACATAGTCTTGAGAAAGCTCTTGAAAATAAAGTTTCAACAAAAAGAGCTAGATGAATTGTCTCTACACAATGAGCAGTTTAAGAAAGTTGTTGAGAAACTGAAACACTTAGAAAGGAAAGGAATACTTGAATTGCATTGTGATCAAGTTCACCAATGGTCAAAAATTATTTAACATGATGTTGGGATCACAAAGATGTGCATTTGACAAAGTTGGCTTAGGTTACACACACAGGTCAAAGCAAAAGGTGTATAACACTTTATTGAACAAAAGACCAAAATGTCATAAGTGTCATAGGGAAGGTCATACCATGCTTAAATGTACTGTCTTAAATGGAAAGAAAAAGAAATATGCATGGATTGAAAAGACTGTCCTTACTGATGCTAACATGCATGGGTGCCAAAGTCAAAAGTATTTTATGTGGTATAGATGACTAAAAATGAAGAACTATGGTATCCAGACAGGGGCTGCTCAAGGCACATGACTGGAGATAAATCTAAATTTTTGAGCCTTGAAAATAAGAAAGGAGGAAAGGTCACTTTTGGAGAAGATAGCAAAGGTGATATTGAAGGCATCAGAATCATTGGTAACGATTTCCTATCCATATCTAATGTACTTTATGTCATAGGGCCGAAGCATAATCTCTTGAGCATAAATCAATTATGTGACAAGGGTTATGACATTTCATTTGAAGCAAATAGGTGCATTGTTAAACATATAGATAAAACTGTTGTATTCATGGAATCTAGACATACAAACGTTTATTGTACAAATCTTAATGACATGGAGAAACAAAACGTAACCTGTTTATGTGCTATTTAGTGTGATGATGCACGACTTCGGCATAGGAGACTTGCTCATGTTATTATGGATAACATATCAAGAATTGTTAAACATGATCTTGCCAAGGGTATTCCAAAGGGAATTTACTCAAAAGACAAGGTGTGTGAACCATGTCAACTAGGCTAGCATACCCGATCATCATTTAAGAGCAAGAGGCATCAATCTACCTCTAGAGCTCTCGAACTAATTCACATGGATCTCTTGGATATTTCTATTAGCTCATAAATCTGATGCATGTGAATTGTTTATAAAATTTTGTAAAAGAGTTGATAATGAAAAGGGTCATAAAATCATCATAATTAGGAGTGATAGAGGATGTGAATTCATTAATAAAAAATCTTGAAGAATTCTGTAATAATCAAGGTAATACTCACCATCTATCAACCCCTAGGACATAACATCAAAATGGTGTAGTTGAAAGGAAGAATAGAACTTTGCAAGAAATGTGTAGAACAATGCTTAATGAGTATAATACTGCGAACCATTTTTGGGGAGAAGCTATTAACACAACTTGCTATGAAATGAACAAAATCTTAATTAGGAAAAACTTGAGCAAAATGCCATATAAACTATGGAAAGGTAGAGCACCCAACATCAATTACTTTCGAGTATTTGGATGTAAGTGTTTTATCCCTAATGATATAGACAATTTAGAAAAATTTGAACCAAATTCTGATATAGGAATATTTTTAGGATACTCTTCTCACAGTAGAGCCTATAGAGTTTACAACAAATCTACTCAAACTATAGAAGAATCAATTCATGTAAACTTTGATGAAAATGTGAATAAGAAATGTCTTGAGGATGAAATTAAGCAATTACACTTTGATGATGATGATCCCAAGACAACTAAGATCATAGATCTTGAGACTAAAAAGCCTTTAGAAACATCTAAAAACTCTAGATTGCTTCAAGGTCTATCCAAAGATCAAATATTAGGAGATTCACAAAAGGGTGTATCCACTAGAGCTTCAATTCAAAGAGATCAAGAGCTTGTTGCTTTTGTATCACAATTTGAACCAATCAGAGTGGAAGATGCACTGAAAGATGAAAATTGGATTCTTGCTTTGCAAGAAGAGCTAGGGCGCTTTTGTAAGAAACAAAGTATGAGAATTAGTACCTAGACCTTATCATCAATCAGTCATAGGAACCAAATGGATCTTTAGAAACAAAATGAATTAACAAGGTATCTAGATTGGTTGCAAAAGGGTACAACTAAGAAGAAGGCATAGACTTTGAAGAAGCCTTTGCCCAGTAGCAATATTAGAGGCAATAAGAATGCTACTTGCATATGCTTGTTACAAGGACTTTCCCTTTTACCAAATGGATGTAAAGTGTGCATTTCTAAATGGATACATCAATGAAGAGGTATATGTGGAACAACCTCCAGGGTTTGAGGATGCTCAAGACCCGGATTATTTGCTCAAACTCCACAAAGCCTTATATGGATTAAGATAAGCTCCAAGAGCTTGGTATGATAAACTGAGTTCATTTCTTTTAGATCATAAATTTCAAAAATGAAAACTTGATCCAACTTTGTTTATCAAACACCATAATGACAATATGCTTATTGTTCAAATATATGTGGACGATATCATTTTTGGTGCATTAAACAAAGAGTTGTGTAATGAGTTTTCAAAACTAATTGTTCGTGAAATTATTGCAAGTGCACGACAGTCAAGTTATAATAAAATCCGATGAAATCGGGTATCGTCCTCAGGGATAATTAGAACACTATCTATCAAGTTTTTAACCCTAATTTTATCTAGACAATCGAATTCGAATGATTAACTAATTAAACAGTAATGAAAACAAGTAATTATTAACTAGTAAAGCAATGAAAACGACAGATTATCAATAGAGAAATAATCTAGAGAATCGATTTCACCTAACTATCAACTATGTTCTCTCCAATTATTTATCATTAATGTATTTATTTAGTTTATAAGCCAGAAATCCTAATGTTTCTAACACCCTCTATCGAGTGCCGCGTTGGAGCATATTCATAGGAATTGATCTCGATCTATCGATAAAGATCTAATTCCTACAAACTCATTAAGATATATGATTTCTTTTAATGACTTCAAAGGGTCTCGATCTCCTATTGGTCTCAAGATAACCTAGGCTATATTTCCCTTGTTCCGATCCAAAGTATCCTCAGTCGAGTGCTACACTCTAGAACTGAGATTATCCAATCCGTGATCAAGAGATTGAAAGCGTTAACAATAGAGAAATATAAATAAACTTGCACAAATCCATTAATAACAATTAAAACTTTAACTAGGACATAATATCAAAGTTAGGATTCATTTATCCTCTATAAACAGGTTTAGTTCATAACTAAACAAATAAAAATAGTAAACAATGGAGTAAACATGAATTAGAACGAGAAAAACAAAACTATAATCGAAAGGGGAATGGGTGAGTAATCTTCAATGCGAATCTTCTTCCCCCACTTGTTCTAGTCGTTCTTCTTGTTACCAACGTGTTCTCCTCTCCAATTAAAAACCTTTCTTTTGATATCTAATATCCCCTTTTTGTCGTGCCAAAATTAGAAAAATCTCTTTCAAACCAAACGAGAAACCCTAGCGCCGCGAGTGGCGCCGTGACGCTCTATTAACATTCCCCCAACGCCTCTAGTGGCGCTGCGATGCTGCGTTAATTCTCCTCCGGGCGCCGTAAGTAGCACCGCGGCGCCCAGAGACTCTTTTCATTCCCAACCCGGCGCCATGAGTAGCGCCGCGGCGCCCAGAGACTATTTTCATTGCCAACCCGGCGCCATGAGTAGCGCCGCGACGCCCAAGGACTGAGTTGTGCTCAGTTTTCTGCTCCGCTTGACTTCCTTCTTGTGGACTTAACCAATTTTTTTCTACTTTTTGACTTGGGTTCTTCATAAAACATCATTTAGGCTTTTCATATGATATGTCCATCATTCATGCTCACTTCCACACATCTAAATACCTACAAAATAATGCAAAGCAAGTAATTAAAACACTCGAAACATAAATTAATCTAACATATAAATTAACAAACCGAAATAATGCATAAAAACCAATTTATTCCTAAACTAACAAATGAATCAAAACTAACATAAACACACTAAACTAATGTATAAATCATCCTAAAACTACTATAAGAAACTCCTAAAACATATCTAAATATGCAACTGTCACTAATGTAAAAAGAATTTGAAATGAGTATGATGGGAGAACTTACATACTTTCTCAGCTTGCAAATTAAGCAAATGCCGAAATGCACCTTCATAAGCCAAACAAAGTATGCTAAGGAAATGGGGAAAAGGTTTCAAATGAATAATTTGAAATCAATTGATACTCCTTGTACCTCAGTAATTAAAGATGAAAAAGGGAAACCGATTGATTCTAAACTTTATAGAAGTATGATTGGAAGTCTATTGTACCTAACAACAAGTAGACCTAACATTATGTTTAGTGTTTGTCTTTGTGCAAGATTTCAATCATAACCCAAAGAATCTCACTTAAAATGTCTCAAACGAATATTCAAATACATAAATGGCACAACAAACTTAGGAATTTGGTATTCCAAAGGTACTTCATTTGAACTGAAAAGTTATGTAGACTCTAACTATGCCGACAGTCTAACTGATCAAAAAAGTACCTCCGAATTTTGTTACTTTCTTGGAAATTCTTTAATTTCTTGGTTTGCAAGAAGTAACACTCAGTGGCACTATCCACAGCTGAAGCATAATATGTTGCAGCTGAAAGTTGTCGTTCTCAAGTTTTGTAAATGAAAGAACAACTTCAGTATTATCAAATATTTGTTGAATGTGTTGAAATTTTGTGCGACAATACAAATGCTATTAACATATCCAGAAATCCTATATTGCACTCCCGAACTAAACATATTCAAATAAGACATCATTTTTTAAGGGATCATGTGCAAAATGGAGAAGTTACATTGTCTCACATTGGCACAAAAGAACAACTGGCTGATATATTCACTAAAGCCTTACCTAAAGACCAGTTTGTTCACATTCGAAGAGCTCCCTCGAGGTTGCCAAGCAGGACATGGTGTATATGGTTATTTACTCCTGTCTGTGCTATCAGCAGACATCAACATTTTTGTAATGAGATTAGATGTTGACACAATTATAGTTGTAAAAGAATAATTTCATTGATAAGTGAAAAGTACAATATATCACATCATCAATTATTGTTGGAACAATTCGGGGTATCTTTGTTTGATTTTATTTTCAAGTTCCCAAATTGCTTCCTCTATTCTGTGGTGATCCAAAAGTACTTTTACAAGTGGAATACTACATTCTCTAAGTTCTTGAGTTTTCTTATCCTGAATTTGTACCACTCTATCCTGATATTTGTTTCCTTCTTTAACCTGGACTTCGACCAGAGGGACAATATGTGAAGGATCAGGAAGATACTTTCGAAGCATGGATACATGAAAAACGTCATGAACTTTGGACATGGATGGGGGAAGGGATAGTTGATAGGCTAGTTTACCAATACGTTCGACGATCTTAAATGGGCCGATATATCGTGGAGAGAGCTTTCCTTTGATTCCAAAGCGTTTGACACCTCTTGTAGGCTTAACTTTTAGAAAAACATAGTCCCCGTCTCAAACTCTAGAGGTTGTCTTCGCTTGTCGGCGTAGCTCTTTTGTCGACTCTGTGCCACACGAAGTTGCTCATTTACTAATCTGATCTTCTCGGAAGTTTCTTGAACTAGTTCTGGCCCCAATTGCGGTCGATCTGCCATGTCTAACCAACATACCGGAGATCTGCAAGGGCGACCATAGAGAGCCTCGTATGGTGCCATGCCAATACTGGATTGGTAGTTGTTGTTGTATGTAATTAAGCCAAATGCAAGTGTTTAGCCCATCCTTCATGAAAGTCCAGTATGCAACATTGTAACATGTCCTCTAAAATCTGGATTAAACATTCTGACTAGCCATAAGTCTGTGGGTGAAAAGTTGTGCTCATGGTAATCTTGGAGCCCATTTTATTTTGGAAGGTTTGCCAAAAGTTTGATGTGAGTCAAGGGTCTCGATCAGAGACGAGACATCGTGAATGGTATGCCATGGAGGCGCATGATCTCTTTTTCATACAATTCAACTAGCTTGGCAGGGTTATCCTTGAACTTTATTGGTAAAATGTGTGCAAACTTTGTAAGTTTGTTAATGATAACCAAAATTGCATCCCGCCCTTTATTATTTTGAGGTAAGGCAGTAACAAAGTCCATTGCTATGTTCTCCCACTTCCATTCTCCAATAGGTAAAGGCTGGAGAAAGCTGGAAGGAAGTCTGCATTCTACATTTACTTGTTGGCAAACGAGACATCAAGCAACAAAGTCTGCAATAACCTTCTTCATTCCAGAGAACCAAAATTGCTGCTTGACATCTTTGTACATTTTGTCTCCCCTAGAATGCATAGCGAACCTTGAGCAATGCATTTCGGTGAGCACTTCTTTTCGAACTTGAAGGTCGTTCAGTAGGCACAAACGTTTCTTGTAGAAAGCTAACCTATCATTGGAAATCGACTAGTGGGGAAAGTCCTGTCCGCAGAGGATGAGTTCTCTTTTCTCCATGAACATGAGGCCATTGTCTTGGGTAGCTGAGATTTTTCGAATAAGCTCATAGTTAGCAGTTAATTAGAAGAGTCGTGATCTTCCTCCCTCCTCAATGAGCTATAAGTTATAATCCTCCATCTCCGTAGCCAACTTTCAAAGTTGAGGGTACAAACAACAACATATGACCTTCTACTCAGGGAATCAACCATAACGTTGGCTTTTCCAGGATGATATTGGAACTGAAAGTTGTAGTATTTCAAAAATTCTAACCATCTTCTTTGGCGGAGGTTTAGGTCTTTCTGAGTGTAGATGTACTTGAGGCTTTTGTGATCCGAGAAGGCCTCAAATCACTTACCATATAGGTAGTGGTGCCATAATTTCAGTGCAAATACTACAGTTCCAAGTTCCAAGTCGTGCGTCGAGTAATTACCCTCATGGATCTTTAATGGTCTAGAAGCATATGCAACGACTTGGCCATCTTTTATTAGTACTGCACCTAAGCCTTGGAAAGAGGCGTCGGTGTATAGTGAAAATCCAACTCCATTTATTGGAGTGATTAGTACTGCTACTGTCGTGAGGCGCCTTTTAAATTCCTGGAATGACGATTCACAGGCTGCGTTCCAGATGAATAGTGTGTCTTTCCGAGTGAGTTTGGTCATAGGTTCAACAATCTTGGAGAAGTCCTTTATAAAACATCTGTAGTAGCCAGCCAAACTAAGAAAACTCCGAATTTCAGTGACACTGGTAGGTTGCTTCAAGTTTAATCCCGCTTCAACCATTAAAGGATCCACTTCAATGCCATTGCCTGAAACTACATGACCTAAGAATTGAACTTTTTTTGCTCAAAATTCGCACTTACTCAACTTTGCATATAGTTGGTGGTGTCTTAAGGTCTGGTGGACAATCCTCAGGCCTGTCTTATGATCTTCTCAGTTGGTGAATACACCAAGATATCGTCTACAAAGACCAACACGAATTGACCTAAATATGGTCTGAAGATACGATTCATCAGATCCACGAATGCTACAGGTGTGTTGGTTAGACCGAATGGCATGACCGGGAACTCGTAATGACCATAACGAGTTCTGAAAGCTGTTTTATTGATGTCCGGCTCTCTGATCCGGAGTTGATGATAGTCGGATCGTAAATCAATCTTGGAGAAGTATTTAACATCTCTAAGTTGGTCGAATAAGTCATCGATCCAAGGCAATGGGTATCTATTCTTGATGGTTACGTTATTCAACTTGCGAACGAACAAAACTAGAGCACCCTCGGGTAATGAACTTTTTCTGATGAAGCCTGTACTCTCCAATTCTTTTAGTTGTTTTTCCAACTCAACCAGTTTTACGTTGGACATTCTGTATGGTAGAATTAAGATGAGTTCGATTTTCGGTACTAGTTTGATCTTGAAGTCGAATTCCCGAATTGGGGGTAGGCCAGGAAGGTCGTTCATAAATACCATTGGGAATTCAGATATGACTTAAATGTGTGCACATTGAGAGAGTATGGTGGTGGTGGCTCATTGTCGTCACTAATGGATAGAGATCAAAGTTGTGCTTTGAGGAGTGAGACAGTTGAGCTGTGTATCCGTTTCTGGGTGCCTTGGATCTTGACTTTTTCTTCGGTAGGTAAGGTTATCTGGACTTGCTTCTTTAGACAATTGATCTTAGCGTTTAGCCGCGTCATCCAGTCCATGCCGAGAATGATGTCAAAATCTTCTATGTCCATGACCAGAAGATCTATATGTATTATCTGTCCTGACATTCTGAGTTCACATCTAGAAGATTTCTAGCTAATGTCAGTACCAGGTCCTATTAGTGTTGAGACATAGATAGTGAAGTTGGTTGGTTCAAGTTGCAAGCCTAATTGTGCTAGTAATGCAGAAGATATAAAAGAATGCGTGGAACTTGAATCAAATAATACATGTACCATTGTATTGAACAAAGGACATGTACTTTCAACCACATTATTATCATCTGGAAGGGGTTGATGAGCCACAATGTAAGCTCTTCCTTGCTGCCTTTGTCCCTGGTTTTGATGGTTCTGGCTGGGCTGGGCGTTTGCAGCAAGTGGGGCTTGTTGGACAGGGACTGCGAGAACTAGCTATTGCAGTTGCAATTGTAACAAGTCAACCTTTGATGGTGAGGCGCTTGTTGTTGGTTCGGTTGGCCGTGCTGATTCTGTTGTTGTTGGCCACCATCTTTGCCATTGCCATTGCGGCAACTGCCCCTGCCATTATAGACTCATATGTTCTGATTTTGAAAACCCTGTTGGCCAGTGTTAAAAGTTTCAACCGCAGGTGCAGCGACCTCTTGTTTTTTCATGGGGGCTAGAAGGGCTGGGTTTGTATTATTGTTAACCTATATGGTTCATCCTTAGCACATCCCTAAATTATACTTGATGAAGTATATTTTGATGATCACAAACAAAGTATTTTTCGGTGCTAACAAACGTTTTTCAAGAACTTATCTCTGCAGAAAAGGAAAAGCAAAAAGCCAAGGAACGACTTGATCAAGGAACTCAAAGCTTTCATCCAACAATCAAGCTCGTTTCAACTAACGAACTTTAACGATCATATCCTGATGTCAAGATCATCTCACATGAATGATTCAATCAGAGGAAAACAAAGACATATAAGTTGTGAAATGACTCCAATGATCGCATCATAAATTAAAGAACGGTTTGATCAAGCTTTGTGACAACATTTTTCGATCAACGTTCAAAGTCATCTCCAGCTTAAAGATCAGCAAAGAAGTCACAATTAAGAGTTGGAAGTACCGATCAAGATAAATGAGAAATACACAAGAAAATTAAGGTATATCTTTCTCTGATCGTTATTGCTCAAAAAGTTTTCCAAAATCATGCATACAACACTTGCATATGTTTTTCATATTGCATGCTTTTGAAACACTTAATAAATATTTTTAAAGTACTACTTTGACCGAGTTTTTCTTAGTATATATCATATTTTAAATCTCGGGTCAAAAATGTTTTTGTGAAGTCTTTCAGGACGCTAATGAGTTACCTGTGCTCTCCTGAACTAAATCAGTCAGGACGCTGATAGGTCATTAGGAAGCTGATCAAAAGTCAGCTAGCTGAAAGATTTCTTAAGTCCTTTAAAGAACATATCTTTGAGGACGCTGATAGTTAGAAGTTGGACAAGCTATCAGGACGCTTCCTAGAAAGAAGTGCTCTCATCTTGAACCAAGCGTATTTATTTTTAAATGTCATATGTTTTAAAAGATAGGACGCTTACTAAGTAAGTAGCGCCCTCATCTTACGATTTTATGTTTTAAAAAGAAGGGCGCCTACTACATAAGTAGCGCCATCATCATAAGTTATTTTGTTTAAAAAGGTAGAACGCTCACTCAGTGAGTAGCCCCCCCATAAGTATAGTCTTAAATAAAGTCAAGACACTAACTGTGTAGTAGCGCCCTCAGAACAATAAAATGAGTTAGGACGCCCACAACTCGGTAGCGCCCTCACTTACCGTTCAGTAGGACGCTTATACGGAATAAGCACCCTCAAAGAACAAAGCGAAAAAGTTGACATTATGCGTCAGGACACTGATTGTGAAATCAGGACGCTAATTCAACTATGGTCACTGTTCTTATACGTACACCATATCGGTTTACTTTTCAGAACAAATCTCTGCACAAGAACTTTTCAAATAAATCAGAGATCCTCTCTGATGCATGAATTGGGGTATCCTGAAATTCTCTTTATTCATGCTATCTGGAAAGAACCAGAATGTGTATGAAAATCGCAGTTGCTATTTTCATATAACATTCTAGCTGTTGTGTGAAGGCGTTCACATTATCTGAACTTCAAATGTCTAACGGCTATGTCCCACTAAGTCTATAAATTCCAACACTTAGGACCAAACAACTTGCTAATCACTTTGTGTTGTGCCAATACTTTTTGAAAGTTAGTCTGTGCCAAAATGAATTTTATTTTTCTAATCTTCCAAAGTATTTTCCACTGATACCTATACAATTTTCATATTGAGTTTCAAATATATTTCTATCTTTGAAAATCTGTTTTTATATTGGTATCAACTCAAATTCTCAGCACTGATTCACATTTGGTATCATTCATGCTGATGATAGAATTTGAGATATAGTTCAAGATATACAGTCGTACTTGATTTCATATCTTAAGTACTATATTGAACTATATCAGTGGTTGCGTTAAACTACTAATCGTTGAACCAAAAGTTTTTATACATATATTCTATATCTATTTTGAAAATTGTCTTTGTCTTTGATTTACACCAGTCCTCTGTTTTTAACGTCAATATTTGTTTGTTATATTTTATCTTTCAATAAAGCTCTGATTTTCATATCATATCATTCATGCTTTTCGAAACTGCACTTGAGTAATACCGAACATTGAAAGGTAAATGACAGAAGGTGTATTTTAACTTAACATTACCTATTTCACATTTCGTTTCTTTGTAATGCTATGTACTGTGCTTAATGTAAAATGTTTTACTGCGTTAGAACAACCCAACATCTTAGTGTTGTAATGCTGGTGTGTTTCTGGATTGAAACAACCAGGACAAGTGAAAGCAGTTCACTTGATGATTTCATGATTGAAATCATATAGGTTTTCTTTGAGCCTGTAAAAGAGAAATAGGTTCATCCTCATCCAGTAAAAGGGTAGGTGTGTTCTTAACCTTAAAAAGGATAGGTTATCTCTCAGCCTTTAAAGAGAAACCGGTTGTTCCTTATCCCGCAAAAGGATCACGGTTCTTCCTTAGCCAGCAAATGGAACATGGGTTTTTCCTCATCTCGAAAAAAGGAAATTGGTTCTTCCTTAGCCATTAAAAGAAACATGGGTTTTTCCTAATCCCGAAATAAGGAAAATGGTTCATCCTTAGCCTGTGAAAGGATAGGTTTGCCTTTAACCTGTAAAAGGGCAGTTGTAACGGTTTGGTTCTCACCTGTAAGAGAATCAATTAGTGGATTGAGTAAATCCTAATTGGGAGATTAGGTAGTGGATGTAGGCTTGGCCGAACCACTATAAATCAGTGTGTCAAACTTTTGCATTTTAGTCTGTGTTCTAATTTGCATCATATTCCAATTAACTTATGTAAATCACCTAAGTTATTGGAAGAATATTTAAAATTGACCATTGCACCCAATTCACCCCCTCTTGGGTGGGACCAACAAGTGGTATCAGAGCGGGTTCTTTGAAATTGGTCTAACAACCTAGAGTCTAGTTCCTATGGTCAATTTAGGGTGTGTCTTAGGTTTCTCGTTTCTCACATCTTAGAATTAGAAACCCTAGCTGTTGTATTCACTATGTAATCATCTCGATGATGTCAACTCGCTTTTGCACGCCATATCGCATTTAATGCATGACCGCCTATGAGACGTTTTATAAAAATCTTTGCTTCATTTTCACTTGCACCATCTACAATGAAACATCTCGTCGTCTCATCTTCTCAATCCCTCCAATGGCTTCCGGAAACCCTGTATCCCAAAAGCATCCACGAGAAGAATCTTCTTCTTCAAGTAGCTTATCTTTGTCTTCTTCTTCCGATGATTCGGTCGAAGTTTTCGCAGGTTGTAAGCATCCAAGAACTCCACCCATGCCTCCTTCAGGTTTTCCCAGGGTTGAATCGCTTCATCCCATAAAGTCAGAACCAGAGCCAGAGCAGTCTCATGTCGACCAAGGAGAATTTTCTATCAAGAATATCTTAAACCAATCTTCCAAGTCAAACTCTACTAATTTTCAGTTGGTTGTTGAGCTGCTTTCGCACAGGAGAAGAGATTAAAGGAGCTTGAGAAAGTCAACAGAATTCAAAAGGACATGTTGTTTACTCTTCACAAAAAGGTGGACAAATCTAAAGCTGTTCTTAAAGATGCAATCAATGGGAGCTTCGCCTTTGCTATGAGTCAGATTAGAAGGCTCGGTCCAGTGCTTGCCCATATTGAACTCATGAGTGCAAGAATGGCTGAACCGCCTCATCTGCCGAGATCTGACACACCTCGATCTCGTGATGCTCAAGGCTCTCCTCATTAAGCTTGATTTCCATTTCTCCTTGCTCCTGTCTATCTGTCGGTCGGTCTGTCTATTTTTCGGTTGTAATATTTAAAACATCTTGTTAAATGGTCCTTTAGACCTTGAAAAACTCGTTACAATGTTTAATGGCTGCTTCCCTTCTCAAATATCAAAAAGTTGTTCATTAAGTTATCTTTCTATCTTTCATTCCAATTTTAGTGGTTTACTATATTTGAATGATTGATCTATTTGAATTTGTGTGAATGTCATATTTCATATTCACATACTGCACACACTAATCACTGTTCACAATCTACTTGTTTTATGCTATGATATGCCTGCTCCTATGTTTGCAAATTATTTTCGAATATTTCTGTTGCATAACTATGTTGCCTGGTTGAACATGATTATCTGTCATCATACTAATGTTATCTTGTTCAAATTTCCTGATAAACTGCATCATGATGAAATCCTACTATGTCTAATGCAATTATCAGTTTATTGATGACATCCTTCTTAACCAGTCACATCTATCTTGAGTATCTGATATGCTTATCCGTGACTATCTGATAAATATCATGATATTACTTATCTTGCATCTTATATATTTTCATGATTATTTTTGCTCATTTTGAACTTGTGATATCAAATTATCTGATGATCAGGAAACACAATAACTAGGCTGTGCTTTAATAGTTTATTTTTCTTATGCTAGTTCATATCATGACCATGCTTGCTTTGAACTTAGAATATCTTATCTATTCATGATTCATGTGTTTGCAAGTATATATAGGCCATGTACACAACTCTTTATCATACGCCTATATCTTGAACAAAATTTTGCCTACACTCATGACCATTATATGTTGGCATTATTCTTTCAACGATTTCCTGTTTTTGATGCATTTGCTTCATACTATATCAAGATTGCATCAAACTCGTGAATATCTGATTTCTAATGAGTACATACCCTTTCAGATGTTCTCTCATTAGAATCAGTGAATCAAACAATCTAGGCCATGCTTTAATTGAAATTACTTGCCTAATTTTTGGTTCAATGAATGTATGCTATTGCTCAAATGCCTTTTATGAAACTTAGCATATATTCAGCATGTTTAGACTTCGATACTTAGTATCAGCATGTTTATCATATATATCCTCACATGTCTAAACTATGGAAAATTTATAATTTTGCATCTCACATGCCATTGATGTTGCTTCGTAATATTATATTTTGCATGCATCAATTGACTGTGATTTTTGATGTCTGATAGATGCCATGAATTTAAATTATATACTTTACATTTTATTAGAATAATAATAGCTAGGCCTTGCTATATCATAAATTCTTTGCCTATGCTATAAGTATGCTTGTGCTTGTTCATTTAGATATCTTAAAGCATACTCTGTGTTTGGTTTGGTTTAATTATCAAATATACATTTATGCCAAACACTAAGGAGAATAATTGCCCACGATAAAAAATTCTCCATGAATTCATTTATCGGCAATTCTTTCTCGATCCCTCTGACTTCAATTCTCGGCTACGTTTTTGTGAAATGTTTTCCAATATTAATAGCCTACGAATAAGTCACTCTATTTCTCACTGTGCTTAAAAACAAGATCCTTCTCTCACGTGATAGTAGACCTTACGCGTTCTCACGTACCTAACTATGACACGATGTCATAAATCATCTTGAGGATGAATGCACAAAGTAAGGGGGAGTCTCCATGTATGGGGGAGCTTCGCTAATCTACTACGTCAAGGGGAGATTTTATTCTTCTTTCTTCACTTTTTGATGATATCAAAAGGGGGAGAAGAAAAATAAAGAAAAATAGGAAGAAATAGTTCAAGGGAAAACCTTTTTGCTTAATATGCTTAATTTTTCTATTTGTTTGTTATCATCAAAAAGGGGGAGATTGTTAACTTATATGGTTCATCCTTAGCACACCCTTAAAGTATACTTGATGAAGTACATTTTGAAGATCGCAAACAAAGTATTTTTCGGTGCTAACAAACATTTTTCAAGAACTTATTTTGCACCAAAGGAAAAGTAAAAAGCCAAGGAACGACTCGATCAAGGAACTCAAAGCTTACATCCAACAATTAAGCTCGTTTCAACTAACGCACTTCAACGATCATATCCTGATGTCAAGATCATCTCATGTGAATGATTCAATCAAAGGAAAACAAAGACATATAAGTCGTGAAAGGACTTCAATGATCGCATCATAAATCAAAGAATGGTTTGATCAAGCTCCGTGACAACATCTTCCGATCAATGTTCAAAATCATCTCCAGCTCAAAGATCAGCAAAGAAGACACAATGAAGAGTTGGAAGTACCGATCAAGAGAAATGAGAAATACACAAGGAAGTTAAGGTATATCTTTCTTTGATCGTTATTGCTCAATTGTTTTTCCAAAATCATGCATACAACACTTGCATATGTTTTTGAACTTCAAATGTCTAACGGCTATGTCCCACTGAGTCTATAAATACCAACACTTAAGACCAAACAACTTGCCAATCACTTTGTGTTGTGTACTTTTTGAAAGTTAGTCTGTGTCAAAATGAATTTCATTTTTCTAATCTTTCAAAGTATTTTTCACTGATACCTATACGATTTTCATATTGAGTTTCAAATATATTTATATCTTTGAAAATTTGGTTTTATATTGTTATCAACTCAAATTCTCAGCACTGATTCACATTTGGTATCATTCATGCCGATGATAGAATTTGAGAAATAGTTCAAGACATGCAGTCATACTTGGTTTTATATCTTAAGTACTGTATTGAACTATATCAGTGGTTGCGTTAAACTACTGATCGTTGAACAAGAAGTTTTCATACATATATTCTATATCTATTTTGAAAATTGTTTGTCTTTGATTTACACCAATCCTCTATTTTTAACGTCAATATTTGTTTGTTATATTTTATCTTTCGATAAAGCACTGATTTTCATATCATATCATTCATGCTTTTCGAAACTGCACTTGAGCAATACCGAACATTGAAAGGTAAATGATAGAAGGTGTATTTCAACTTAGCATTACATATTTCACATTTCATATCTTTGTAATGCTATGCACCGTGCTTAATGTAAAGTGTTCTACTGAGTTAGAACCACCCAACATCTTAGTGTTGTAATGCTGGTGTGTTTCTGGATTGAAACAACCAGGACAAGTGAAAATAGTTCACTTGATGATTTCAGGATTGAAATCATATAGGTTTTCTTTGAGCCTGTAAAAGAGAAATCGGTTCATCCTCATCCAGTAAAAGGGTAGGTGTGTCCTTAACCTTAAAAATGATAGGTTATCTCTTAGCCTTAAAAGAGAAACCGATTATTCCTTATCCCGCAAGAGGATCACAGTTCTTCCTTAGTCAGCAAAAGGAACATGGGTTTCTCCTCATCCTGGATAAAGGAAATTGGTTCTTCCTTAGCCATTAAACGAAACATAGGATTTTCCTAATTTCAGAAAAAGAAAAATGGTCATCCTTAGCCCGTGAAAGGATACGTTTGCCTTTAACCTGTAAAAGGGCAGTTGCAACGGTTTGGTTCTCACCCGTAAGTGAATCAGTTAGTGGATTGAGCAAATCCTAATGGGGAGATTAGGTAGTGGACGTAGGCTTAGCCGAACCACTATAAATCTGTGTGTCAAACTTTTGCATTTTGGACTGTGTTCTAATTTGCACCATATTCCAATTAACTTATGTAAATCACCTAATTTATTGGAAGAATATTTAAAATTGACCATTGCACCCAATTCACCCCCCTCTTGGGTGGGACAACCAATTATGATAGGGCTTCTTCCTGTTGCCTTGCTGGGCAAAATTTGCCACCCATTTTCCTCTGTTCTTTCTCTGTTCTTGCTCTGTTTTCTCTTGCTCAAAGTTCATGGCTATATTGACTAGCTCCCTGTAATTCTTGAGCTCCAAGATTGACTGGACCTGTTGAATGTCTAGACGAAGGCCATTATAGAATTTCTCAGCCTTATCTCGCTCCGTTGAGATGGTGGAGAGAAAGAAAATCGATAATTCCTTGAACCTGACAACATATTCTCGGACTGTCATACTGCCTTGGTAAAGCCTAGAAAACTCCTGGTGTCTTTGCCTTTTCACTACGCCAGGGAAGTATTCATCAATGAACAATGACTCAAATTTCAACCAAGTCATGTCTTTTATATTGACCCTTGGGTCTTCCTTCATCTTTCCACCAAGAGTTAGCTCCACCAACAAGTTGGTAGGAAGCTAGTGGAATTTCTTGACCCTCATTGACTCCCATAGCGTCAAGAGCCTTTTTTAATTCATCAAGCTCTTTCTACGCTTCATCTGCATCAATGGTGCCAAAAAAGGTAAGAGACTGTAGCTTTTTATATTTCGTGATTTGGTCGGTTTGGCTCTCCGACCCTGATCGAACAAGTGCGTGGACGATGAAAACTTGATTGGCACTACCTGTCCAGAAGTAGTGGCAGTATCGTGTGTGGCCTGTTCTATCCTTGGAGGTGGCGGTTCCTGATTCTATGTCTCAGGAGGTGCCTCCCATGCGTGGCCTTCCTTTTTTCCTGGTTTGCATTTTTCTCACTGGGAAGGAGAAAAATAAAACTCCTTTTTAGGAAATATAACCAAGGATAGTTATATGATATTCTCAGCAATTCATAAGTTCGAGAGTTCTACAATTATAAAACCACCTATTTTTCTAGGTATGGTGTAATGTTTTGGTGAGGAATCAAAAAATCTCATGTGCCTCGTATGTTTGGCCAAGGGATAAAACAAGGTTGGAATGTTCGTATAATAAGTATAAAGTCTTGAAAGTATTTCAAATATTTGTTTCTGGTTTTATGAACATACTTACCATTTTGAAAATCCATACAAGTCATAGAAACTCTGAGACTAGCCTTGGCAAATGCCCTAGTCTTGCGTTCTATCGCATTATTATGTGTTCAAACTCTTTTCCTTAGCCTTTCCGATTATTATCAGAATTCATGTGTCCCATACCATATGAATTTGGTAATAAGGGGTACAACTAAGTTAAGTTGTATGAACACGGTCTCTAAAAACATCGGTTGGAGAGGAGTTCACTAATAGTATCGTCCAAGTTTACTAGTCCCATACCGTGTAAACTTAGTGATAATCTTAGTGATTCAACTTTCCCAAATGTTTTCCACACAAGGTCATGAGTTTTCTTACTTCCAAAGTTTTATTTGATATCTACCAATTTTGTTGTGTCCTATACAACTCCAAAGTTAGTGATACAAAAGAAAATAATGGTTGTAAGTCGGCCCACCAAACATAGTCTCAAACAAAAAACATTTCATTCAAATTTTTTTTTACAATGCCAGTAAATATTTTTCTAATTTTCCTACCTACTATTCTGCTTAGTTCTCCTACTAGTCGCGGAGTGACCACTAGAAGAAGGCTGAGAGGCGTTCTACTGTTCTTCTAAGACTTGTATTATGTGGTTCATAATTCTAAACCCATCACGCATTTCAAGAAAACATGACATAATAGTTTGTAATGGATCATGCTGGTTGGCTGCTGCCCCTTCGAGGAAGGGTAAGCCGGTTGTCCCATCGACGGAGGGTAAGCTGTAGGCATTATTGTAAATTGTTGGCCGGTTGGCTGACTTATTGGTGGGGGGTAGTTGGTTTGATAGACAGGTCTGTACATTTGTGGGGAACCTTTTAGAGTTGGCCTATAAGAGGTTTCCCTAACTGGAACTTCTTGGAAGCTTGGATTTTCTTGAGTCGGAAAGTCTTGAAAAAATGGACTCATGATATCCTGTCTTTCGAAGTTTGGTGTAGTCCAATTTTGAGGTGGTTGGCTCATAGGGAATTGTGGAGCTGGTTGAAAGGGTATTTCTCGAGGAATGTTAGTAATGCAACTTTCTCCAATTGTTTCTTTTCACATAAGGTCGTGGGTTTTCTTACTTCCACATTTTATTTAGTATCCTCAAATTTTGTTGTGTCCCATACCACTCCAAAGTTAGTGATACAAAAGAAAGAATGGTTGTAAGTCGGCCCACCGAAGATAGTCTTAAACAAAACATTTCATTCATATATAAAATAAAATTTTACAATGCCAGTGATCATTCCTGGTTTTCCTGCCTACTACTGCTCCTTCTAGACCTCCTGCTAGGTACAGAAAGACTACTAGAAGAAGGTTGAGAATTTGCTCGTTATTTTTCGATGTTTTGCATACGTGTCAACAAAGTATTTTGAGTCTCCTCCATCCGAGCAACACTAGCTACTATCACATTTAACTGTTCGAATGGGTTAGTCGATTGCCCCATCGATGGTTGATGGTTTGACTATCCCATAGGTGGAGGGTATGCCGTAGGCATTGGTGGAAAGTATTGGTCGTACGGTTGACTCATAGATGTGGGGTAGTTGTTTTGACTGTATAGGGATTCCCTAACTAAAACCCCTAGAAAATTTGGATATGCTTGGGTTGAAAAGTCTTGAAACAATGGGCTCATTGAGATGTCCTGTCTTCCAAAATTTGGTGCCACAAAATTTTGTTGTTGTTGGTTCACAGGAACTTGTGGAACTAGCCGATACGGTACTTCAGGAGTTGGAAACCTTTGCTACATAGTATTGCCTTGAGTTGGCATGTTCCAGGAAGGTGGATTTACTGGAACTTCTTGTCTATTCTGATTTGGTTGAGGCTGATTTAGGTTGGAAAATAAATCTTCCTCAGTGAAAAAGTGCTCGATTGGATCATTATTCGAGGTTGGGTTTGACGTAGGGTTCTGGTTTGGCTCGTTATTTGGTACCTCCCTAACAGGAATCTTGCGTCGACTTTTTTGGTAGCAACGTCCATATTCATCTCTAATTCTTTTGCCATTTCCTCCCAAAGTCGCGTCGAATACTTCCTCATCAATTACCCCTCCACTCGTGACATATGTCTTGAAGATAGAGGATGTTGTAATCGCCTTAGTGATCTGCTTCAAAGACTCATCAAAAGTGTTGACGTTTGCCTCGTATAGCATCCTCATGGTCAAGACTCCGTAGCCGAGGAGATCCTTTCTCAAAGGGTTTTGAATCACCCTCAACATTTGTTGGATGATGATGTGAGGTAGGGAGACCTTAATTTTCTTCTCTATGCAGTATAACACAAGAAGTTGAGCCCTTGATATAGTGCTTCTAGTCCCCCTTTCTGGCAAGATGTTGCCGAATATGATCTTTCCAAGGCCTGCAAGAGATGGTTTACGGAGATTGTTTGGGAGGTGGGTGTACGTTGATTGGGTGTACGACTCTTTGGCAAGAAAATTGAACAACTGTTCGTTGGACTTTGCGATCTCTGCAACTGTCTGGAGTTCCTGTGGATCGATGATTCTATCTTCAATTGGAATCTCCATAAGTCGCGCAATAATTTCGACGTTGATAGAAATCTTTGTTCCCCTGACCGTTGTCTCCAAAAGAGGGTTGATCCCATCTTCTTGAAGTCCTATGCAATACATGGCTTCGTAGAAGGATTTCATCAAGTTGTAAGAGACGTGACCCTCAACTTTTGTTAAGTTCAACCACCCCAGTGTTGCGAGATTTTCGTGAAGGATCGAACGGAGGCGAAGATTTCTATTGTCGATACTCCTCTTAGTCATAACCTCCCTTTTGGACAATTCCTTGAGTCTAGTGGGAATTGGTTCCCGACTACTGGAAGTCGTTCCTTCACTTGAGGCCATTATATTGCTGAAAGGAAAATAAACTTCTGAAAGGCACAAAATATATTCCTAACATTTTTAAGATTTATGCCTTGTCCGTTAGACAATATTTTCTATTTTTCTCTTGATGTTTATGTCATCATTTAATCCAAATTCTCCACTAACAATATGATATATATATATCTTATATATTCGTAGATATAAAGATATATATATATATTTGAATCTAAACTATATAAAAACTATATAGTTTTCTAGATATATATTTAATATAAACCTCAACTATATATAATTCATATATATATATATATATATATAGTTCTAGAGATATATATATCTAATAAAACTTCTTTCCCTAATTTGGTGGACTTGGGCGGGTCGTGGACCTTATGCTCTGATACCATTAAATGTCACACCCCGCCCAGATGCGCCTAAACCGGCCGGACACTCACGGACGAGGCGTGAATGCATTATAATGATAATAACAGAGAGCGCGGAAGCATAGTTAAGTACAAGTCTGATTCCATTAATTTCAGAATATATTTGTACATGAAACAGTTAAGGGAACATTCTCCCCAAAATCCCCAATGAATAATACAAAGGGTACAAAATGTGAGCCTAAAAACCTACACCCAGTCCACCCTAATCTCCGGTGAAAAATTGGATAACAACGGGGTGAGCTACGTGCTCAGTGGGTAAAATAGTTCATGAATATAACAGTTAATAAAGAAAACTTCATAATCAAATATCTTAAATACACATCAGAGCATCATAAACAATCAACATGTATGTATGCATGACACCGTCTCATAATGGTTTGATGATTGTACATCGCCTGAGTTCACGTACAGATGTCCCTCCCCAGGAATAGCCAGGCTCTCATTGTACGTCCCTCTCCAGAGAAATAATGAATAGCAAGCATCGCTTCTAACTATTCTATGAATCATTAACCACATACGTCCCTAGGTGGTAATATGTATGTTAATATTTAAACAGGATTTGGCAACGTCTGGTGATCCTTATCAGGGTCGGTATCACGACGTGCAAAGTTAGAACATTCAGTATTACTTGTATAAGCTGATAGCTTTTAAATAAGGCCAACCAAATCAGTCTCAAGTTAAGAGGTGAGACACGAGGTCTACTTAAATAACAATCGTCTTGAGTAGCACGCTGCCACCCGTTCACTATTTAAAGTTACTGAGGACAAAACTGAGTCTGGTTGAGCCAGATTGACCATTAATCCGGCATAACAACAGTGTAATACATGAACTCCAGATATACAGGCATAAGTATGACGGTATGAACATTATACGCAATAATGCATTGTAAATGAGTAGTAGACATAATGATAAATGAATGTAAACTTTAATAAAAGTTATAAGACACGCAAACCTATGTTTCGTTCTCCACCTTCAGATAAGAACTTCTTTGGAGACTGGACCTTCCCTCAGACAGAACCGCGTTGCACCCTACAGAGAGTCTCAAAAGAGAAGACAAAAACTCAAAAAGAGTGAAAAAGAGAAGGAAAATCACAAGGAGAAGTTATTTTGGTGTGAGAAATGAGGAGGGGGAGGGTTGTTTATATATAAGATTTGGCGCCTGAACGTTCGATCAGGTGCCCGGACGTCCGGGCAGGTGCTTGAACTTCGGCACTTGCTCGGACGTTCAGGCATGTCTGCCCGAACAATTTTTTTTTTTGTTGTGGAAACCTAGGGTATTACATGCAAGGTTTGGTTTTCGGAGTGTATTTGGTAGGTGGGCGTATTTCTAGTTGGTGTATGCCTTCAGAGTGAGGGAGGTGAATAGTTGTTCTTTTGATTTTGCGATCTCCACAACGGCCTGGGATTCATGTGCATCTATGATCTTGGTTCTTATGGGAACTGCCATTAGTCAAGAAATAGCTTTGACGTTGACATAAATTGTCACTCCCTGACCCTTGTCTCCAAGATAGGGTTGTTTCCGTTCTCCTGGAGTCCTGCAATACTAATGTTGTCATAAAACAACGTGACCAAGTTGAGGGAGACATAATCCTCAACATTAGTTATGTTTAGCCACCCTAGCTTCGCGAGCTTGTTGTGAAGGGGTGGGCGTAAGTGAGGATTCTTCATGTCTGTATTCATCATTAAAACAACCTTCCGATTGTGAAGGTCCGTTAGTCTTGTGGGAACTTGTTCCCGACTGCTGGAAGTCGTTCATTCACTGGTGGCAATTTTCTTGCTGAAAGGAAGATAAAACTTGTAAAATGCATAAAAATGCATTCCTAAAATTTTTAAGATTTATGCTTTTGCCCGTTGGATAATATTTTCTACTTTCCTCTTGATGTTTATGTCAGCATTTCATCTAAATTTCTAATTAGCAACAAATTATATATATATATATATATATATATATATATATATATTTTCTCCTAAGTGGTGGCTTTGGGCGGGCCGTGGACCCTTTTGCTCTGATACCATTAAATGTCACACCCCGCCCAGACGCCTTTAAACCGGCGGAACATTCACAAGTGAGTTGCGAATGCATTATAACAGTTATCGAGTGCACAGTTACACAATTCAACTACAAGTCTATTTTCATTAATTTCAGAATGTATTTTGTACAGAATGTAGGCGGTCTGGAACCGCCAATAATGAGCGAACATTCTCCGAAAAATCTACCTAACTAATTGAACAAATAAATAAGGGGGTACAAAATGAGGGCCCAAAACACCTCTGCCCAATCCACCCTAGACTCCTGTAAAATGGCTAGCAACGGGATGAGCTATTGCCCAGTGGGTAAAATAGTTCATGAATATGACAATTAATAAAGAAGACATCATAATCATACATCAAATATACACAACATAGCATCATAAATAGCTTAACAGGTAAGTATACATAACTTCCTCTCGTAATGGCTCTGTGACCGTATATAGCCCTAGGTTCACGTACAAATATCCATCTCCAAGTAATCCTGGGTTCACATTGTACACCCATCTCTAGGGAAAACATCAATAATAGTGTGCACAATTGCACCAAGGGTATTGCATTTTATTTATATTAAAGTTATTTTTGTATGATTATATTAATGCAACCTAGTTCATTTCCCCCTTTCTTCGAAACACTCAAACGCACTCCACCTTCTCTTCCCAACCGTGCTCTTTGACTCCTAGGATTATCCAACTTCATTTTCGTGCTTTCAAACTCAAAATCGAAGGTAAAATTTGCATTTCTATCAAGAATCTTGTTTTTAATCTCTCGTTTGTCTTCGTTTTGGTGGATTTGGCGAATCAAGGGCATCATTTTGCCGCATTTCTTCTTGTGTAAAATCGTGTCCAATTAGTGTTTGACAAAATGTCCCCTAGAAAAAAGCTTCCGATTAGATCTAAATGGAATGCATCACAAGTTTCCTCTAGTATCGAACCAACTAGAAAAAGACAGCCATCCAACCGAACCTCAACGACATCTCAACCACGAGGTTCAAACCCTAGGGAAGCCAATCATAGTGATGATCAAGCTAATGCACCTAGCTTTTATAATCCCGAGACCAAGGTGTATGAACCAATTTCTCCCAATTACCTCGATCATTCTATTACACCTATGGCATCTATAAACTTTGACTTCTTTGCCGAAGCTAAAATAGTCGTTAAAGAGTTATTTGAAGCATATGGGCTTGTTCAATACCTGACGTATACAACTGATAGCTTCCCGAATCTAGTTAGAATTATCTATTCAAATGTTGACTGCAATTCCAAATCCAATAGATATAGGCATCAATCAAAAGTATGTGGTGTTAATTTTATTATATTTTTCTCACAGTTGTTATCATATCATATCATATACTAATATGTAAAAACGCTTAAGTTAGGGTCTCCTTACGCCACGTGTCACCCTCTGCATCACTCTATGAAACTGCTAAAACGCATCATATACAAAGAAATTAATATAGTAGTGTAGTGTAACTACATATCCACAGTTTTGAATTGGGTGTTCAATAAGCATCATATACAAAGAAATTCATAGAACTTGCAATACACATTTTGAAATTCTAATTCACTTGGCTACTTTGAGTTCCAATTGGAGGCTGATTAAAATCTACAATATCTACTCCTTTACCATTGATTTGAAAATCAGAATTTAAAAAAAAAAAAACTATTAGTAATGGTTTAACTAACAAATATTTATATAAGGATGTGGCATGAAAATTATTAAAATTTAGATGTACCTCATCATTATTCTTTCGACGAACTCTACGAGATCCACGCTCTCCACGCATACCACAATCTCTGCAATTTGAACTTCTACTTCTGGTAGAATTATTTTGTTGATTAGCTTCCCTCGTTGATCTGTAATGTAACACCCCGTAGTTTTAATTAAATACATACGTTAAATTACACATATATCGAGATGTACAATACACATATTTTATACGTAAGAGGCAAATATATGTGTATGAAAATACATACTAGATTTGAGGAGTATTAGTAAATAAATAAAATTATTAAATGAAGACGATACATATGGGATCATCCAATATGGGTGCTTAAAATTTTAAAAATGAAATTGAATTAAATTGATTAATTTATGGGGTTGGTTAATGAAATATGTGGATTGTAGTATGATTTAATGAATTAATGAATAGTATGATTGAATGAATGAAAGTTAAATATTAAAATAGAAAAGTTGCTTTATTAAGTTAAATGAGATGCATAGGAATATACACTTATCATCTCATTCTAATCTAATCTAATCTCTCACCTCACCAACGTCCAAAAAACAAAATAACAAAAATAAAAATAAAAACTCATTTCTACTTAATCTCTCTCAAACGTGTAAAAAAAAAGAAGCAAAGAGAAAGAGAAAAAGAAGAACAACAGAGAAGGATAAGGAAAAAAAGAGAAACGGGGGATTTGCGTGAAATCAGGACCCGGGGTAAGTGATTTTCACTCTATTTCTTCGTGAAATTAATATTTAAGCTAGATGTAACGATTCTAGCAGAGTAATTTTAGCTATGAGAGTTGTTTTACAGTGTTTTCAAAATTGGGGTTTTTACCCAACTTGAATGAAAATCTGTTTGAAAGGTGGAAAAGCACTCCCTAGACTGTAGGAGCCCCGAATATGTAATTCGATGTCATTTATTTGTTCATTTGGAATTTTTATGGCTGTTGGAAGATTGTTGGAAGTTAGAGTCATATTGAAAACCTTTCGAATCATATTAAAACCCGATGAAACTTCAGTTTAAGGCTATAGAATGGTAGAATGCACTGTTGTGAGTCCATCGATGTTAATTGTATGCTTTTTGGAGACCGTTTGACAATTTTAGTAAAAATTATCCATGTTTCCAATGAACAGTGATGTGAACAGTTTGTAATTATTTTCAGTGAATAAAATGGAATTAGAATCCAATAAAACTCCAGTTTTAGATCATAGAATCGTAGAGAACTGAATTCCGGACGTTTCGATACTAAGATTGTGATTTTTGGATATGAATTGATATTTTTAGTAACTAAATATATGATTTTGGTGAATTGATATTTACTGTCGTGACCTTCTCGAACGTGTATAATCTTAGTAAAATACCTGTTGAAGGTAGTAGAATGGTAGTATGACAGATTTTACACATGTCGATGTGGACATAATAATTTTAGGAATGTATTATATTTTTAATAAAATTGATATATGTTCCAGGAGAAAAATAAAACTGAGAACTAGTGAAAATATGAATTGGAAATCTATTTCACTGTCATTTTGACCCATAGTGTACCCGCAGAGTACCAGTATGCGTATTCGTATACGTATGTGTATATGTATTTTCATGCTTAAAGCAAGCTAGTTCGAGTGTCTTTGCATGATTTTAGGTCATAAAGAGTGCGCATTAAGTTTCGGAACCATCAGAGACCTGTTCGACGTCAAAACATGTCCAAAACGGTGTTTTGGATCCAGTGGAGCTCGCTCCATGGAGGAAGAAATTTCTGTCACAAATTACATAAATGGTTTGATCTCCTAGATTCGTGGTCCGATTGAGCTGAAATTGTTTTAGATCATTCTTATATGATAGATCGCCATTATGAACGGTGAAGATCTTGATCAGAGTTACCTACTATGAGTTATAAGACTCTAAACATTGTTTCACGGATTTTCGGATTTTATTACACAATTTTGATAAAACTGTTAGATCTCGCAATCTCACCGTTGGATTTAGTTGAAAGTTTACCAGAATGTTGGTAGCTTCCTAATGCAACGTTTGAACGGTTAAGATGTTAAATTGGTGGGTATTTATCAAGAAATTGACTATCTAAGTGAAAGTATTGCAACAGGGAAACTAATTTTTTGATAGTTTTTGGCAACTTTTAGTTCTTATCTATTTAAGCAGCCAAAACGTAATTTTAGGCTCATTTGCTCATTTCTCAGCCAAAAACGAGAGAAAGGAGATGAAGAGGAGAAAAGGAGAGGAAACCTAGGGTTGGTGGATTTTGCTCAAAATCCCTAAGGTTTGCATGTTTTTCCTCATTGTTCTTCCTTCAATCTCTTTGGTTCTTGCATAGTAGTGTTGTTTTGATGCATGCATTGTATGAAACCCAGATTTGAAGGGGTAGTGGAAATCAAATGTTGTCCAAATGCTTTGCATGTTTGATATGTGTGTTTAGAGTGTGTTGGGAGCCATCTAAAGGCAAAAACCCCAATTTCTAACAAGAAATTGGTAGGGTTTAGTACAAATGACCTAGTCTTGGTTCATTGACCAAGACTTTGACTTAAGCTTTGCATGCCATCTATGATGGACTGATCAGTATTAGGGACTGATTCATGTATTTAGCTTGAGATTTTAATGGTGAAATCATATGGTTTAGGGTAAATGGTCATTGTTTGGTTCATAGCCTTAGGCTTTTCCAAAAGTTTTGCATGTCAACTATGTTGTTCTAAGTGGCATTGTGAATGAAACCATGTTGTTAGATCAGTAAATTTTGTGGCTATGTATGGTGGCCTAGTGTAAAATTGACAATATGGCCTATGTATGAAAATTTCCAGATTTGGGGCATTTGATGCTCTTGATATAAAATCTGGAAAATTATGCAATGTAGGTCTAATTGAACATGATTAGGGTTGTTTGATGATTGAATTCAGTGGGTTCTCATAATGGACACCCTAAGGTTGAATAATTTTGATCTAGGCTAAGTATTTGGTATTTTTCATGTACTTTGGCAATTTTGCATGTAATTTGGGGATTTTGCCCAAATTAGGACTTTTCACCCAAAGCAAGTCAATTTATGAAATTGACTTGGGGATTGTTTAATTGGACCCAAATTGAGTAGAATCATGGGTTTAAAATGTTATAACCTATGTTAAATTGATATGACTTAGTTCATTTTGACCTTATGTTTTGTATTGGCCTAATTGGGGATTTTGACCAAGACTTAGTCAATTGATGAAATTGACTTGATGTATAGTCCAATTGACCCTAATTATAATTTAATTTCATGTATATTAGTGGTTGGATCATGGGATCACCCTATTACATTCAATTTAGGTCAATCTTAGTTTAATTGAGTCTAAATGATCAAGTTGGGCAATATGAAAATTGGCTCAAAGGGTAATCAATTTAGAATCTAATTGACTTTAGATTGGGTTTGAACATGTGGTATTGACACACTTTATGACTGATTTTCAGTTGTGTGAACCATGTTATTTCCAGGTCTTGTGATTGATCTTGAACCCGTTTAGTCAATTTGAGAGTTTTGGCGATTGGATTGGCTAGACTTAGCCAATCAAGAGTGAGTGTTCTTTTACTTTTGGATTATTTATATGTGGCATTGTAGTATAGAAATGTTTTAAATGCTTATGTATGATGGTATGCATGTTTTAATATTCCATGAAATACATTTGAGCATAATTCATTGGGATGACAATTTGGGTTGAGGCTCCTAGTTGGAATTTCCTCTTTTTGAGAATTCTCGTAAGTCTAGCAGCGATCCTAGTTGTGTACCTGGCAGAGGGTTTTATGGTTTGTGTATGGGCAGGTTAGTTTAGGCTAATCTTACGTGCTGGACAACCCCAGAAATCCTATTAGGATACGATTATTGAGTGTGTGATCAGGTACTGTGTGTAGCGCACCAGCGTTGAACCCCCTTACTCAGGAGGTGTTAGGATTGCATGAGCATGACTACAAATGTTATGCATCGTCTTATGTATGACTTGATCCATTATGTTAGCATGTATGTAATCTATTTCGTCATCATGATATTTCAACTGTTTTATGATCTTACCATGTTTTATAAATGCACGTATATGCCACTTGTAAATAACATTCACTGAGCTGGCTGTAGCTCACACCTCACCATCTTCTTTTAGGATCTAATAGAAAAGAAAAAGGGAAAGTTTGACTGCGGAGCGTCCCTTGTTTTTGTTTCATGTAAGTGTTGTACATTTAGTTTTTATTTTGATAATTATGTACATGATAACACCTAGTTATTGTATATTTAACACATAGTTGGGATGTGTTGGGTTTTGTATCATTTTGAAAACTCTGGAATTTTATATTTGTAAAAATTTGGAGAAGTAATATTTTATTTCATTATGATCATGTTAGTTGGTTGTTAAGGATGTACTTTTATTTCTTTTTGGGGATTCGTATATGGATTCGAGAGCTGACGGGACGTCTGGTGTACCGACGGAGGGTATACTCGAAGGTTCCCGTGCCGATCATGACGTCACGTAGAGTGGGTCGTGACACCACAGAAATGAGATAGTAGTTTCTTCAACTGCTTATGAGTCCTAAATTTAGTTGGAATCTAAATTCACAGAATGTGTATAATATTTTTAAGGTTGATCTTTATTCTTGGTGATTTGAAGTGAGTTGAGAAATTAAATATGTAAATAAATATGAATAAAAGAAATTGAATTATGGAGTGGTTGTGATAGGTTGGGTTAGTTGGATTTAAATTGGAGCTGGACTCGAAAACGACGGTGATTGTAATTAAGTTGAAAAGTCCTGTACTGTGAGTATATTATTTTGATTTTGGTTCTTGTATGGTATTTTAAATATATGAAATGTTTGAATGTAAATATGCTATGCATATATTGTTGCATTGTGTTTTAATTTACATTCATAAATGATTTCTTTTTAGCATTGGAGCATGTGAGACTTGCAAAGGCAAGTTGGTGTCATTTCGTTACGAATTAGACCTGGATGAGTGTTATGCGTAACCTGAAATGACTGTGAATTGGGTAATGAGCGGCTGTAACGACCATACAAGGGTTAGACCCGCTCTCTTGCCTTCAAGGAGGGAGATTGTGGATTTCGTGGAAAAGGATGCATTGTTTTCTTGAAAACTCGTGAAATTTATGTTGTTGACATGTATAATATCTTCGTTGAATGATGCATGTGTTTAATAATTGTTTGAAATGATTTTAAATGTCATATTTCCCTAAATGCATATAATTGCCATATCAAGAAATATATTCACTGAGCTGTTGTTTGCTCACTCCATTTCCTTCAATATTTCAGGTACAGAGTTAAAAGGAAAAGCACAAGAGTAGATACGTGATTTAGATTCTTATGTTGTTAATGTACGTGTATGCGAAGGAAATGAATTTATTTGCTTTATTTTCAAATGAATATATATCACATCCTACATATATATATTATCACATAGATGGGTTGTACATGGATTTTGATTTGATATTTTGGGTTATACAATGCTTGTGATGATGAAACGAGATGATCATATATATATTTATCATGTGAGAATTTGATTTGTGGAATGAATGGAACGATTATATATATATTGGATTTGATTTGTAGTATGTCAGGGATAATGTGTGAAATGTCCATTTTATGGGGAGATACTGTCAAAATTTCAAAAACTTTTGGGAATTATTATGAATGTCCGTTGAGGCTGACAGTGAATTGTATACTATATATGGGTATGTACAGTGTATAGTACATTGTGCCGGTCATGATGTCAGCCTACGTCAGGGGCGTCGTGACGTGTAATGATTACACTTAGTCCTTCCACGACTGCTTATAACATTTGGATCCAAAATTGGAATACGTCCCATTTCCAAATTCCCATCTCCAGCGTGTTCTGTGTTTACTATGATAGCTTCATTGGCTGCCATGCTACCATTCCAATTAAGTAAATCTTTCTTTAGAGCTTCCAAAAGTATTTGTATAAAGTCCATCTTCTCTGTACTATCAAAAGCCAGATCAGTACATTCTTGAAAATAATCTTCTACTTGCTGGAATTTCTTGAATTTGTCAGTTATGTAATGGTAACTTTCGACAAAGAAAATTTTGGAATGGCGTCTGAATACATCTTTTCTCTACCTCCTTAACAAATATCTTTCGTTGATCACCTTAATGTCTTTTAAGGCCATCGATTTGAAGATATGGTGGCAAGGTATTCCCTTAAATTCACATTTCTTGCAATTGCAGCTTAAATAATCACCTTGTTCTTTGAATCCAAGAACATATTCAGACTCCTTATGGTACCAATCATTTATAATGCTTCTCTCCAATATCTTAAGTTTTTCAATACCAACATCATTAGCTGCAACCATTTCTTCCTCTTCATTTGACGGAATAACATGACAGTACCACATGCGCTTGATCTCATCCTGAACTAACTTAAACATTGAATTTGTGAATGCCCGTTGGAATTTCTTTTCCTACTCAAACTCTGATATGCATTTGACCACTTTAGTCTTCGAATCGTAATCCGCTCGGAACTCCTTCTGGAACTTATTACTCATTGTTATCTCATATTGCTCAACAAATTGCTTCAGCGTGCTCATAGAGTAAAGTGAACATAACCATCAAAATAAGCATGCATTCCCTCACTTCTTTGAGTAGAAACAATAACAACCCAAAAGATGTGATGCAGATAAACCGATTCCCAACTTTGCCTTTCATTGAAAAGATCCTTCAGCTATTCATTCCTTTCCATTTAGTGCTTCATTAAGAACTGATTCCAATTTCTCTCAAATGATTCAATAGTCAGGCTGTCATAGACCAAAGCTTTGAAATGGATAATAGCCTTGTCGAATTCAACAACATTCTTGAACTTTTGAGGCAGTTTGCAAAGAATATGCCATAAGCAATATTGATGAATAGTGTTAGGCATAACTTCCCTAATAGCTGACTTGATGCTTTCGCAATGATCAATTAAAATAGCTTTAGGATAATGTCTCCCATTGGTTCAAGCCAAGTCATGAAAAGCCACTTGAATGATCTTGTGTCCTCGTGTGTAACCAATGCACAGCCTAGTAAGATTGATTGTCTGTGGTGATTGATGCCTATGAATGTAACCAAAGGCATTTTATACCTGTTGACAAGGTAGGTTGTGTTCAAACTCACAACATCGTGAAATTCTTCATAGGCAGCTTTACAACAAGGATGGATCCACAACACATTGGTTAGCCTGCTTTCGTCATTGAAGTCCACCAAATGAAAAAAGTTGTTGTCTTTTTGTTGCATCGTTAGAAACAACTTGTGTATTTCTGCATCTCCATCACCTAGCCTTAGCCTTTTCCTGCTCTCAACGAAATTCCTGCAGTCTTTTGGCAAACATCCTAAAGTCTTTGGCCCACCAGCTTGTACTTTTAGCATTCTAACATTCTTGCACGGTCTTACGCCAACAATATCATTGGCTTCCACCTGTCTCTTCATATTAACAGTCAAATTCCTATGCGCAGGCATCAAAATCGACATATGAGGATGCAATTCATGGTTGTGTTCTGAGACTGCTTTTGAAACGTGCCAAACTCCTTTGTCTCTCTTAATTGCATTTATCCTTACAGGACAATTTATCCTCTTTGTAGACTTTTCGTATTGTTGTTTTCTGCCCTTGTCACAACAAATTGTAACGCAGTTGCAAATTTCAGCACTTTTTTTATGAGCTGGTCTCTTCGCAACACTGAACCCTTTTACCTTTGCATGATCTTGGTAAGCCTTCATCAGACTCTCAATACTACTAAACATCATACCCGACATGTTGGCTCAAATATGTCCAAGAGGGGGGGTGAATTGGACACTTAGACAATTTAAAAACAATTACAATGGCAGAAATGAAGTGCAAAAATTAAAAAAATATGCACAGTCGATTTATAGTGGTTTGGCTACTTGCCTACGTCCACTACCTAACCTCCTCAGTTAGGATTTTGAACCTTATCACTAAGGGATTCTCTTACGAGTAAGAATCAAACCATTACACCTTTTCTCAACTTGTGAGTGTGAGAACAACCGTTACACTGCTAAGCATTCAGGCGTGAGACCAACCTATCCCAACTTATGGGTGTGAGACAGACTTAAGCTTTCTCAACTTACGGGTGTGAGAAGACCTGAACTTGTTGAATATAGAATGTCAACTCAGTAGTTTATCTGACTACTATTACAACCTTGATACAATATACAAGATATTAAATTGAGTACAACAGTATCCTATGAATTATCTCTCAAATTTCTCTTTTAACAATAATGATATAAGTAAAAACAATGCTGAATAAATTGAGTAAAAACAATTCAAAGTTTCAAATCGATTTTCAAATAAAGATAGAATCTTAGTTTAGTGTGAAAATCATTTGAATAAGTAGTGATTCAAATAAACGGTTTGAAACTAGAATAACTTAAGCTTTTTGAATCAAATGAAAATTTGACTAACTTTCAAAAAGTGTTTTAGCTTAGAGAATTTTCGGTGGTCTTAACAAATTGTTAAGTGTCGATATTTATAGACTTGTAGAGATGACGTTGTTGTTCATTTGAATTTGAATTTCAAATATGAACGTTTACTCACAACGACTAGAATATATCTCAAAAATGGCAACTGCATATTTCATGAATATTCTGCTTTTCTCCAAATACACGAATAAGGAAAGTTTTCGAAGACGTTCTTCGTGAATCAAAGAATATCTCTTACAAATACAGAAAATTGATTTTGTTCAAAAATTTGTTCTGAAAAGATGGCAAAAAGTATGTACATGTCCGAACAACAAAAATATCATTTATGTTATTTTGTTCCTTTGAGGGCGCTCATAGAACATGAACGTTTTACTGAACAATGAAGTGAAGACGCTACTGAATATTAAGCGTCCTGACTTACTTTGACAATTAAATGACTTAAATCATGAGGGCGCTACTTTGTTTTAAAACATTAAACACACGAGGGCGCTACTCAAGAGTAAGCGTCCTGATATTTAAAAGTAGTTTTAAAAATAATGTTAAGTGCGCTGAAGAATAGTAAGCATCCTCAAAGTTATTTAAGTTGATTCTAAGGATGAGGGCGCTCATACAGAAGTAGCGTCCTGATAATTTATTCAACTTAAAACTTATCAGCGTCCTTAAAGATAAAAATCACTTAAAAAATAAAAAGAACTTCCAGCGAGCTGAAACTAAGTCAGCGTCCTGACATTCTCAAAGGTTGATAAAAGAGAGGTCACTACCCACAAGTAAGCGTCCTCATTAATCAGTTCAATTCAACCTTGAGCTTCCTAATATTTTATCAGCATCCTGACTCATCAAGTCTAGGAGGGCGTTGCTAAAACATTAGCGTCCTGAAAGACTTTTATAAAAGAAGTTTTTGATTTCTCAATTAAAGCTCGATGAACATCATTGTTTCTCTTAATCAAATCAAGTACTTTAGAAATCTTAAGGTACAATTAAAATGTTACGATCAAAATGTGCAAATAATAAAATCATGCTGAGAGAAGTTGATCGATAGACTTTACATTCTAAGTACTGACAAACTCGGAACTTTGCTTTGTGATGTTCAATAGGCTTGTGAGCACAGTTCCTTGATCTTGATTCTTGAAAAATCTGAAACATTTCACAAGATCATTAGATACACAGACTGAAGATATTTGGAATCATCAAAACATTCATATCATGGGGTTCATTGAAATAACACGCAAGAGGTCCTTCATCCACGTTAAAACTAGTAGATGCTTCCAAGTCGTTGTTAGGAGATTCAACATTTACAAAATTAGATTGTTCTTCTTCTTCAAAATCTTCACGAAACAAACTATCATCATCACTTAAACTAAAATTCTCTTTCATTGCCATGGCTCTGCGCTCATTACAATTCCTTTCATTCTCGTTCTCCATTTTCTCACGAAGAAACTCGTTGGTACAGTAAACCTCTATAAAATAATACTATTGGGACGAAGAAAGTTTTTTATATAGGTTATTAATTTATAGATAAATGAATATTAATCAATTTAAGAAGAGTTTTTATGTTTTAATTATTTGTACATGCAGTTTTTTTACCAAGATTCATATATGACAGATAGTTTTTTTACCAAGATTCATATATGATAGATAGTTTTTTTACCAAGATTCATATATGACAGATAACACGTTAAGACAGTCTGTTTCAGGAGCGCGTTTTTGAGAACAAAAAGCGCGCTTATGTGCTTAGACAGAGAACACATTAAAATAGTCTGTACAAATGGCAAAGAAGCGTGTTTCTAAGTGAAAGAAGCGTGCTTCTAAGTAAAAGAAGACTGCTTTTATTACCTTGTTCAAACACAGAAAACGTGGAGTGAACTTGATTTTCAAATCTAAAAAATCATTTTCTTCATTTATTGTTAAGTTACCAAGAACCATTATCTTCCTTCTTTTGATTAGTTGTTAAGTTACAAAAAAATAGATCATTGGGAAGGAAACTTTTCAGGAAAAATTTAGTAAAAAAAAACCAAAAAAATGGAAGGAAAAAAAATTGTCTAGAGTAAGAAGGCTGCTCCAATATACGATGTCCATTGAGATTTCTCTTTCCCTTCATCTTTTTTGTTGTAATGGCTTGGATCTTAGAAATGTAGTTTTTCAATAATTGATCTTAGAAGTTAAAGCCATTGGTATTCTATTCAAAGCATCAACCATTAAAGAGCCATGAGATCTGCTACCTCCTGCCTTGGAAATGTGCAACATTAATCAACTATTAAATCTATTTTGGGCTGGAATTTGACGCTTGAGAGCTGCAACCGCCAATTTTATTTTTCCAGAAAATGACGCCAAATTGATTCATAAAGGTTATTGTGGTCTTTTACTTTAGTAAATAGTCATTAATGAAGTGATTTATGTTTTCTATCCAGATAGATTCTATCCAAATAACACGACCCATTATATAATTAGAGAGCCTACATTATTATCATTGCTGCATTCATCGCAAACTAAGAGCAAAATAAAATATAATACTTGCTTGGAAAGCACGTTCGACCTTGAGGACAACAAGAAAAAGAAAAATATCATGATAGATACGAAATTAATGCTTTGAAGGTTGATAATGGGATTAAAATGAACATATTAGTTTACCCCACAAAACCAAGTACTATGATTCAATTTGGGAGAACAGGGAGAATGGGCAAATTATGAGCAGGAAGTATCACAACATAGTAAATTAGGACTACCTAGTTGAAAATCTTAAAAATCCTCAAGGCTATTAATGTTGCCTTTTACATGGTTTTGAGAGTATTTAATTTTTTGTCTTGTTATTTCATAAGTTTTAGTTCATTAATGGAACATAAGTTTGCTAAATTCAACATTTTATAGTTTAATTATTATGACTAGCTAGCACTGGTGATGGGGATTCGTGTCCCGTAGTGATGAGTTAGTTATTGAGATATGTTTTTGAGTTGGTTTTAGATGAGTTTTAGTATGATTTATTCATTTATTAGGTTGGTCTATGTTAGTTTTTCTTTAATTGTTAGTTTAGTCAATTTACGGTATTTAATGCTTTATTTCGATTTTTACATTTATAAGTTGATTAAGTTGATTACAAAAGTGTGTTACTTACTAGTTTTGCGTTTGTTCTGTAGGTGTTAAGATGTGTTGAAAGTCAACTTGGATGATGGAAACATAATACATGAAGATGGAATGAAGAAACATGCACCTATCAAGCGAAGGAACCACAAAAATGGCTAAGTCCACAAGCATAAAAGTGCCAAAATTCCATAGAATGGGTGTCGCGACGCCAAGAGACAAGTGAAAAAAAGAAGGGAAGCCGAGAATGAGAGCCGCGGCGTCCATTGTGGGCGCCATGGGGTCGGGACCTGCTCAGAAATAGAAACTTTTGGGTTTTCCTTGTTCGACTTGGGACTTTCTAATTTGAGTTCTCATTGGCTTGTACCTGTATATACTTCATTGCTTAGGGATTCTAAGGCATCATAGAGTGGAGAACAAAGCAAGACGACTCAAAACGAAGTGGAGAAAATGATCTTGAAGTTGGAGACAAGGGAGAGAGATTCGCATCCAAGGCGTGTCTAGTTTGATTTCTATGTTCATGTTCAAGTTTATAACCATATTTTGTGTTTATAACCATGTTTTGTGTTTATATTGTCCAAATTATGGACTAAACTATTATTCTAGAGGGGAGATTGATCCAAACTCAAGGCTATGCCATAGTTTCATTGTTTTGATTATTATTAATGAAGTTTTATAGTATATTTTTATTTTTCTGGGTTTAATGCTTTTGATCCATTGATCACGGATTGGATGATTATAGTTCTAAAGTAGATGCACCAAAAAATGGTACTTTAGATCGGAACAAGAAAAATATACCCAAGGTTATCGTGAAACCAAAAGGAGATCGAGATCCTTTGGAGTCATTAGAAGAAAATCATAGAACTAAATGAGTTATTAGAATCTTAGGTTTTCATCGAAAGAGTAAAACCAAGGTGCTAATAATATGTTATAGTTGGTGCTCGAGAGAGGGAATTAGAAACGTTAGGATTTTCGACCTATAAACGAGGGAATTGAATTAATAATAAATATATACATATAGGCATAGTTGAGAGTGAGGTGATATTGAACCTCTAGAACATTCTATCAATTGGTTTGTTTTTTATTTCTATTGCATAACTTTGTTAGTTTTTAGTTTATTTAATTATGCTTTTAATTGAACTCTCGAATTGAATTTTCTAAATAAAGCTAGGGTTAGTAAACGTGGTAATTAGTGCAGTAATCAATCCTAGAGGACGATAACCCGATTTTCATCGATATATATTATAACTTGACACCGTGCGCTTGCGGTTTGCACAGAAGTTTTTGGCGCCATTGCTGAGGATTGAGATATTAATTTACACTAATATCATGTTCTTTAACTCTGATTTTAATTTATATTTTTTTATTGTTTTAGTATTTTTTGATTTTTCTTTCTTAGTTTTTGTTTTATAGGATTTCCATGGTATATGCGATGAGGAGAAATTGAAGCTATGGAGGCCGAGCAAAATTAGTTGACCTTGAGAGACTACTTCAAGCCAGTCACCAATGACGACTACTTGAGTATTTTTTGCATGGCTATCAATGCGAACAATTTCAAACTGAAACCGACATTGATATTTATAGCAAAACAACACCAATATGGGGGGTCTCCGATTGAAGATCCTACGATCCATATTACTACATTTTTGAAGATGTGTGATGTTGTAGAGATGAATAGGGTCAGAGAAAACACTATTCGGTTGAGATTGTTTCCATTTTCTCTATGGGACAAGGCACGGGCATGGTTGCAATCCTTGCAACCTGGAAGTATAGCTACTTGGTAAGACATGGTGCAAAAGTTCCTACAAAATTTTTTCCCACCAGCCAAAATCGCCCAATTGAGAGCTGAAACCGGGCAGTTTAAGCAACAATAGTCTGAATCATTGCATGAGGCATGGGAAAGATTGAAGGAGCTATTGAGGAAATGTCCTCAGCATGGGTTTCAAGATTGGCTACAAATACAATTGTTCTATAATGAAATGACTTTCACTAGGAGGACGTTGGCAGATGCAGGAGCCGATGGTTCTCTTTTGACAAAGACAGCTACCGAGGCACTTAACATGTTGGAAGATATTGCTACAAACACCTATGAAGTCCTGAGTGAAAGGTCAATAGTAAATAAAGTAGCTGGTTTGCATGAAGTAGACCCTATTACATCACTGTCAGCACAAATGTCCAACCTTGCCCATCAACTTGCTACATTATCTACTCAAAGTGGCCAACCTTCTATTGAAAAGGCGACGGTTATGAATATGGGGGGAGTGACATACAAGAAGAGCAAGTTCAATTCATCAATACCCGGGAATACAACTATAGGGGTAACCAACCTCTACCAAATCAATATCACCCTGGTATAAGGAATTATGAGAACTTATCTTACGTGAACAATAGAAATATGTTGCAACCTCCACTTGGTTTCTACAACCAAAGTCAAGAGAAGAAGTTTTCCTTAGAAGATCTATTGAGTTCATTCATGATGGAAACAAAAGCTTCAATCAAGAATTTGGAAGTTCAAGTGGGGCAACTTGCATTGACAGTGAATGCTTAACAACGTGGTTCACTTCCTAGTAACATCGAATTGAATCCGAAGGAGCAATGTAAAATCATCATGTTGAGAAGTGGAAAAGAGGTCAAGGGAGCTGATTCTAATATCCAACACATTGCATCTCCACCACCATCTAGTGATGAGAAAGAAGAGCCTAGCAAAGAGGCTAAGTTAAATGAAGATAAGAATGACTCATCTGAAGGGGAGAAGTCAAAAGAGAGGCCTTATAGGCTGGGTTCTATAACATTTTCGGATAACCCCCCTATTCTCAAAACTCCTATTCCTTTTCCACAACGTTTTCAAAAGAAGAAGCTTGACGAGCAATTCGCCAAGTTTCTTGAAATTTCCAAGAAAATTCATAGTAACATTCATTTTGAAGATGCATTGGAACAAATGCTGAACTATGTAAAGTTTATGAATGGTGTTATGTCAAAAAAAGGGAAGTTGGAGGACTACGAAACGGTAAAGCTAACGGAGGAGTGTAGTGCCATACTACAAAAGAAGTTACTGCAAAAGCTAAAGGATCCAATGAGTTTTAGTATTCCTTGCACTATTGGTATTTTAAATTTTAATAAAGTTTTATGTGATTTAGGTGCAAGTATTAATTTCATGCCACTATCTATTTTCAGGAAATTGGGGCTTGGCGAGGTGAAGCCTACAACTATCTCCTTACAACTGGTGGATCAGTCTCTTACTTATCCTCGGGGTATTATTGAGGATGTGCTAGTGAAAGTGGATAAGTTCATCTTCCCTTTTGACTTCGTTGTATTGGATATGGAGGAAGATGGAGACATTCTTTTGATACTTGGGAGGCCTTTCTTAGCTACTGGAAGAACGTTAATAGATGTGCAATGGGGCGAGCTTGCCTTGAGAGTGAACGAAGAAGAAGTCTTGTTAAACATATACAAAACCCTCAAGTTTCCATTGGAAAGGAGCACTTGCCACTGTATTGACGTATTGGATGTGTTTGATGACTGTGTCCAAGGTGCATGAGGAGTCTACAATGGAAGACACTTTAGAGAAGTGTCTTGTGAGTTCTATATCTTGAGATGCGGTGGTGCATGAAGATGTCCAACATTATGCCTTAGCTCTTGAGGCAAATTGCAATGAAAGTACCAATGCCAAAGTGAAAGAAATTGAAGCCTCTTCACAACCCAAGTTAGTAGATTCTTCATTGGAGTTGAAGCCACTACAGGAGCATCTTCGGTACGCCTTTTTGGGAGAGAAGTTTACTATGTCGGTTATTATGTCATTGGCTTTATCTACCGTGAAAGAGGAGAGACTACTTCGCATATTGAGAGAACACAAGTCCACTTTGGGGTGGTCCATATTCTACGTAAAGGGAATAAGCCCGTCTATTTGCATGCACAAGATCTTGATGGAGGAGTCTTATAAGCTTTCAATTGAGCATCAACAGAGGCTCAACCGACCAATGAAAGAGGTTGTCAAATTTGAAATTTTGAAGTGGCTCAAAGCGAAAATCATATATGCCATTTCAGATAGTTCGTGGGTGAGTTCGGTTCAAGTGGTGCCCAAGAAAGGTGGGATCACCGTTGTGAAGAACAAAAACAATGAAATCATCTCTACAAGAACAGTCACAGGTTGGAGAGTATATATCAGCTACCGAAAACTCAACAAGGCCACAAGGAAGGACCACTTTCCCCTTCTCTTCATTTATCAAATGCTAGATCGGTTGGCGGTTTCCATTATTATTGCTTCTTGGATGGGTATTTGGGGTACAATCAAATTTCCATCACCTCGAAGGATCAAGAAAAGACTACATTTACATGCCCATATGGTACATTTGCATTTCGACAGATATCGTTTGGTTTTTGTAATGCACCGACGACTTTTCAAGGTGTATGATGGCTATTTTTTCTGATATGGTGGAGGACATCATGAAGGTATTTATGAATGATTTTTCAGTATTTGGATCCTCTTTTGACCATTTCTTGAATAACCACTCCCTTGTGTTGAAAAGATGTCAAGATACTATCATTGTGCTTAATTGGGAGAAGTGTCATTTTATGATGCAAAAAGGCATTGTTCTTGGACATCGGGTTTCATCTAAGGGACTTGAAGTGGATAGGGCCAAGATTGTGACTATTGAGAAGCCTCCATATCCGAAGAATGTGAAAGACATACGGCGTTTCTTGGGACATGCCGATTTCTACCGACGATTTATAAAAGATTTTTCGAAGATTTCTAAGCCACTTTGCAATCTACTTGAGAAAGAAACTCCTTTTGTGTTTGATGAGCATTATGTGAAAGATTTTGATTTGAAAAAAATGGCTTTGATTTCAGCACCTATCATGGTGGTACTGGATTGGAGTGAACAGTTTGAGATTATGTGTAATGCCAATGACTATGCTATTGGAGCAATTCTTGGACAACGGAAAGAGAAGATGTTATGGGCCATCTATTACGCGAGTAGAACTCTTGATGATGCCCGACAAAATTATGCAACAACCGAGAAAGAATTGTTAGCGGTGGTTTATGCTTGTGATAAGTTTCAATCCTACATCATTGGGTCTAAGGTGATTGTCTACACCGATCATGCCGCCATTCACTATTTGTTCAACTAGAAGGATGCAAAGCCTCGGTTGATTCGATGGGTACTCTTGCTTCAAGAGTTTGATTTAGAAATCCAGGACAAGAAAGGAAGTGAGAATGTAGTTCCAGACTACTTATCTTGTTTGCAACTTGATGAGAAGGAAGATGGAGCGCCGATATTAGAAACTTTCCCGGATGAGCAATTATATGGGCTATTTGTCAAGCTTCCATGGTTTTCCGATTTTGTGAATTATTTGGCTATTGGTATCTTACGTCCAAATTTATCTTATGGAAAGAAGAAAAAATTCTTACATGATGTGTGATTTTATCTTTGGGATGATCCTTTGCTATTCAAGAAGTGTAACGATCAAATCATTAAGAGGTGTATATTAGATGAAGAAGTGCAAGCCATTCTCCATGTATGTCATTCTTCTCCATATGGTGGTCATTTTGGAGCTACAAGGACAACGACAAAGGTTCTTCAAAGTGGGTTTTATTGGCCTACTTTGTTTCGAGACAGTGATGCTTTTGTGAAGGCTTGTAACTGATACCAACGCCTTTGTACTATTTCGAGGAGACATGAGCTATCATTGACTAACATGTTGGAGGTGGAGTTATTTGATGTTTGGGGCATAGACTTCATGGGACTATTTCCCTCTTCGTGTGGCAAGACGTATATTCTAGTGGCGGTTGATTATGTTTCAAAGTGGGTGGAAGCAATTGCAACACCTACCAATGATGCACGGGTTGTGTTGAAGTCCCTTCAAAAGAACATATTAACTTACTTAGGCACTCCTCGAGCTATCATTAGTGATGGAGGATCCCACTTTTGTACTAAGCTATTCAATGCTCTTCTTGGCAAGTATGGGGTGAAGCATAAGGTTGTCCTTGCCTACCATCCTCAAAGCAATGGACAAACCGAAATTAGTAACCCGGAAGTAAAGAAAATCTTGGAGAAAACTGTCAACATGAAAAGGAAATATTAGGCTTTAAATCTAGATGATGCTCTGTGGGCTTACCAGACTGCTTTTAAGACACCTATTGGGATATCTTCGTATCGTTTAGTAATCGAAAAAGCATGCCACCTACCAGTTGAGTTGGAGCACCGTGCATTTTGGGCAACAAAGAAGCAGAATTTTGATTTGAAGGCATCTGATGACCAACGACTTCTTCAACTAAATGAGTTAGATGAATTCCGCCAAGATGGGTATGAAAATGCAAAGATCTAAAAACAAATAACAAAGAAATGGCATGACAAGCTGATTTTGAAGCGTGAGTTCAAACCGGGACAACAAGTACTCTTATATAATTGAAGGTTGACATTGTTTCTGGGCAAGTTGAAGTCAAGGTGGTCGGGTCCTTATGTTATTGAACAAATGTTTCCATATGGAGTTGTGGAGTTAGGCAGCAAGGAGGGCTCTATTTTTTGAGTCAATAGCCAAATGGTGAAGCACTACTATGGGCAAGAGGACGAGCATGAGAAGAATGTACACCTCGATAATCCATGTTGAAAAATGAAGAAGATAGTCGGGCTGAGGACTTTAAACTAAGAGCTTGTTAGGATGCAACCCATCGGTTTTAGGATATCTATTTATTTATTATTGAGTTATTTTGTTTCATTTAGTACGCAGTTGTTTTCCTTACCATTGATTGATTTATTTCTTTTATTTCCTTCCTAGGTTCTAACTCAAGTTTGGGGGGTCCTCTTTCAAGCTACATGGAGAGGAGGATAGAGTGCTTGTGTGGAGATTTTAACCCGTGGGGGGTTAAGGAGGTTTTCTGAACTTCTATGACTTTAATTCCATCTATTCTTTTATTTTATGTTTCTTGTGAAGCATTGAGAATAATGTTTGTTTCAAGTTTTGGGGGAGAGTTATAGAACCTTTTTATTTTTGTTCTTGTCATGGTAAGGATGTGTGTTAGTTTTAAGTTATGTTAGGATGTCATATTCTTTCACAAATTTTGATTTAATTTCCTAATGCGAAATTAGACTCCTTAAGGTAGGTCTCGAGTTCGATTCCTAGGGAGGCCCTGCACTATTCATGAATAGTGTCAGACAAATGATCCCGTGTACAAGAGACGTCCTTGTGTGGCGGTAGTTGTACCGGGATGAGACAATATTATGGATCCATAATGGTTGGCGTTCGCCCGAGGGGGTGCGCCCACACCTGGGTAGGGGGCACGCTGTGCAACCCAGGGTGTGACAAAAAGGCCTTATGTGGGTTGCACACAAAGTGCCCCCTACCCAGGGTGATAGGGACTTAATACCCTCAGCCTTTATGGATGCCATAATATTGTTCCACTCTCGTACAGCCAGCTACATAAGTGCTCTTGTACGCAGAGTCTTTTATCGATACTATTCACTATTCATGAATAGTGTCGGGCCTCCCCCAAGTTTCGAACCCGAGACCTTATATTTATAAGGTTTACATTCGAATCTTAAGTAACCACTGAACTGGGGACTGATCTAGTTGGTCTTATTGAAAGCTATCAGCTTATACAAGTAATACTGAATGTCGTAACCTTGCACGTCGTGATACCAACCCTGATAAGGTTCACCAGGCGTTTCCAAAGTCAGTCTAAATGTCAAGAAAATATCAGACCAGTAGACTAGACCAGTTCATGCATTGGCATCATACATATCACCACCTAGGGACGTATGTGGTTTATGACTCATAGAATAGTTGGGAGCATTGTTCGCTATTCATTATATTTCTCTGGAGAGGGACGTACAATGAGAACCCAGCTACGCCTGGGGAGGGACATTTGTACGTGAATCCAGAGCATTGTTCCTGAGGAGGGACGTACAATGAGAACCTGGCTACGCCTGGGGAAGGACATCTGTACGCGAACTTAGGCGATGTACGTTCATCAAACCATTACGAGACGGTGTCATACATACATACATATTGATTGATTATGATGCTTTGGTGTGTATTTAATATATTTGATTATGAAGTATGTTTTATTAATTGTTATACTCACGAACTATTTTACCCACTACACGCATTAAGCTCACTCCATTATTATCCAATTTTTCACAGAAAATTAGGGTAGACTGGGTACATGTTTATGGGGCCCACATTTTGTACCCTTTGTATTATTCATTAGGGATTTTGGGGAGTCTGTTCCCTTGACTATGTCATGTACAAATAAATTCTGAATTAAATGAAATCAGACTTGTACTGTTTTATATTTCCGCTGTGTACTCTGTTATTACCATTGTGATAATTTCAAATGTGCACCTCGTCGGCGAGTGTACCGCCGGTTTAGGCGCGTCCAGGCGGGTTGTACCTATATATACTTCATTGCTTAGGGTTAACCTATACACTCACTTTCACAAGTAGGAGTAAACCACTATTCTAACTCAAGAATAAATAGATTTTTCTACAGTTGATGTAACTATAGTTACAAAGCTCGATACAGTTACAAAGATACAAGATTAAAGCACAATTGTATCCTATGAACTTTCACTCAAATTCCTTCTTTAGCAATGAATAATATGAGATTTAAACGTGCTGAAAAATTCGAGTAAAACAGTTCAAAGATTCCTTTTCAAATAGATTTTCAGAAATGATAGAGTATAAGCACAATGAAAATCTTTTGAATAGAAAGCAGCTTAAAAATACTTTTGAAACTAAAATAGCTCTTTTAGAAATTCGACTAACTTTCAAAAGTTTTGACACAGTGATTCTTTCTGTGTGTTTCATTGATTTGAAAATCACATATTTATAGACTTGTTAAGCAGTTGCACACTTAGATTTGAAATTTGAATTTGAACGTTTAGTCAAAACGACTCTAATCTTTCACTAAAATGATAATCTTGATTTATGAAAGCATTCTGGTTTAACTCAGTATACATGAATGATGAAAGTCTAAGTTAAAGTAATTCATGAATCTGAAATGTCAACCAATAGGTTTGTCAGATAATTTCTTAGGTTTTCGACAGTAGTGCTTGAGCGTCTTGATGCACACAGTATCAAAAATGTAAGTTTAGCTGACTTAGTTCCTTGAGCGTGCTGCTAGTTCATCAGTGTCCTGATGCTCAATAAAACGTTTTAAACCCAAAAAGCAATGAGGTTTACACTAGTAGCGTCCTGACATGCTTGACACTTTTAAAAACCCAAAAATGCGTGAGCGTGCTAACGCACAATCAGGGTCCTGATACATGATCAGGTCAGTTCTGTGAGGGCATTCCTACACGCGTAGCATCCTGACATTACCTAACCATACGCTTTCAACGTCCTGATGAGGCTATCAACGTCCTGATGGAACACTGAGAAAATTGAGTTCTTTTGAGATTTAATACCTTGAGAAACACTCGATCAGAACATGATAAACCTTTGATAGATTTGAATCAAACTGATCATTGAAAAAATTCAACAAAACTAATCGAAAAATCCTTCAAAGATAAATCGATCAAAAACCATTTTCTTGATGAGAAAAACATTGAAGATCATGCAAATGATAATCAAAATTTGTTGAGGAATTTTGAGTAAAAGTTCTACATTTTAAATACTTAATCCTCTTGAGGCTTGATCTTGATTTGCTCTGACTTTCATGATTTCAGTACTGATTGATCTTGATATGTTGATGTTGACTGAAACACTTGAACAAGATCATTAGATGAATAAGGTGAGCAATTTGAAATCATCAAAACACTTGCATCATGGGGTTCCTTGAGATAACATATATTGTCCAAGTTATGAACTAAAGTATTATTCTAGCGGGTAGATTGATCCAAACTCAAGGCTATGCCATAGTTTGATTATTTTGATTATTATTAATGAAGTTTTTTATTTTATTTATATTTTTCCGGTTTAATGCGTTTGATCCCTTGATCACGGATTGGATGATTGCAGATCTAAAGTAGGTGCTCCAAAAGAGGGTACTTTAGATCGGAACAAGGAAAATATAACTAAGGTTATCGTGAGATCGAAAGGAGATCGAGATCCTTTGAAGTCATTGCAAGAAAATCATAGAACTTAATGAGTTATTACAATCTTAGGTTTTCATCGAAAGTTTAAAACCAAGGTGCTAATAATATGCTCTAGTTGGTGCTCGAGAGAGGGAATTAGAAACGTTAGGATTTTCAACTTATAAACGAGAGAATTGAATTAATAATAAATATATTCATATAGGCATAGTTGAGAATGAGGTGATATTGAACCTCTAGAACATTCTGTCCATTGGTTTCTTATTTATTTCTATTGCATTGCTTTGTTAGTTTTTAGTTGATTTAATTATTGCTTTTAATCGAACTCTCGAATTGTATTTTCTAAATAAAGTTAGGGTTAGTAAACATGGTAATTAGTGTAGTAATCAATCCTAGAGGACGATAATCCGATTTTCATCGGTATATATTATAACTTGACACTGTGCGCTTGCAGTTTGCACACAACACGTAGTAATGCATTTATTTATTTATTATTTGAATAAACAACTATTAAATTTGCTATGTAAAACAAAATTAAATATGAGAAATATTTTATGGAGAATATTAATGAGAAGGTAAGAATTCTTATATCTAATTTGAAAATGGGAAAGAAGGGTAGGGATGATTAATAAAAACCTTTAGTGAAAAGAATTAAATAAAAATTTGAAATTAAATTAAGTCATATCATATGCATATTAAAAAATAGGATAGCATACTAGAAGAAGGTGGAAATTTAAATAACTCTATGTATGTTGTTTCAGCCAAAAATCTCTCACGTTCGGTTGGGGACTGATGCTGGCTGACTAAGTATAAAATATGTCTGCTCCTCCTCTAAAGTCTCCTTGAGGGATCGCCTTTCTCCGAACCTACAAAAGATGGTGACACCGAGTGGATGTCACCAAAACCACTTTGATGCCTAAGTTAGGCAATGTTGGATAAAAAGTAGAAGTGTAAAGAGGTGGAGGCTTAGAGCATACTTGTTTCTGAAAAATGAGCCCCCTTTTTATAATTGAGGGGGGTGGCTCCAGGATTTAATGTCTTTTCTTCATCAGGGAAGTGATTTACATTCTTCTTTATCAGGAATGGATAATTGATCTTCTGTGTTGGGATTTTGCTTTTTTCGATCTCAAGTTTAGGAGATCCTTGTTTTAGGTTGTGCAGTATGAGTTTCTTGGTTGAATCATTCTAGGTAAATTGTTTTGGCCATAACCGACGATGTCCTTGGTCATGGTAGGAAGTAGGTCTTCGGTTGTGGCCGAGAGTGGTTTCCTCGCCCTAGGCTGAGAATGGGTTCCCTCAGCCACGACTAAGGGAGAGACCTTCGACCATGGTTGAGGTGGAGGCCCTCGACTTAGGCAGTGGCTGTGTCTTTTTGGTTGCCGCTGAGGGTTTTCCCTTGGCAACGAAAGAGTGTTCCTCGTGAAGCGCTGGCGAGCGTTTCTTTTTCGAATTTCTTTTTGCCTTCCTTCAGCCATTGTTTTTGTTAGGTTTGACTTTTAGTTGGTTTTCTTGTTGTCTTTTTTTGGGTGTAACTGTAAGCCCTTGGTGAGTGGGCCGAGATCTTATGTGTCGATTCATTGAGTCGGTGTTGCGGGAGTTATTTAATTATGTGAATCCTTCCTTTTCTTGTATATAGGGGTGTGAACTTGCTCTTCATTCATTGTTTTGAGTCTGTTGTTGTCATCTTATTTGTCTTGGGTGTAGCGTTGAAGTTAGTCATTTTCTTTTTCTTTTTCTTAGGTTTTCTTTTCTTCTTGGTTTTGAGTTCAAGTGGGTTTCTTTCTATGCTTTAGGTGTGTTAAGTTTAGCTTCTTGCTCGTTGTTTGTTGTTTGCGTTGCTTTGTGTCGTCTTCCATGCTAAATGTTGGGTGGCTAGGCTTGTTTAGGCGTACGTTTCGTGTTGCACTTTGCTTGTTGGTTTTGGGGGGAATCATGAATGCCCCATGTGATAACCCTGGTTTTTCATGGCCTTACACATTGGATAAAAAATACCTTAGTAGTGCAACTGAATCTTCATACTTTAGTTATCATTCCAGTTACACTCCTCTTAGCGAGAATGAGTCATGCGCTTCAGATTCCTTTCATCTTGGAGGGGATTCGGGCAATGATGGTGTGGACCGAGTTATACGAGATGAGGTGATTTCTAAGGCGGCTTTCTCTACGTGGGAGTATGTGTTTGTTATGACCACTGAGGAGATTTATGAGGTGTTCTATGAGTTTGGGTTTCTGTTACAGGCAAACCTGCAAGCGTACGGTGTCACGTTATAATATAGTCCGATAAGATATCGGGTATCGTCCTCAGGGATTATTACTACGCTAGCTATCATGTTTTAACCCTAATTTCATTTAGAAAATCAAATTCGAATGATTAAGTGTTTAAAAGCAAAAACTAAAACAACTACGTATTAAATTAACAATGCAATAAAAATCAAATAGGAAAATCAATGGTAGAACGGTCTAGAGGTTCGATGTCACCTCACTATCAACTATGCCTTTATAAATATATTTATCATATAATCACTTCTTTGTTTATAAGTTGGAAATCCTAACGTTTCTAATTTCCTCTTTTGAAGCAACAACTAGAGCATGTTATTGTCGCCTTGGCTTTCCTCTTTCGATGAAAACCTAAGACGACAACAACTCATTAAGTTCTATGATTTCCACCTAACGATTTCAAAGGTTCTCGATCTCTTTGTGAGTCTCACGATTGCCAAGGTTATATTTCCCAAATTCCAGCCCAAGGTACACTCTTTTGGAGCATCTACCTCAAGTCTATGATCATCTAATCCGTGATCAATTGATCAAAAGCATTACACTCAGAGAAATATAAATAAACTATAAAAACTTTTTTAACAATAACTAAACAATAAAAATAGATATAGTATCAAGCTTGGATCAATCTACACCTCTAAAAAGAGGTTTAGTTCATAACTAATGCATAAAGACTTGAAATATAAGTTCGATCATGAATAAGAACCAAGAAAAATAAACTAGAATATGTAGAGATTGTGAATAGTCTTCAGTGTAGATCTTCTTCTCCACTTTGCTCTGGCGTAATCTTCTTGCCCCTTAGATTGAATTTGTCATGAAAAGATACAAAGTATTTAATAGCATGAGACAAATTCAACTATAATCTACGAAAATGACTAAAATTTCATAAAATTAAAGATTTAAGTCAAGATACTCATCCCATATTAGTTTCCTTCAAGATGCAGTGAATAAATATAAATTTAGATATGCATCAATTTCACTCAATCACCCTAGAAGGATACTTGTCATGATCAAATATGTTTTCATGATTGACTACTATCTAAGATAAGCACATCAATCATATATCAAAACTTATAATGAAACATGACATTCTGTATATGCAAGCTCGGAGTATTAAAGAAAGAACCTTTTAGCATAGGAGCATGCATAAAGTAAACACATAGGCACAATCATGACAAGAGGATAAAGATGGTAAGTATTTTTGGCCCAGGTATGCCCAAGAAGGGAGTGAATTGGACACTTAGACAATTTAAAATTAATTATAATGGAAAAGTTAAAGTGTGGAATATAAATAAATACGCACAGTCGATTTATAGTGGTTCGGCTACTTGCCTACGTCTACTACCTAATCTCCTCAGTTAGGATTTTAAACCTTATCACTAAGGGATTCTCTTACGGGTGAGAATCAAACCGTTCCACCTTTTCTCAACTTACGGGTGTGAGAAGACCTAACCTTATTGAATATAAGAATATCAACTTAGTAGTTTATCTAACTACTGTTACAACCTTGATACAATATACAAGATATGAAATTAAGTACAACTGTATCCTATGAACTATTTCTCAAATTTCTCTTCTAGCAAGAATGATATAAGTTAAAACAATGATGAAAATTTGAGTGAAAACGGTTCAAGCTTTCAAATAAAGATAGAAATTTAGCTCAGTAAGAAAATCTTTTGAATAAGAAAAGATTCAAATAAAACGCTTTAAAACCAGAATAACTTAAGCTTTTTGAATCAGATGAAAATTCGACTAACTTTCAAAAAGTGTTTTGACTCAGAGAATTTTCGGTGGTCTTAACAAATTGTTAAGTGTTGGTATTTATAGACTTGTAGAGATGAATTTTTTGTTGATTTGAATTTGAATTTCAAATATGAACGTTTACTCACAACAGCTAGAATGTACCACAAAAATGGCAATTGCACATTTCATGAACATTCTAATTTTCTCCGGATTCATAGGGAAAGTTTAAGAGACGTGGTTCATGAATTTGAGAACATCTCTTACAAATACATAAAGTTGATTTTTGTACGAAAATTTGTTCTGAAAAGGTGGCTAAAAGAATGTACGTGTCAGAACAATTAAAATATCATTTCTGTTGTTTTGTTCCTTTGAGGGCGCTCATATAGCATCAACGTCCTACAGAAACGATGAAGTGAGGGCGCTACTGACTTGTAAGTGTCCTAACTAACTATGACACTTAAACGACTTAAATCCTGAGGGCGCTAATTGATAGTTAGCGTCCTGTTTTGTTTTAAAACATTAATAGTACGAGGGTGCTACTCACAAGTGAGCGTCCTGAAATTTGAAAGCTATTTTAAAACAATATTAAGTGCGCTAAAGGACAGTAAGCATCTTAAAAGCTATTAAGTTGATTATAAGGATGAGGGCGCTCCTATACAAGTAGTGTCCTGACAGTTTATTCAACTTATAACTATCAGCGTCCTTAAAGATAGAAATCAATCAAAACTAACAGAAATTTTAGCGAGTTGAAACTGAGTCAGCGTCCTAACACTTTCAAAGGTTGACTAAAAGGAGGCCGCTACTTACAAGTAAGCATCCTTATGGATTGGTTCAATTCAACCTTGAGCGTCCTAATATTTTATCAGCGCCCTGACTCATCAAGTACAGGAGGGCGCTACTAAAACATTAGCATCCTGAAAGACTCAGGAAAAGTAGTTTTGACTCAAGATTAGAAATACGATAAATGCGAATAAAAACTAGGTAAATTTTAAAATTAATCATAGAGAAGTTAAATCATTTGAAATACCGTAAAGCGTATGATTAAAATACGAAACTTATTAAATCTTGCTGAGAGCAAATTGATCGATAGACTTTACATTCTAAGTGCTAACAGACTCAGAACTTTACTTGTGATGTTCAATAGGCTTGTGAGCTCAGTTCCTTGATCTTGATTCTTGGTAAATCTGAAACACTTGACAAAATCATTAGATACACATATTGGAGATATTTGGAATCATCAAAACATTCATGACATGGGGTTCATTGAAATAGAAAGTATAAGTCATGACATGACAAATAATTTGAACATGTGTCCTTCTAATATGATAAGCAGATATAGATGGTCATTCAATCATAGAAGGAGACAAAGCATTCATGATATCATATAAGCATGATGATACGAGATAAGATAAGTTAAACACATATCAAAGTTTAATCATGAAAGCTACCATGTTCATATTTCAAGTAAATGACTATGATCAGTTTTGATTGAAGATGTAAGATCCTTTTAGTCATTTGTAGTTGAGTATCTTTAAAGGAATGAATATAATGAAGTATGAAATTAAGCATATGATATTCATTCAAATAGAACAAATGAGATATGAGCCTTATAAAGTTATATGAATTATGTGAAGGCTTATGAGAGTGAGTTATTCTTTAGAGAGTAACAAATGATTTCTAGAGACACAGGATTTGATTTTGATTCAAGGTCTCTAAAGAAGATCATTTTTTATTTTACTTTGTTTGATCCTCAAAATATATGTTTCACTAAGCTCAAATTAATGTTCAATTTATCTTACCCTTACTAACCCCTTTTCTATGATATAACTCAAAATCATTTCAAAGCCTAGGGTTATATAAGTGTGATTTCCTTAGTTCAGATTAAGACATAACCTTTTTGAGGTCTTCTCATAGTTGCTAAGAATTCCAAATTTTTAGACTCGGTTTGATCATTTCCAAGGAAGTGAATGAGATAGTGAGTAACAATGATTGAAAAATGTTTGAAGCGCATGCCACTTCAACTATTCAATATCTTGTATTTTCAAATGATATATATCATTTAAATCCTAAAATACAAGATAAGACTTGAAGTGACTATGTTCATGGAAACTCATAGCTTACTAAATGGATGAAATTTCATTAAATGAGGTCATGAAGCACATTTCATTTAGTATGAGCATATAATTTACATGAAATAGTGAATGCGCATGGTATGCCATAATAATAGTGAACAAGATATATGTATAATATGAACATGTTCGCATAAAAGAATGGAAGTAACAAATATGAATTTTGCAAGTTCATACTTCCAAGTTGCATAACTAGTATGCTTTGCATTAATCAATCAATATAATTGGGCATTAAACAAGTTCAATGTGATCAACACCTGTAAGCAAGCATAGGCATGATAAATAAAAATTATTTAATTGAGCCTTAAATACTTCCGTGTCACAAGTAAAATCTAAATCAGCATGTGTGACATAAAAATATGGAAGATGCCTAAACTGATTAAGGCCTAAATGTCTAAGGCCAAGAAACTAACCATATGGTTCAAAAATATGAATCTATGTGATCCGGTGAACCATAGCCTTTGGTACCCATACTCTAGATTTCGTAATTTTAGCATGTACAAGTAATTCTTTAGGTACCCATGTCATTTTATTATATTTATCCTTAAAAGGATTTCTAATGTTCCTATGAGATGTTTTGGGCTTAAAACATCTAACTTTAGGTTTGCCCAATTGACTTTCTAATGTAGAGGTTTTTTCTTTCTCTAATCTCAATTGAAGCTCTAAGTCCTCTTTCTCATTAATAACATTAGCTACTAATTGAGTCAACTCTTCTAATTTTTCTTGAAGAATGATATCATTTTTAATTTCTTCATTTTCTTTAAGAATAACCTCTTTTTCCTTAAGAACATTTTCATAATCAATTTTGAGAGTTTCCAACTCATCCAAAGCATTGGTAATTATGTTCTTAAGTTGCTCATTCTTTTGGATGAGTTTGTCAAAATCATTTTGAAGCTTTTCATGAGCTATGGAAAAATCATCAAAAGAAAGATTCATGACACTAGTAGAACATTCGTCAATATTAGCAATAAAGCATATATGTTCTACATTCTCCTTGTCTTCACATGAGGATGTGAAGGCACATGAAGTATCATAGAGTTTTTCTAATCTAAACCAAATATCTTTTGATGAAGCACAAGAAGATACTCTATCAATGTCATTTCGGGAAAGATGTCTAAGTAATGCATTTCTAGGTACAATGTCAAGTCTAACTAACTGTTTTTCTTTCCTATCCCATTTCTTCTTAGGTTTGGGGACTTCAATACCATTTATGATCCTTATAGGCACATATGGTCAATTTATGACAATATCCCACATATCACGTGATTGGGCCTAAAGACATGAACTCATTCTACTCCAATATATAAAATTTTGGTCATTCAACATAGGTGGAGTAAATAGGTTATCACCTAAGTCAAATTCTATGGTAATGTAATATAATGTTAACACATGAATCGATATCACAAACTATTTATGAAACCACTAAACAAGGTATTTTGTTATGAAGATCAAGATAGGGTTTCACAAACACAACTCAACACAAAATCAGTTTTAAAGATGATAATATAAGCACAAAACTGATTTGCATAAACCAAAATCACAAGAATCTAGATATAGAAATGTATACCCCACTAGGTAAGGTTGAAGCTCCAAGATTCTTCTTGTGTGATGTTAGATGAAAGAAATCACGATCAAGACTCAATAAAAGATATAGATAGCACTTAAAATTGTCTTGTACATTTGCTCAATGGAAACATACGTGTTTCTCAAAGTTTTAAAAGATTTGGAGAACTTTTTGGAAGTATGAATAAAATGAACAAAGGTAGGTGAACTTTCGCTATAAAATAGTTTTAAAATCACTCAAGAACTTGTTGTTGGCTTGTATAAAGATTAGGATGAAAAATGCACAAGTTCTCTAAATTTTGCAAAAGTTGTTCTTCAAATGGGCAAGTGTGGTATTTATAGATAAACACCACACCGAGGCACACGAACGCGTTCCTTAACACAAGAGCACGATTTTGGTTTGACATATGAAAAATCTCAGATTTTCGACCAATCAAGGAGCGCATTCCTTTCTTAAGGTGTGCGTTCCTCAATATGTCTGTTGGGCATAGGAACGGGTTCCTTTAACTAGAACCACTGACTCTTAAAGTTTTTCCTATTTTGCCCTTGGCAACAGGAACGCGTTCCTTCTTAAATGATCGCATTCCTTTTCCCTGATCGAAAAAACTCTGAGTCTCGGAAAAAGCCATAGGAGCACATTCCTCTTACAAGGAGCGCGTTCCTTAAACCCTGACAAAAAATTACTGAGTCTCGAAAAAATGCTCAGAAAGAAGGAGCTCGTTCCTTCACTATGAAGTGAAAGAAACCTGAATTTTTGATCATAATGAGTTTAGGACATTGTCAAATACATAGACTAACATTTAAAAATATTTTTGACAAGTTTAAAGTATAATTGACAAGTTAAATACGTGTAAATCGATCGACTAATCATATGATTAAGACATTCAAAACAGTACAAGTAAAACAATGAAACCATGCAAAGTTGGTAAATTTAATGCATGTTAATCACTGATAAATATATGCATGATAAATTATTTAAACTATGTGATTGCATAATAATCATACTAATGTGTGTGCATGCATGATTAATAATGTAATAATGTATATGCATGAGTATGATAAATTATATGTATGATTTTCTAAAAGATGCAAATCATGTTGTGGTTGGAACATGTAAATGTTACTTTACAACACTAAGATTCTAAATAAGAGATACAACCATGAAGCTCTTGAATCTTCATACAGTGCAGTTCCTTCGACATGCTTTGATAGTCTAGTTGAATGCAACTGATATAGCTAGTTAGCACAGAAACAACTACGTTAACTAGATTAGTACCGTGATTATATTGTTTGTAAGCATCAAAGCACTTAGGAGAATACTAGGTAGAAAACCACTCAGATTAAAACCTACCTAGTTGTGCCCTTGGGTATGGGGGTTGATAGTAAGTTGTTTGTCTTTGTTAGTAAGTTTTTTGTGTTTTTTAGTTGACAATATTAGGGAGTTCTTTTATTTTTACAAGTTGGTTCAACATGGTAATTGTTGTGGTTGGTATGAGGTTATGTCGCATCATCGTGAGAAGTTGATTGAGGGGAGTTTCTAGTACAATCTTTCTTAAATAAGCGAATGGTTTTTCTTCAGCGGGTTTGGGTGGATGAGTGTTTGAAGCCCCAGATTCGTCAGAGATACCGTTTGCTGGGTAAGGCAAAGAGAGGGTGTTTGGATCTTTCTGCTCATGTTCATTTTTTCTTATTCTTATGGTGTATTTTTGTTTTATGCAAGTAACACATGCCGGCCTCATATTTTCGCAGACTTGGAGGAGAGGATTGATTACCTGCATAGCTTACGGCCGTCCAAACGTGCCTTTGTCAAGTTGATTTCTTTGCGTCGCCTCGCGGTCCTATCTGTGATTTTTGACTCTAGCCCTCATCGTAGTGAGTTTAGAGGTTATCATTGGGTTGTATTACACTCGATGTTGTTGGCCTAGATACACGTCCGAAAGGGGGGGTGAATTGGACAGTTGCAAGTTTTTAAACCTTTCTAAATAAATTGCAACAAGTTAAAGAATAGTAAAAAGGTAATGGAAAGAATAAGAACACAATGATTTAACGTGGTTCAGCCAAATCTGCCTACCTCCACGACTTGGTCACCCCTGACCAAGATTTTCCAAAACCCAACCACTATTGGATCCTAATTCAAGGGTGAGGATCAAAATCGATTAGAAACCACTCACTTTACAGGCATGAGAGCAACCTCAGCCGAGCCTAAGCACACCATTCAAAACTCACCAGTGATACGCAGATCACCAATGCAAGAATTGTTATAATAAAAAGAAATGTAGAACTTGTACAAATATATTGAAATGTTCTTCTTACCAAGAACACTTCTACTTACAACTGTTGCCTATGATCGTCCTCTTGTTACCCAACAAAAAGAATGTCTAATGAATTTCAGGTGCTGAAGAGGTTACCACGATATGAGGCAAGCGTTTTCCAAACACGTTGAGATTTGAAGATGAATAATTAGAGTTGTTGTAGATCAACTCAAATCTTGTTTGAATGTAAAATCTCTTTGTGAAATATTGAAAACCTTTTGTTTGAATATGAGACTAACACTCAAAATCTTTTGGAGTTCATAAGTTTCAAAATGAGCAAACCCTTGTTTAAATAGAAAAACATTTCTCCAATTCAAAAACTAGGGTTTTGGTAAACCAATCAAATTTGAGTTTTTAAATTTTCGTTTCAGCTTTTCCAGAGCATTTTTCCTTAATTAGATTTGCAAATGAACATTGGAAATCATGGAAAAATTGTATTACACGAAAGAAGAAAGAAACAATACACTTAACATTCAAAAACCCAAACTTGTCAGTTCTCGTTGATAGGGTTGGTATAACGCCCTATAGAGTCCTATAGCGCGTTGTTGCACTTACCGCACAGTTGAGCAATTTGAACTGTTCTACCTTTATAGTGGGCTATAGTCTCTATAACAACAGGCTATGTCAAAAACCTGAGAGTTGGGTTTCTCAGTCATAGCTTTATAGCGCCCTGTAGTAGCCTATAGCGGGCTATTGCTTAAGTTACGAAAAAACATGATTTTTATCAGAAAACTAATAACGGGCTATTCAAGTCAATAACGAGCTATAACTTAAGCTATGAAAAGTTGGGAATTTCTGAAATGGACCAATAGCGCTATAAAAAGGTGTAACACGTTATGGAAAGGCCTTTTGAAAAGTTGAAGATTTTTCAAATTGAACCACAAAAACATTTCAACCAAGTCCAAATGATTTCAAATGAAATGATTAAGAAATCAAATCATTCTAAAGATTTTGAAAACCATTCTAAAGCATTTGAAAAACATTTTATGCAATCAAATCATTTTAGAAGAATATTATGACTACTCTAAGGAAATGAAATATTCTTTTGCTGGAGTAATCAAGAGTAGATCTTACATTCTAAGACCGAATCTAAAATGACTTTTACAAGATCTTCAGTTGATGACTATGAGGTTGGTCTTAAGCTTTTACAACATCATCTTTTAGCTTTAAGTCATCTTTGATTATCTCCTCTTCTTGGTTGATTGTTTGTAATCATATCTGAAAGATTAAAGCTTGGAGACACAAACTAAGGTTAAGTATACATGTTGTTTGTAATCATCAAAATTCACCATCGAATTTCGACCACAAGGGACATTGGTCCAATAAATGTTTCCTTTTTTGTTTTGCTAATTGTTTGTTTGTTATGTAGAAATTTTGATGTTTGGTTCTTCAAACCGTTCGTGTATTCCTAATTGCCCTCGGTCCAAGTTGAAGATGCCCCCACTGTTGGATGTGGCTGATGAGGCCGAACTGTTGCTTGTTCGTCAACGGTTGGTTTGGAAAGCCTATAGTCTTGCCTCTGCTCAATTTAGCAGAGTTGGTTCAGCTCCTCTGCCTTTCGATCCCATAACAAGCCCAGCTCCACTGGCTTCATCATCCGAAAGGGAAAGAAGAAAGCTATGTTGAGTTCCTCACCTTAGAAGAAGAAGAAAACTTTCTGCCCAGGTTTTGCTGGTCCTACCCCTATGGAGGAGGTCGATGAATATGTTAAGTACGTGAATCGGAACTCTAAGGTAAGTATTAAGAGTTCGAAGTGTTCTGATGCTAACAAACAATATAACTTTTGGTGCTAATAATTTCATCTAGTATATTTTAGCACCTAAAGTGAAGAAGAACCAATGCAAGATCTAATTCTTCAAGTTCAAGTAGTCCCTCAAGCAAAGGATCAAAGAAAATGATCAAGTACATTTAAAGCTTGGACATTTGGACATCTTGAAGGAATGAAGACAAAGATGTTGAGAGGCTTTATATGTCTAGAATTAGGATGTAACCTATTTGCTTTCATCTTTGCTCAATCACTCTTAAAAATCATGCATTCATACTTCACATATGCTTAATTTTGTTAAAATTCATTCATTCATTAAGTTTTCTTTAAAAATGATTTTAAAATGTTCAAACATGTTTGGTTTTATGTTCTTAAAATATCTCAAACTTGTTTGAGTCATATTTTCATTAGTTTAAGATAAAATGACATTTCCACAGTTTTTCAAAATCTATTGGTTTAAGTTTTCAAGTTCAACTTGCTTTGAACATGAACCTCTTCTCTTTGTTTGAAATGATTTCAAAGTGTTTTAATCATCAAAGTTGATGTGTTTTAATCATATTATGTTCCCCAAATAATTTCATAAAGTTAGATCTCCAAAAAACTAGTAAACACAAAAAGTTCATGGCAAACAAGCTTAAAACCACTCGACTGCAACCCAAGTGTTTGCTAGCCTTCTCAAATGGGTTTGGAAATGGTAGCAATGGATGCAGAGTGAGCTTTCCATGAATTTTATGTATAACATGCTTATAGTTAGTGTAGCATAGGTCAGGTAACCAAACGGTAATAAAATACAAAAAATTGTTGTCAAGATTGGTGAAACCAGTAGACTAGATTGCCTGGCAACGCGCTACTAACCTATTTTTGGGTTTTGGCCTTGCAAGTATGCATAGCAACGCACTGCTGGCTTGGACCAGCGCGTTGGTGACAGTCGGAATGCGATTCCAATAATAAAAAACTTGATTTTTGAGCCCCTAACGGCAAGTAATTTGTGTCTAATGGTTAATGCTCATTCCTAAACCATAAATGCATGTACTTATGCCATTTTAAACACAATAGACACAAATGTGAATCTAGGGAGTGTTCTTTAAAATCTAAGAATTTGAATCATTTCAAAAACCCTAGAATAGGAAAAATGATTTGAAGAAAGGATTTTTCTCAAGCTTTCATGTTATGCATCATTCAGAGCTTGTTCAAAATCATTCTCTTGAGTAAATATAGTTGCAAGAAAGGTATAATATCATTGTAAGGTCTCTCTCACATTGAGCTTAAATTTCCATATTTTGTATTGGTGAATATGTATTTGTGACCTTCATTGTAATTGTTCTATTTGTGTAGAACAAACATTATAGTCTTTGTTTTCAGTCTTTTGGATTGTTTCAAGGTTGAAACAAACCAAGTAAAGTGATTCAATATCACTTGTGGTTCCAAGGTTGGAATCAAGGTCTAGTTTTACCCTTTATCATGAAGAGGGTCAAGTGGTTCATCCTTAGCCCGCGAAAAGGATATTTGATTTTTCCTTATCCCTCAAAAGGAAGTTGAACGTTCATCTTTTGCCCGTAAAAGGATAGGTTTGTCTTGAGCCTTGAAAAAGACAACAATTATTTGGTTCACACCCTTGAAGTGAACCCGGTATACTGGAATCTTAGAGAAGGTTTCTCCAGGCGTGGAGTAGGAAAAAGGTTTTTTGAACCACGTAAATATCCTTGTGTTTATTCGTATTTTATTTTCTGCACTTTAATTTATGCACTTTGATTATTTGAACTTTCAATTGCATTAATCCAAGGATTTCCACCAAAGAACTTAGAAAATTTTAAAACCGGCCATTACACCCAATTCACCCCCCTGTTGGGTGTCCAAGACTTGCCACCTCATTTTAAGATTCATTTTAGTCCTCAAATCCGTATTTTTCCCAAGGAATTGGAGTTATAAGGGTCACTTTTACTAAGGTATATAGTAGTCATAGATGAAGTCTTATATGTCATGGTAAAAGCTTATATTTTCATAATAAATTAAGAAAATATGTTATCAAATTGTCTTCCTCGAGCTTTCAAGTTACTTGATATCAACTCAATTGCTTTCCTAATAGTGTCCATTTAGATTTAATCACTCATGGTCCTAGGAAACTTGCTACAATAGCAAACATTAAGTCTCATTCTTACTACATAGTTATGAGTCAGTAAGGCAATTTGATATCTACATCATCTCACACAGTAAAGAGTGCATGGATTAACTCTTTTACTTACGTAGAAATAAGTCTCAAAATAACATATGTAGTATGACGTACATGTTATGGTGGAGCTCCATCAAGAGTTCATCATCCTCAACATTAGATGGATCTTATTTAGTTGCTCAGCACACCAAAATCATGTTCATCAATTTAGTTGCTCAATACGAACCTTATCAAGATTTTGCATTATTTGCATTAGGCTTTTACTGGCAGTTGATTAAATATAGTTCATCATGTATTCTACTCCTAACTTCAATAAAGGAAAGAATTAACATTAGATATATATGTTTGCATTCTTATCACTATTAGTCAGTGTGAGCCATTTTAGCTTCATGTCTCATCCTGCTTGCAAATCATGCGTTAGGGGATCATTTTGTGAGAAAATGATCTATTGTTTGGTGATGAATAATATGTGTGCAACTAATCATGTCCAAATTGTTGTTCTAATGACCCCCCATTGATGAGTTCATAAAAATGTGTATTTTTACTCTTAAAAATAGTATTTTAGGTTTAAAAAATTAGTAAAAGGTTAGAAATAACTAATAAAAATAAGAAATAGGAGGAAATAGAAGTTTCTGTAATTTTTTGACCTTTTTAGGTATTTTTACTTAAGTTTTTAGTGAATTACGATAAGAAATTATAGGAAAATTATATAAATAAAATAAATTGTTCAAAAAGGTTAGTAAAAATCCAAAGTTAGGTTTTAAAAATAGGTTTAAATAAATATAAATATAATATGCTAGTTAAGTTCGGACAAAAGTCTATTGTAATGTCAATTTAGGTAGAGAGTTGTTTAAGTTAAGTTGCATCCGAGTCTCCTATAGTGTTAATGTTAAAACTTGCTTAAAAATAGGTTTTATAGATGTTTCTAGGATCTTTAGATTTTAATTTAATAGGTTATGCACTTTCATTTAGGTCGCTATAGTGAAATTAGAGTTTTTAGAGCTTGTTTTTCTTCAGTTAAGGTTTTATTCAAGTTGAGCCCACATAAAATAGTGAAACTTGATAACTGCAACACCCCTACTGTTCACTTAGGTTAAGTGATCAATATGACCTTAATTCCTTAAGAACTATGGCTCTTATATTCTAGAAAACCTTAGAATGAGGTGTTATAAACCTTGGAAAAATCACTTTCAAATGTGAAATACCATGCATAAAGTGTCGAGAACATTAACCAAAGGAAAAACCAGTGAAAAAACCCAAAATCATGCAAAGAACGCACCCGCCATCAAAGTATGAGTGCGTTCCAATAGCTGGAATGCGTTCAAGGAATCCATTCTACCTGGCGGAACGCACTCCATCCCTGCTGGAACGCACTCTAGCAGAGCCGACACCCTGAAACTCAATTTTGACTCCTGGAACGCATTCCATGTTTCTTGGGAATGCGTTCTAGGGTCCTGAGTCTATAAATATGCGCGATGTTTCACATTTTGAACCTTTCCAAATATTGCCAAAATGAGATAACACATAGGAGAGAGTTAGGGGTGTTTGGATGTTGTCCAAACGGGTTCAAGAGTGCTTTTCAAGGAGGGATTGAGGCTCTCAAGCACCTAATCATTCAAGGCATAATCCTAACTTTCCATGGTTAATTTCATATTGATGAGGTTAGGCTTAGATTTCTTATTCTCCAAGAATTTGTAGTCAAACTCTAGTATGAATACGAGATTCTTAGAGAATAAGTGGTAGATTTGAATGGTTTTGGAGTTTCTATCATACTTGTAAACAAATACATGAGGATTAGATTGATTTATTGAACGAAATGTAGATTCCTCGTTCTTCAAGAAATAGTGGAAGCCATGCCTTGATTTATATGAGACTTTCCCATTTTGGTTCATCACTTGGAGATTTTGTTGTTTTAGTTAAAGTAATGGTAGATGGACCTTAAGACCAAGATTAAATGGGTGGTTAAAGTTTGAAACACCCAGATTTGTATTGTTGTCCATTAACCCTTGAGATGTTATCAAAGAATAAAGATTAGAATTCCATGATTGATCTTGTATGTTTTGAAAACACATAAACCCCAAGTATTAATCATGAGAAACCATGAACGAGGGCAAAACCCCTTGATATGTTGCAAATCGATGTAGAAACCATCATTAAGGAAAGATTGAGATATGATTTATTGTTATATGGGTTAGAAATGATTAACTCGATCTAAAAGTAGTATTGTATGCGTATTAGGAAGTGAGGAACCAATGAAGTCATTCAGGGTTCCTAGAATCAACATAAGCATTGATTTGATATCATTGTGAGTAAAATTTCGTTCTCCTATCATATATGAATCATCATAGATACAAATGTTATTTTTGCATCATGATTCATTATTATGAAATTGTTTCCTGTTTTATATATCTATATGCTTTGGAAATGTCATGCCATGGTTATATGGATTGTTATATATGATTTAGCATGTGGTTTTCTTTGATGGTGTTTCCTGTAGTTAGTAAATGGGACAGATTATTGTAGTCAAAGTGTGGATGCATTCACATAGACTTGGACTTTTGGTAAGCTCCCATGAAGTGGCCAATCGTAAGATGAAACTATCTGACAATAGTCATGTAATGTAGAGTTGGCACTTTGTGTGATAGACTGATAGATATCTTTGAATTACACCGGGTATTGAAAGTAACATGGATACGCAACACAACTGCTTGTTTTTCAATTTATCTCATGTGTGCCGCCATTTCCAATCTAGAATCCTTCTTCAAAAATCAGCTCATCCACAACCACGTTACAACAACAACCAAGTTTTCTCTTTTTCTTTGTGTTCTTCAATTTCGCCCAAAAAGAGTCCCCATTTTTCTCTTTTAATTTTTCTTTTATACTAAACCCTAAAATGGGGTTATTTTTGTTGTATTATCATAAGATCCCACTTTGATGTTCCAAAGTGATTTAGTGGCCACCTCCTCAACTTGTGTCTTAATTACCACATGTGACCTATTTTTGAATGCTTCAAACCCATGTGAGTCTCTTTTTTTGTGGGAATGTGTAATTGTTTTCCATTAATTCCTCCAATTCCTACAAAATCAATAAATAACCAAAATTAGCCAAAATTCATGATTAAAATATTCACTTAAGCTTAATTAATCTTAAAAATGTGAAATAAATGATGTGTAAAAAACTAGCACATTAAATGACAAAGACAACTTAGATAAGTTTGGTCCTAAATTAGACTTAGGTATATTTTTAGGATATTCTTCTCACATTAGAGCTTTTAGGGTGTTCAACAAAATCTGTAGAACTGTAGAAGAATCTATTCATGTTAGGTTCGATGAGTCCGATCCTAGAATAGCATTAGAAAAAGGTATTGAGAAGGTTAGAATAATGATGAAGATGAGGAATTAGCTAGAAAGTCTAAATCCCAAGGTAGTGAAGAGAAAAATGTCCAGCCAATTGTAGAACCTCCTAAGAACAATAGGCTATTTCTAGATCATCCTAGAGTTCAAATCATAAGTGATCCAACCATAGGAGTTTCCACTAGAGCCTTTCATGCCAAATATCAAGGGCATATAGCCTTTGTTGGCCCAGATATATCCGAGAGGGGGGTGAATTGGACACCCAGTAGATTTTAACATTTCTTTAAAATTGTTTAAAGAAATGAAAAGAGATTAAATAAAGTAAGGCAAACATATTCAATAACAGTGATAAAGACAATGCACACAAGATTTAGAGTGGTTCGACCACGCCTACATTCGCTACCTAACCTCCTCAGTTAGGATTTGTCCAAACTCCACTAAAGATCTTCTTACGGGTGAAGACCAAATCGGTACACTTTTTCAACTTATGAGTGTGAGAAGAACCTTTACAACATGAGCAACAATGGCTCTAAACCAATGACTATCTAGTCACAGAAACCAAGGTACAAGATGAGATATGATTCCCTTTACTTAGAATCAAAATGATACTTACAAAGTTTTGGATTGAACCTTCTGTTATCACAGATTCAACAAAATATGTATAATGAAGTGCAGTTGAAAACTGATTCAAAAAGTTTTCGTCTTCTTCAATGGATTATTAGAAAAGATATAGATGAAAATCAACTAATCCAGAAGACTTAACGTATTTCAAAAAGATCGAGAGTGTAAAGCAGTGAGTAGAAGACTAACTTCCAAAAGTTTTTTCTCAAGTAAAACTTGTTAAACGTTTTGAAACAGGTTTTCAGTTTTCGTATTTGATAGTTGTATGATCTGTTCTAAGGCAACATATATATAAAAACAACGGTGTCACAATGGACTTGAAGTTAAGTAATTATTGCGCACAAAGTTATTAAAAACAATAAACACATTCTTTTCCGGAAAGGATTTGATTCAGTCTGTGCAATTACGATAACAACACCTGAATCATCTGATCATTCATGAGAATAGAATTTTCTAATAAAGTATTTAAACGTTCTGAAAAGATTCAAAAGTTCTAAAAAAATTTTGCTCAGTTCTAAAAAATTTAATCTTAAAAGTGCATGTGTCAACTTTGTGACAGCGTTGGATTAGCGTCATAATTGGTCAATCAGCGTCCAGACGCATAATGTCAATTTTGTCGTTTTGTTCCTTTGAGGGCACTCATGGACCATAAGTGTCTTGTTGAACTGGGAAGTGAGGGTTGTACAAGAATGTAAGCGTCTTGACTTACTTAACGATTAAAGACAATAAAAACTATGAGCGCGCTAATCAAAAGTTAGCGTCCCAAAACGTTTAAAACAAGTAAAGCATAAGGGCACTGCTAAGGTTATGACCTTCCTGATGTTTTTAACGTGTTTAAATTCGTAAAATGATAAGTATGCTGAAAAATGATCAGCGTCCTGAGAGTTACTAAGTTGGTTCTTAAGTGAGGGCGCTCCTGTTCAAGTAGCATCCTAAAAGTTTTCCAACTTATTACTGTCAGCATCCTTAAAGATTTAAATCATTAAAAAACTCAAAGAAAAGTCAGCGAGCTAATATTGAATCAACGTCCTGACAAGTTCATTAGTTGACTCAATGAAGGCGCTACTGATGAAGTAAGCATCCTGATGGATATGAACGTTTCAACCTTAAACTCTATCAGCGTCCTAATGCTTCATCAGCGTCTTGACTTACCAAGTCCAGGAGGGCGCTGCTGAGACATTAGCGTCCTAATGGACACTTAAAAACAATTTTGATTTTCCGTTTAAAACTTGATAAACATGATTAAAGTCTTAGAACTTTCGGATCAAAACAAACATAGAAAATTCAATGTAAATGATCGAAAATCAACTCGACTAAATCTTGCAATCATGGATATTGTTTAATCATTTGATAATAGATGTTCTACAACCTAAACACACTCTAATCCTATAAAAATATGTCTTCAAACAATCATGGCCTTAAAATAGATCTTGATAGCACTTTTACCATGCATCATTGATTCTTTGAAACCTTTATGTAAGATTAGATGTACTATGCATACAATATTATTATAAACAGAATGTGGTTTGTAATCATCAAAATATCGTTCATATAAGAGACATATTCTTACAAGGGACATGAGGATAATTGGTTAAAAATCTTCTCCTTTTTTATGATTTCAAACACATTACTATAGGCTTTGAAGCAAGCTAAGATAATGCACGCAATGCATTGATAATGTTATGCTTTATGAATACTAATGCTCCTTGTTTCATATGGCATGAGTTTGGCACCAAGAAATAAACTGAGATAGTTATTCTCCCCCTTAGTTTGTTAGTAGTTATGATGCTTCAAACATGTTACTTCTTCCTCTTTCGAAAACATAAAAAAAAGTAAAACATTATGAATTACATCTCTTCCTTGATAGAGGTAAGCATCAAAATATCATAGATCAGTCTCAAAGAACAGTCCAAAAAGAACCCATAGCTTCTATACATCACCAACTCCCTCGCCTCAGCGATTGCGATCCCCTTTGCCAGAACATATATGGTTATATCGTGATGAAATTACCCAAAACAATCCGGGCCTCTCATCCTGGAAGAATCTCCTACCAAAACTACCAGGAAGACGAATTTGAGCAAGAACACATAAAAGCATTCCCCACTCAATCTACCCCTCCTGAAACACAACAACTCGTAGTGCCCTACACCACCATCTGTCAGGCAAATGTCGGAACCTTCTGCGTAGGAATTTGACTCCATTTGCTCTTCATTGTTTGATGATGTCTAGGATTCCACAGGCCAGAGTATAATTCAGGGACCTTATCTGCAATACCCAGATCTAATGGAAGATGACTAAGGCATTGAATCTCATGAAGACAACGATCATGACTACATGGACTGAAATTTCGAGTTCAAAATTCTTTTAAGGGGGGTAGAGTATAATACCCCTGGTTTACATAAAAATAAAATATAATTAAAAAAAAAAATATATATATATATATATATATATATATATATATATATATATGGGCATTGCCCGAATGCTCGGGCATGGATTTTCTATAAAAAGGGCCCCTCCCTCATTTCTCACACCACAACTCTCTCCCTCTCTCTCTCTCTTTGGGTTGGTTTCCTTCACTCTCTTTATGATTTTCTCTCTCCACTTTTGAGACTCTCTCTCTCTTAGCAACTCTCTTTGCGGTACAAAGTCGTTCTCCTCGCTAGGAAGCGCCAGTTTTAGAAAGAAGTACAATTTGAAGGTGGGAACAAAACATAGGTTTGCGTTTCTTATGACTTTTTATAAAGTTTTCATTTATTTATCATTATGCCTATTATTCACTTACGCTGCATTATTTTGTATAGTGTTCATACATGTCATGCTTATGCCTTAATATTTGGAGGCCATGTATTATACAGTTAATAAGCCGGATTGGCGATTTATTTGACTAAACCAGACTTACTCTTTTCCTCAGTAACTTTGAATAGTGAACAGGAGGCAGCCTGCTGTTCTAGAAGACTTAGTATTTAAGCGGAACATTGTGTTCCCACCTCTCGACCTAAGGACTGGTCTGGTTGGTCCCATTGAAAGATGTCTGCTTGTATAGGTGATATTGGACATCCTAACAATGCACGTGGTAATGTTGACCTTGATAAGCATCACTAGATGTTGTCAAATCCTGTCTAATGTAAGTAAAGACCGGACCCGCACACGCATAGTCATCATACATAAAATAAGAACCACCTAGGGACGTAAGTGGTCTATGATCTGTGACGTATTTACTAGTGCAACTGTGCCCACTATTATTGATGTTTCCCTTAAAGATGGACGTACAATGTGAACCTAGGATTACCTGGAGATGGACATTTGTACGTGAACATAGGGCAATATACGATTACAGAGCCATTACGAGACGGTGTTATGTATACTTACCTGTTAAGCTATGTTGCACTGTTTATGATGCTATGTTGTGTATATTTAATTTATGATTATGATGTCTTCTTTATTAATTGGCATATTCACGAACTATTTTACCCACTAGGCAATAGCTCATCCCGTTGCTAACCATTTTACAGGAGTCTAGGGTGGATTGGGCGAAGTTGTTTTGGGCCCTCATTTTGTACCCCCTTACTTATTTGTTCAATTAGTTAGGGAGATTTTTGGGAGGATGTTCCCTTATTATTGGCGGTTCTAGACCGCCTACATTCTATACAAAATATATTCTGAAATTAATGGAAACAGACTTGTACCTGAATTGTGTACCTGCGCACTCGATGACTGTTATAATGCATTCGCGCCCACCTGTGAGTGTTTCGCCAATTAAGGCGCTGCCGGGCGAGGTGCCACATTAATTTATGTCAAGATATTACTCAAGATAATCTGTCTAAGAGCTCCAATATGTATATATTCGATTAAAAGATATTAAGTTCTTAAGATTTTTAAGAACTTAATATCTTACCTTTATAAAAATTGAAAATAAAAGTTTTATATTTGTTGCATATTTCCCATATTTGATTAAATTAAAATTATTCTTACCTTTGTTTTGTTTAATTTCATTTATACATTATGATTTTTTAACGTGTACTTAAGAATTCATTGTTGTATGATGCAAGTACTTGTCATTAGAAAATAGAGTCGTTTTAAAGGACGATTGTTTCAAATTTATTAAAAGTATTTGTTTAAAGTACAAATTATTAAAACATAAATTCATGAAAAATTATCATATAAATAAATTAATAAATAAAAATAAAAATGTATTTAAATAAAAAGTATGTCATTAATAAAAAAAATTAAATTTAACTTAATTATATATCCTAATGTATATAACAAAAAAAATTGTAGAGCTAACAAAGCCAGAGCATTCAGACAATACTTAAGTTACGAGTATTGAGTAATTGAAAATGTGATGACACAGTGTCGAGATAAACAAAAAATGTAATACCTCTGGTTTACACAAAAAAAAGGCAGTACCCGAACGGGTGCCCCTCTTCTCTATAAAAGGAGAGGCCCTCCCCCTCATTTCTAACACCACTTCTCCTCACTTTCTCTCCCTCTTTTGAGACTCTATCTCTCTCTCTTTCTCTTTTGAGACTCTCTCTCTTAGAACCTCGCCACTAGTACGGTATGGAACCACTGCCCGGCAAAAAGCGCAAAACATCAAGTATTCAATTTGAAGGTGGGAACGAAACATAGGTTTTCGTGTCTCATGACTTTTCATAAAGTTTTCATTCATTTATCATTATGTTTATTATTCACTTACACTACATTATTGTGTATAATGTTCATACATGTCATAGTTATGCCTTAATATTTGGAGTCCATGTATTACACTGTTACTACGTCGGATTAGTAGTCAATTGGACTCAACCAGACTTAGTTTTGTCCCCAGTAACTTTGAATAGTGAACGGGAGGCAGCTCGCTGCTCTAGAAAACTTAGTATTTAAGCGGGACATTGTGTTCCCACCTCTCAACTTGAGGACTGGTCTGGTTGGTCCCATTGAAAGTTGTCTGCTTATATAGGTGATATTGGACATCCTAACAATGCACGCGGTAATGTTGACCCTAATAAGCATCACTAGACGCTGTTAAATTCTATCTAATGTAAGTAAAGACCGGACCCGCACACACATAGTCATCATACATAAAATAAGAACCACCTAGAGATGTAAGTGGTCTGTGATCTGTGACGTATTTACTGGTGCAACTGTGCCCACTATTATTGATGTTTTCCCTAGAGATGGACGTACAATGTGAACCCAGAATTACCTAGAGATTGACATTTGTACTTGAACCTAGGGCGATGAACGGTCACAGAGTCTGGGCGAGGTGTGTCATTAAATGGTATCAAAGAGAAAGTTTCACGACCAGCCCAAAGCCACCACTTAAGAAAAAAAAAATATATATATATATATATATATATATATAGTTAAGATTTATGATATATATGCATATCTATATATCATAGATACATATATAATTTATTGCTAATGAGAAATTTAGATGAAATGCTGGCATAAACATCAAGAGGAAAGTAGAAAATATTGTCCAACGGGCAGAGCATAAATGTTAAAAATTTCAGGAATATATTTTTGTGCACTTCACAAATTTTATCTACCTTTCAGGAAGAAATGAGCACTAGTGAATGAATGACTTCCAGTAGTTGGGAACAGGTTTCCACAAGACTAACCGATATTCACAATCGTAAGGTTATTTTGATAAGGAACATAGACATGAAGAACCCTCGCTTACTCCCACTCCTTCACAACAAGCTCGCGAAGCTAGGGTGGCTAAACATAACTAATGTTGAGGGTTTTGTCTCTCTCAGACTTGGTCAGGTTGTTTTACGACAACATGAGTATTGCAGGACTTCAGGATGACCGAAAAAGCCCTATCTTGGAGACACATGTCAGGGGAATGACAATATATGTTAACGTCAAAGCTATTGCTCGACTAATGACAATCCCCATAGGAACCAAGATTATAGATTCACATGAATCCCAGACCGTTGTGGAGAATGCAAAATCAAAATAACAACTATTCACCTCCCTCACTCTGAAGGCATACACTGACAAAAAATACGTCCGCCTCCCAAATACACTCCTAAGACCAAACCTTGCAGACCTGTGGAAGATCATGGTTGATAATATCCTGCCCGAAGTGGTGAGTAGGAGCATGATGACAAGGGCTCAACATCTTGTCTTATATTGCCTAGACAAGGGAACTTCTGTCTCCCTACCTCACATCATCGTTCAGCAGATTGCCAGAGTAACACAAAACCCTACTCAAAAGGAATACCTCGGCTATGGAGCTTTAATCATGAAGTTACTAGCCGAGGCAAACCTCAATACCTTCGATGAATCCTCTATACCAATCACAAAAATGGTTTTGCTGGCCTCCTATTCCACTTCAGAGGAAAACAGCGAAAGGGCTAGTGACGACACAGTCAGTAGTCGACGCAAGATTCCTACTAGAGGAGCTCCAAATAATGAAGCAAGATAGAGGACTGAGAGAGACCCAGACTCAAACAATGAACAACAAAATCAAAAATGGGTCACAGAAGATGAAATCTTTGGGAACCAAGAAGGAAATTTTTACCAACCCAATGCAGATCTAGACGTACAGGGAGTTCTGGTAAATCCACCTTTCTGGAACCCCCCCCCCCCCCCGGCCCAAGGAAATATGGCGTCTCAAGGGATTCCAATTTAGGAAGTGCACTTCCAACCGACTTCACAATTACCTATGAACCAACCACCTCAAAATTGGACTACACAAAACATAGAAAGACAGAATATCCAGATGAGTCCACTCTTTCAAGACTTTCCGACTCAAGCAAATCCAACCTTCCAAGAAGTTCCAATTAGGGGAACCTTATATAGACCAACTTCAGAAGGTTCCGCACAAATGTGTAGACCTACCTATCAAACCAACTACCCTCCACCAATGGGTCAGCCAACAATTTTCAACAATGCCCACAGCCTACCCACCATCGATGGGACAACCAACCTACCCTCCCCTTAGGGGACAGCCAGCCAACTAGGATGATCAATTTCAAACTATTATATCATGTTTTGATGAAATGTGTGATGAGTTTAGAACTATGAAACTCAAAATGCAAGTCTTAGAAGATCAACATAACGCCTCTCAGCCTTCTTCTAGGAGTCACTCCACGACTAGTAGAAGAACTAGGCGGAATAGTAAGCAGGGAAATTAGAAAAACAATTACTGGCATTGTAATATTTTTTTAATGAATGAAAATTTTTTTATTTGAGACTATGTTTGGTAGGCCGACTTGCAACCATTATTTTCTTTCGTATCGCTAAATTTGGAATGGTATGGGACACAACAAAATTGGTAGATACCAAATAAAACTTTAGAAGTAAGAAAACTCACGACCTTATGTGGAAAAACATCTGGGAAAGTTGAATCACTAAGATTATCACTAAGTTTACACGGTATGGGACGAGTAAACTTGGACAATACTATTAGTGGACTCCTTTCCACCTGATGCTTTTTTTAGAGACCGTGTCCGCACAGCTTAACTTGGTTGTACCCCTTATTACCGAATTCGGATAATAATCGCAAAGGCTAAGGAAAGGAGTTTGAACACTTAAGAATGCGATAGAACGCTAGACTAGGGCATGTGTCGAGGCTAGTCTCAGAATTTCTATGACTCGTATGGACTTTCAAAAAGGTAAATATGTTCATGAAACCAGAAACAAAATATTTGAAATACTTTCAAGTCTTTATACTTATTATACAAACACTCCAACCTTGTTTTATTCCTTTGCCAAACATACGAGACACATGAAATTCTTTGATTCCTCACCAAAACCTCACACCATACCTTGAAAAATAGATGGTTTTATAATTGCAGAACTCTCGAACTTATTGTTGAAAATATCATATTACTATACTTGGCTACGTTTCCTAAAGTTGAGTTCTATTTTTCTCTTTGCTAGCGAGAAAAAAAATGCAACTCAGAAAAAAAAAAAAAAAAAAAAAAAAAAAAAAAAAAGAAGGCTACGCATAGTTCGTTCAACAGAGGAAGCACCTCCCGAGACAAATAATCAAGAACCGCCGTCTCTGAGGAGAGAACAAGCCGTACACTACACTGCAACTACTTCTGGACAGGCAGTGCCACCTCAACCTACACCTTTTGTCATGTCTCCGGGCATGGAACACTTTTTCACCAGATTCATTGAGGTGATGAAAGTGACAATACAAACGGTCGTCCGTGAGACTACGGCCAACCAGGTGGTCACCGTACAGGCATCTGCTCAATCTGGGTCGGAGAGCCAAACTGATCAGATCACGAAGTATAAAAGGCTACAACCTCTTACCTTTGCTGGCACCATTGATGCAGATGAAGCGCAGAAATGGCTTGATGAGTCCAAAAAGGCTCTTGAGGCTATGATAGTTGACGAGGGTCAAAATATTCCACTAGCTTCTTACCAACTTGTTGGTGGAGCTAACACTTGGTGGATAACGGTGAAAGAAAACCCAAGGGTCAACGTAACAGACATGACTTGGTTGGAATTCGAGTCACTGTTCATTAATGAGTACTTCCTTGGCGCAATGAAGAGGCAAAAAGGCCAGGAATTTGCCAGGCTTTACCAGGGTAGCATGATAGTCCGAGAGTATGCTGTTAGATTCAAGGAACTATCAGTTTTCTCTCTCTCCACCATCTCAATGGAGCGAGATAAGGCTAAGAAATTCTATAATGGCCTTCATCCAGACATTCGACAGGCCCTGTCAATCTTGGACTTCAAGAATTACAAGGAGCTAGTCAATATGGCCATGAACTTTGAGCAAGAGAAAGCAGAGCAAGAACAGAAAAAGAATAGAGGAAAATGGGTGGCAAATTTTGCCCAGTAGAGCAACAAGAAGAAGCCCTATAATATTCGAAACCCAACCCTCCCAGCCCCCATGCAAAAGCAAGAGGCCACTGCACCTGCGGCTTAAAATTTTAACCCTAGCCAACAGGGTTTTCAAAATCATAACAAAGGAAGCCGCAATGGCAAGGGCGATCTCCGCAATGGCAATGGCGAAGATGGTGGCCAACAACACCACAATCAGCACGACCAACTGAACCAACAACAAGCGCCTAACCATCAGAGGTTGACTTGTTTCAATTGCGGCCAACAGGGCCACGAAAAAAGGCTTTGTCCCCACCTTCCACAACCACAACAGCCAGTTCCCGCAGTTCCAGTCCAACAAGCCCCATCTACTGCAAACACCCAACCCAGGCAGAACCACCAAAACAAGGGACAAAGGCAGCAAGGAAGAGCCTATGTTGTTGCTCAGCAACCTCTTCCAGATGAAAATAATGTGGTGGAAGGTACATTTCCCTTGTTCAATACAATGGTACATGTATTATTTGATTCAAGTTCCACACATTCTTTTATATCTTCTACATTGGTAGCCCAATTAGGCTTGCAACTTGAACCAACAAACTTCACTATCTATGCCTCAACACCAATAGGACCTGGTACTGACATTAACGAGAAATGTTTTAGATGAGAACTTAGAATGTCAGGACAGATAATCGCTGCAAATCCCTTGGTCATGAACATAGAAGACTTTGACATCATTCTCGGCATGGACTGGCTGACGCCACTAAATGCTAAGATCAATTGTCTAAAGAAGCAAGTCCTGATTACCTTACCTACTGGGGAAAAAGTCAAGATCTAAGGCACTCAAAAACATATTCACAGCTCAACTGCCTCACTCCTCAAAGCAGAACTCCGATCTTTATCCATCAGTGACGACAATAAGCCACCACCACCATACCCTCTCGATGTGCACGCATCAAAGTCATATCTGAATTCCCAGGTATTTCTTAATGACCCTCCTAGCCTACCCCCGGTTCGGGGACTTCAAGATCAAACTACTACCGAAAATTGAACTCATCTCAATTCCACCATACAAAATGTCCAACGTCAAGCTGGTTGAGTTGGAAAAACAACTAAAGGATTTGGAGAGTACAGGCTTCATCAAAAAAAGTTCATTACCCGAGGGTGCTCTAATTATGTTCATTCGAAAAAAGGATGGTTCGTTATCGCAAGTTGAATAACGTAACCATCAAGAACATATACCCATTGCCCAGGATCAATGACTTGTTCAACCAACTCAGAGATGCCAAATACTATTCTCTAAGATTGATTTATGATCTGGCTATCATCAACTCCGGATTAGAGAGTCGGACATTAATAAAACAGCTTTCAGAACTCGGTATGGTCATTACGAGTTCATGGTCATGCCATTTGGTCTAACTAACGCACCTGCAACGTTCATGGATCTAATGAAGCGTATCTTCAAACCATGTTTCGATCAATTCATGGTGGTCTTTGTAGATGATATTTTGGTGTATTCACCAACAGTAAAAGATCATAAGACGCACCTGAGGATTGTCCTCTAGACCTTAAGACACCACCAGCTATATGCAAAGTTGAGTAAGTGCAAATTTTGGGTAAAGAAAATTCCATTCTTAGGTCATGTAGTTTCAGGAAATGGCATCGAAATAGATCCTTCAAAGGTTGAAGCGGTATTAAACTAGAAGCAACCTACCATTGTTACTCAAATTTGGAGTTTTCTTGGTTTGGATGGCTACTACAAACGTTTCATCAAGGACTTCTTCACGATTGCTGAACCTATGACCAAACTCACTCGAAAAGACATACAATTCATCAGGAATGCAGTCTGTGAGTCGTCATTTCAAGAATTGAAAAAATGTCTCACGAGAGCACCAGTACTAATCACTCCAAGAAATGGAATTGAATTTTCATTATACACCGACGCCTCTCTCCAAAGCTTAGGTGCAGTACTAATGCAAGATGGCCAAGTTGTTGCATATGCTTCTAGACAACTAAAGATTCATGAGGGTAATTACCCGACGCACGACTTGAAACTTGCAGTTGTCGTATTCATACTGAAGTTTTGGTTCCTCTACCTATATGGTGAGCGGTTCAAGGTCTTCTTAGATCACAAAAGCCTTAAGTACATCTACACTCAGAGAGACCTAAACCTACGCCAAAGAAGATTGTTGGAATTTTTGAAAGACTACGACTTTCAACTTCAATATCATCCGGGAAAAGCCAATGTTGTGGATGATGCCCTGAGTAGAAAGTCATATGTTGTTGTGTGTACCCTCAACTTCGAAATGGGGAAGTTCGCTATGGAGATGGAGAATTACAACTTACAGCTCATTGAGGAAGGGAGGAAGATCACGACTCTCCCAATTAATTGCCAACTCTGAGCTTATTCAAAAAATCTCAGCTGCCCAAGCCAACAACCTCATGTTAATGGAGAAAAAAGAACTCATCCTCAGCAAACAGGACCTTCCCTACTGGTCGGTCCCAAATGATGGGGCAGTTTTCTACAAGAAACGCCAATGCCTACCGAACGATCCTGAAGTTCAAAAAAAAGTGCTCACCAAAATGCATTACTCAAGGTTCGTTATGCATCCTGAGGAGACAAAATATACAAAGATGCCAAGCGACAATTTGGTTCTCTGGAATGAAGAAGGCTATTACAGACTATGTTGCTCAATGTCTCGTTTGCCAACAAGTAAAGGCAGAACGCAAACTTCCTTTCGGCCTTCTTCAGCTTTTACCTATTGGAGAATGAAAGTGGGAGAATATAGCAATGGACTTTGTTACTGCCTTACCTCGAAATAATAAAGGGCGGGATGCAATTTTGTTATCATTGACAGACTTACAAAGTCTGCACACTTTTTGCCAATAAAGTTCACGAATACCGCCAAACTAGACGAATTGTATGAAAAAGAGATCGTACGCTTCCATGGCATACCACTCACGATCGTCTCTGATCGAAACCCTCGATTCACATCAAAGTAGAATGGGCTCCAAGATTACCATGAGCACAACTTTTCACCCACAGACCGACTGGCAGTCAGAGCGATTGATCCAAATTTTAGAGGACATGTTACAATGTGTATACTGAACTTTCACGACAGATGGGCTAAATACTTACATTTGGCTGAATTTGCATACAACAACTACCAATCTAGTATTGGCATGGCACCATATGAGGCTCTCTATGGTCGCCCTTGCAGATCTCTAGTATGCTGGTTAGACATGGAAGATCGACCGCAATTGGGGCTAGAACTAGTTCAAGACACTTCTAAGAAGATCAGATTAGTCATGGAGCGACTGCGTGTGGCACAGAGTAGACAAAAGAGCTATGCCAACACGCGGAGACAACCTCTAGAGTTTGAGAATGAGAACTATGTTTTTTCTAAAAGTTCAGCCTACAAGAGGCGTCAAACGCTTCAGGATCAAAGGAAAGCTCTCTCCAAGATATATATAGGCCCATTTAGGATCATCGAACACATTGGCAAACTAGCCTATCGACTATCCCTTCCCTCATCCATGTCCAAAGTTCATGACGTTTTTCACGTATCCATGCTTCGAAAGTATCATCTTGATCCTTCACATACCGTCCCTCTGGTCAAAGTTCAAGTTGAAGAAGGAAACAAATATCCGGATAGAGCGGAACAAAATCTAGATAGGAAAACTCAAGAACTTAGACGACGTAGTATTCCACTTGTAAAAGTACTTTGGGATCACCACGGAATAGAGGAAGCAACTTGGGAACTTGAAGATAAAATCAAACAAAGATACCCCGAATTGTTCCAACAATAATTGATGATGTGATATATTGTACTTTTCACTTATCAATGAAATTATTCTTTTACAACTATAATTGTGTCAACATCTAATCTCATTACAAAAATGTCGATGTTTTCTAATAGCACAGACAGGAGTAAAGAACCATATACACCATGGCCTGCTTGGCAACCTCGAGGGAGACCTCCAAGTCCAAAAAGAACCCACAGCTTCTATACATCACCAACTCCCTCTCCTCAACTGTTGTGATCCCCTTCGCCAGAACATATATGGTTATATCGGGATGAAATTGCTCAAAACAATCCGGGCCCCTCATCCTGGCAGGATCTCCTACCAAAACTACTAGGCGGGCGAATTCGGGAAACAACACATACAAGCATTCCCCTACTCAATCTGCCTCCCCTGAAACGCAACAACTCGCATTGCCCTACACCACCATCTGTCAAGCAAATGTCAGAACCTTCTGCAGAGGAATCCGATTCCATTTGCTCTCCATTGATTGATGATGTCGAGGATTCCACAAGCCAGAGTATAATTCAAGGACCTTACCAACAATACCCTGATCTAATAGAAGACGGCCAAGGAAGTGAATCTCACGAAGGCAGCAATCATGACTACATGGGATGAAATTTCGAGGGTGAAACTCTTTTAAGGGGGGTTGAGTGTAATACTCCAGGTTTACACAAGAAAAAAAAATCGGGCAGTACCCGAACATTCAGACGCCTCTCTTTTCTATAAAAGGGGGCCCCCCTTTCCCTCATTTCTCACACCACTTCTCATCTCTCTCTCTCTCTCCTTCTTTTAGAGACTCTATCTCCCTCTTTTTAGACTCTCTCTCTCTTTTTTAAGACTCTCTCTCTTAGAGACTCTCCACTGGTACAGTGCTGAGCTGCTGCTCTGCAAAGAGCGCCGAACATCAAGTGTTTAATTTGATGGTGGGAATGAAATATGTTTGCATGTCTTATGACTTTTCATAAAGTTTTCATTCATTTATCATTATGTTTATTATTCACTTACACTGCATTATTGTGAATAATGTTCACACATGTCATAGTTATGCCTTAATATTTAGAGTCCACGTATTACATTGTTACTACGCCGAATTTGTAGTCAATTGGACTCAACCAGACTTAGTCTTGTCCCCAATAACTTTGAACAGTGAACGGGAGGCAGCTTGCTGCTCTAGAAAACTTGGTATTTAAGCGGGACATCGTGTTCCCACCTCTCGACGTGGAGACTGGTATGGTTGGTGTCATTGAAAGCTATATGCTTGTATAAGCGATACTGGACATCCTAACAATGCACACGGTGATGCTGACCCTGATAAGTATCACTAGACGATGCCAAATCCTATCTAATATTAGTAAAGACTGGACCCACACATGCATAGTCATCATACATGAAATAAGAACCACCTAGGGACATAAGTGGTCTGTGATCTGTGACGTATTTACTGGTGCAACTGTGCCCACTATTATTGACATTTCCCTAGAGATGGACGTACAATGTGAACCCAGGATTACCTGGAGATGGACATTTGTACGTGAACATAGGGCGATGAACGATCACAGAGCCATTTCGAGACAATGTTATGCATACATTCTTGTTAAGCCACGATGTATTGTTTATGATGCTATGTTGTGTATATGTGATATATGATTATGATGTCTTCTTTATTAATTATCATATTCACGAACTATTTTACCCACTGGGTAATAGTTCACTCTCATTGCTAACCATTTTACAGGAGTCTAGGGTAGATTGAGTCGAGGTGTTTTAGGCCCTTATTTTGTACTCCCTTACTTATAGTTAAGGAGATTTTTGGGAGAATGTTCCCTCATTATTGGCGGCTCTAGATCGCCTACATTCTATACAAAATATATTTTAAAATTAATGAAATTAGACTTATACTTGAATTGTGTACCTGCACACTCGGTAACTGTTATAATGCATTCGAACCCCGCCTATGAGTGTCCCGCCGATTTAGGGGCGTCCGGGCGGGGTGTGGCATTAAAGACATCAAGAAAGGGAAATCAAAGATCATTAATCAATCAAAAAATCTAAATAGAATGTCTTCATAACTTGGTTGCATATTAAAATTATTTTAAAATATATACTTTGAAATATATTTTTTGTTTTTTTCATGAAAGAATGCATTAATTTTGTTTCTCTATATGCATAAATTATTCGTTAGGAATTTAAAATGGTAAATGCAATGTCTCTACATGTTGGTTGCATATTAATATAATCAGAGTATCTATATTAAATAAATTAACGTACATAGTTTCATAAAAAATGTCTCAATCCAAATATATAACAAAAATAAATATTGTCAGATTGTAAGGAGAACTGAATAAAAAATATCGTAAGTACTAAAAAACTGAGATTATTAAAGAAAAAAAAAATTGAATGTAATGAGAATTTAAAAATGGTCTCCATTATTCTTAAGGATACTTATTGCTTAAAACAAAAGGTCTCATTTTGATAATCGATCATCAATTACATGGTATTGCACATTTATAATTCTCTTAATGCACCAATATTTTTATTATTACTCTACGACCCCTGTATAAAATTACTTCATAAAACATACTTTTTAAATAATTAAGCTTACATCCAAGAGTTTTTTATTCTCAAATCACACCTACTTAAGATTTCATCTTATTTTTTTACATAATATTTTAAGAAATTATTAGCTAATTAATAAACATAAAATATTAGACAATTTAAAATTGTAAAAGTTAACGAATTTGAAGATAATTAAAAAAAGTTATTAAACTAGGGAGACATTTTTAAATTAAATTAACTAAAAAGTCAAATAAACATATATTTTGTCCTTTTTTCATTTTTCTTAAAATATAACAAAATAGATATAAAATTAATGAAATAAAAAGAATTAATTAGATAATTTATTTTACTTTATATTATAGTTTTTGTTTTTATTCTACTGTTCTTAAGTAACGTAGAATAAATATTTAAAAACAAAAGAATAAAAACTCAAATCAACAATTTTTTTATCTATTACTTTAAGTTTTTACTCTTTATTTTATTTATTTAAAATAAAAGAGAATAAATATTTTAAAATTAAAAGAATAAAAAAATGAATTTGATAGTTTTTCCTCTATATTTTAATTTATTATTCTCTATTTGAATTTTATTTAAATAAATTATAAAAAATATTTTTAAATTAAAATAAGCAAGTTTTCTTTTTAACGAAAAGAGAATAAAAATCTTAAAATGAAAAGAATAAAAAAAATTCTTGGATTGAGAATATTTTTACTATTTATATTCACTTTTTTATTATTTATTTAACTTCGAAAAATAAGAATTTAATTTATAATTAAAAGAAAAATAATAATGAATGGGCTATTTTTTATCTTCAGCTTTTCTTTAAATTTTTCAAAATAGTATAAATATTAAAAATAAAAAGTGAATAAATACTTTTAAATGAAAAGAAAAAAATCTTTTAATTAGAAAATGTGTTTTGAGAGATGTTTTTCAAACAAAAGAAAAAAAAATGAAGTAGAGAAACGATTTGAAGGAGTTACATGGGCTTTTGCATTATAGGTAATAGTGGAAAATAAAAGGCGTAAAAGAGAAAATAACATAAATAAGTATGGGACATAAAAAGAGAATGGTGTGATGAGAAATAATGGTTGGTGTGATTAGCGGCTCTCCAATTACATTAATGATGATTAACAAAATGAAAAGACTTCATTAATCGTCTTTAAATGACATATCACAATATAGAGCTATTTGCCCAGAATTCATCTCAAATTTGGGTAGAGAAGTACGCTTACTGTGCCTAGAAACGCACTCCTGAGACAGACTATTCCAACAAGCCCTTTGTCTGTGAACAAAAGCGCGCTTGCTCATCAAAGAAGTGCGCTTTACACAGGACAAAACAATATATGTCATTTCAATCAAATCCATTTAATAGTAAAAGACTTTTGGTATTATTTGAAACAATAATATATGTTTAATGATAGTTGTTGCTAGAAATGAAAGGTCTCCAATTTTTTCATATAAAACATAGTGCAAAGTAGTAGATATGCAAACCACTCTTGGTATCATTCAAAACATTTTTCCCATGGATCATCAAATGCCACCTAGGGGAAAGAAGACTACTAAGTGGAAAGTTGCTCCTTCAACGCAAAGCTTGGAGTTAATGTGCTTTAAGCTAAGGAAAGACCAAGAAGATCTGAAGAATGAGATAAAGGAAATTTTCAAACGGCAACTCCATGTTTATGAAGAAGAGTACGTGAGAGAAATGTTGCTAGAGGAGATTCTATTATTGAGGACATACGACATGTTTGTTGAAATTCTAAGATTTGTAAACGAAGAGAAAGAACGCAATCCTCCAATCATTCTAGTGCCAGACAACAGTTCTAAATCTCGTTCTCTAGCCAATAGTAGTAATAATAAAGTTTCTTTTCTTCCATTCATAATGTTTTTTGTACAGCCAATATAAAATTTGGCCGTAAAATATCCTTATGATGTTAAGTAATGTGTTTACATCCCTAAAAGTATCACGTACAGCCAATGGTGATTGTTTTGGTATAAGAAAATATACATTTTGATATTTTATAAGTGCAGTTTTCATAGAACAAAATTACATATCAATATACCTAAGTCACATCCTATTAGTCTTCGCATTTATCGAAATACATTAACTATCTAGCAAGCTAGTTAACGTGTATAAGTTACAGTCTATTAGCTAATACTTTCAAAGTATCGACTATACAACCTCTTATGTTTGTTTTGTTTACCCTTATAAAAAGAACATATGTGACAAATAGTGACTCTGCTAGATGTCTTCTATTTCATTAGTTTTTATGTAAGTATGAATATATGCATGTTTATTGTCTAAGAAAAGCATCAACCACCAAACAAGATAATGGAAATAATAATAAAAAAAAAAGGATAGCAAAGAATGGAAATAAACATTAAAAGAAGATAACACATAATGGAAATAAAAAAGGATTTCAGATTGAAATTGAAATTAAAAATAACAGCCTAGGCATATCAAGAAGTTACTGCAACCACAGATCTCAAAAAAAAAAAAATGTTACTACAACCATTTACAGATTTTTTTCAAAGCAACATTCCAATAATAAAACCAAAAAATAATGCAGCAATACATCCTAAAATAAACTTCAAGCTGCTACATGAAGAGTTTTTCTCCTCATTAACACAGTCACGAAGAACTAAATTTAAGTGAGAAGTAGCAAGACATCTAACATTCAAACTTCCTTCTTCAATCAACCTTTTCTCAATGAAGGCATAGGACCCTGCAACTGCTTGTTCCTTGGTTTTGAATGACCTAAATACGTTTCCACTAACACCAACCACATGTCGTGCACATTCCTCCCAGTTACAATATATTCCAGGTTGATTTCCTCTGAAAACAACATAGAATTTCTTTTGCTTGTTCTTATTTTTTATCTTCATGGCTACTCAACAAAAATCAGATTAACTATAATAATGAAGAAAGATAATACATATTCCTTTTAAGAGTATATCAATGGTTGAAATACCGTTTAACTGTAACAAGCCTTCCATTTTTTTTTCCTTTTTTTTTGAGTAATTTTTTCTTGAAAACTTTCCTTCCCAATGATCTATTCTTTGGTAACTTAACTAATTAAATGAAGAAAGATTATGATTCTTGGTAACTTAACAATGTAATAAATGAAGGAAGAGAATGATTTTTTAGATTTGAAATTAAAATTTTAATTAACGTTTTTTGTGTTTAAAACAAGGTCATAAAAGCACGATTCTTACACTAAGAAGCACACTTTTGAGTCATTTGCCCAGAATACCTCTCAGTGCAGGATAGAAAAGCGCACTTCTTGTTCCCAGAAATGTGCTCTTGAGACACTGTCATAACATGCTCTATGTCAGAGCACAAAAACACACTGCCTCGTGAAAGAAGCGCCCTTCCTCACAAGATATAATACTATTTGTTGATCTTCGTTATTTTTGTTATATTTTTTATTTTCTTCATGAAAACTGCTGCAGATTACCTGCTTACAATAATAATATTATTATTGATAGCCTAAAAAATAATTAAATGAATATGCTTATAATTAAATGAGATTTTAATATTCTTAATAACTTAAAACCTCATTAAATGATGGAAGAGAAACAAATTTGAATTTCAAATTCAAAATCCAAATTTAAATTTAAATGTTTTACTAAACGAAGAAAAGGATATATTAATCCGAAAAAAATAGTCTACAAAAGTAAATGACCCAACTACCCTTATTTCTTCACACAAATAGACAAAAATGCCCCTATCTAATCTATCCAGATAGCTTTATTGTGATATAATATCAAGGAGATCCTATGATTACATCTCAACCACTTTTGAACTACATCATTCCGAACTCTTAATTTCTCATCTATATTTCTTTATTTTTAAAATTCCAACCGAACCATGTAATTAAGTGAAGTTTTAATATTAAGGGTTTATTATAATTAATTTTTATTTTTCTATTTTTTTTTGTCTTATTAAACCCTTCGGTATTCTCAGCTAACCCCTTTGTGGGGGCGAAACTAATCTAAAATTTGACGCTCCGAGAGAGTAGATAGCTAGCACTTTCCCATCAGTGCATGTCGTAGTGGAGCTTGAACCCGTAATCAGGTCCCTCAATCCACTAAGACGCAACTACCCTTATCAACTGTACTGCAACCCGATGGGTCATTTTTTCTATTTTCTAGTGAACAATTCTAATAGTTAAGATTGCGTTTGGTTCACGATCCAAAAATAAGAATATAATTTAAAAAGAAAAAACTTAAAAAACAACTTTTTATCATTTTTTAAAAATAATTTATTTTCTTAATAAAAAATAAAAAATTATTTTTAAAATATCTTGAACCAAATAAATTTTTAATATTTTTAAATTTTTTGATATAAAAAATTATATTTGAATCACAAATGTTAAGGATTTACATAAAGTTAAGGCTACTGTGACGTTTGAGCAGATCAAAGAGACAAATTGCATGGGGACAAAGATGCACAAGAGTTGGATCAAGTAAGCGAACAACAGATTTAGGTTACATGTACTTGGCATTAAGAATGCCAATACACACTAATAAATTGAGTGTTTGTTATGATGGAATAAAGCTACCAATACCATAACCAAAGTACCCAATGAATGATCTGAAGTGACGTAAAACCGTATCTTCATTGTTGCAAGGTGTATCTTCATTGTTTGCAAGGTGCATGTGGTTGTTGTCTGAAGTGACGTAAAAACGTATCTTCATTGTTTGGCTAGGTTTCATTGTTTGCAAGGTGCATGTGGTTGTCGTCCATAAACTCATTTGGGCTTGTACGTAATATCTATAATAGTACGTATCTAAATATTTAAGTAAAATGTTGTATATACATTTTAACAGATTTCACAAAGTTAATGTTAATTAATTTTCTATTTTATTTTTAAAATGAGCACTAGGTGAAGGGAAATCGGAACACCAAATGGAACAATTCTGACATGGAAACATCCACCTCAAATTTGTACTTCTCCTCATTAATTGAGTTGGCAGAAGCCTACTTGATGGCAGCGTTTGTAATATGACAAAAAATAAAGGTTTTGGTTTACGATGGCTATTGCGAGCATTAAATGAGATTAGATAGGACATTTTTTTTTACCACTACTTGCAACTACCCTAAATAGTAACAATATTTATTATTATTTTGTATAATATATATATTTTATGATTATGAAAACGAAAATTTTTTGGGTTCATAAGCTGTAATATTTTAGCTATTATTTTATTTTAAACTATATTAACATTAAATTAAAATTAAAGTAATATATATTATAAACTAAGAATCTCAACAATGTGACTCTAATTAAATAATTATATAAAAATGAGTACATTAAAAATAAAACTATAAGTAATAAATTTAAATTAAGAATATCTATATAACTCATAATTCGACGTGATTTTCATTCTCTATTGCTTTATTCTAATATAAATACTTTATATAAAAATTTAAAATATGTTTTACATTGAGAGATAAAAAATGGTCATTATTATAATATCTAATTAAATTAAATAAATAATAATGATTTATGGTATATATCCATCATTAACATTTTTTCTGAATACATTATTTTATCTAATTTTCTAATTATATTACTTACAAGTGCAAGTGAAATTTTTTAATGTCACTAATTTAAATTTACTTTTTCTGTATAAAAGATTTTATCATTAATTCCACTAAATGAGAGAAGTCACTAAATATAAAATTATATATCACAGAATTACTATTTTTATTGTGCCCATAGTTTTAGTTGAAAGATTGATTTAAACCTTTTTATTTTTTTAAATTACAAAAGATGTTATCAAAAATCTTGTCATGCTCATTTAATGTGGAGCAGTACTTATTTGACGTGGCAGAAAATGATCTCAATTGGTGTGGCAATTTTGGTTCATTTAGCATTTTCCTTTAAAAATTATGATTATGTGTTTGATGAGTTATATAACTGACATTTAATGATTGTAAATGTTCAATATAGTCATTTTATACTATTACTATAAAGTTAATTAAGGTTTAGAAACTATAGTTATAATGTTGCTTTTAATTCTTTATCAATATTTCTTTTTTAAAGTATAATTTTAATATTTTGTTTAACTGTTAATTTTTATAATTTTAGAAATAAAAAGTATTGTATTAAGTTGTAACAAAAATGATTATGAAATGTGTCCTTTGTATCGCGCACACATGTTTTGTGCTGCTTCTTTTTTTCCTTATTGCCCCTACTTCGAGCTTTGGGCTTACTAGCCCTTAAAGGAAACACAAAAATTAAGAACCAAGAACTCATTCATATAAATACCAACCAGAGGAAATAAGTAGGTCTCATAGACAATAAATGAACTTTTAAGGTCATGCAACCTTCGGTTATGCTTATAACAAAAGACTCTTATGCCCACGCAAAGTAGAAATTAATAAAATTTAGGCTGCATATGATATATAATTTAATAACAGTTTTCAAGAATGAAATTTGATCTCATTTTTTTTTATAGATTTATGGTTTTTAAAAATGTGTTTGATATTATATTAAAAAAAAACAAAAAAAAAATTTAAAAAGAAGGAAAACTTGTTTGATTTGTTTTAAAATTTCACGTAAATCAATTAAAAAAAGTTAATGTTGGTCCTATCTATTATAAATCAACAAAAGAAAAATATAAAAAACAACTTACATATATTTTTTTAAAATAACCTTTTTTCTCAACTTTTTTTTAAAAATGTTTTTTGAATACAATGAACCAAACAATTTTTTTTACAATTTTTTTCACTTTTTATTTTTAAATACAAAAAAAAAAAGGATTTAAAAATGATACCAAGCCTTAGTTTCTCAATGAAGGTTTAATCTCTACTAACCAATGTGGACAAAAAATGTTCTAGACCACGAAACAGAAGTATCTAAATGCTGATACATAAGACTCTTCACGCAAGTCCTTGATTGTCATGGATCGAATAAGCGCTTTGAGAAACCTTTAATACTTTGATTAATATATTTCTTAGTAAGAAGACTTTATATTAACTATAATAACAGTAATAATGATTGTAATAATAAGATGAGACAAAATAGTATAACGCACCATTAATCTTTTGGCATGAAATGTCAAGTAATACTTAGTGCACTGCTTTTGGTGGGCTCCACACGCACCAAAGTAAATCATTTTGAATTTATATTTTAAGGCACGATTTTGTGGCCACGCTCATGGACAGGGCTCCATATATCTATATATATATATGTGTTACCCTATTTTGATGGCCATGATTGATCAGTACCTGATCAAGATCGTTGTCAATAGAAAAGGTTGGCTATTTCTTACCGCATCCTTCCAAATTCATTCACTTAAAGTCAAAAATTTATTTTTTTTTTTCTTTTAAACGAAACTATTGTAATTGGTTCGTATGATTTTCCGTCTAAACTTTTTATGTCATTTTCTATAGTGTTGACCTTTTTGACTGTACTAAAGGTCCTGACTTTGAATATCAGCATCATTTGATGTTACGAAGTTTCCAATAAAATAGTAGGACCCTGAAACAATCGAAGGGCAAAATGCCCATTAATTGCTGATGGAGATTAGACATGATAATTAAGTTTGGGTAAGATATATAGAGCCAATTAAGTTCAAAAAACACAGGATCCCGCACTCAGAACGAGTAACTAACCATCATCGCTATTTCCGTTATAGATGTTGCGCACGCGTGACATCGAATTTCAGTAGATAAACTATCATTGCGTTTGTCGAGAAACCGCGATTATAGAACATGTAGTCCACATGAAGGGATCTCAAATAGTGGAGGAAGGGATCTCTAATCATGGCGAAATGGATCCAATCGATTCGTCTTAGTGGTGAACTTTTTCGCTGCACTGTGCTAACCAACATCTTACAGTTCATAGCAATTGAATTATATAAGGTCACCAAGAGGAAAAGAGAAAAGCAGAAAACACAAACATTGCAAACTGTACACACAGAACATGTTTCATGACTTTAGAGAGAGGAGAAGAACAGTTGTAATAATCTTTGACACTAAACAAGAACACTCTAAATGGTTCATGTCATTCTACAATGACATGAACCAAGAAATACCAAGGGACAAGAACAATGCTTTAGAAAGGACCATTGGCAATTGGTGCTCCTCTTTTGATGCTCTCCATATGGGTAGTCTCATAAACTGGAAGACCACTTGAATAAACACCCAAGTCATAATTCTGCAATTCAAAGAGATCAGAGCTTGAATCACTTTCTCCACCATCATCCATCTCCTGATCAATCTTTCTAACATTTTTCTCTGATGAAAACTTATCTACCCAATTCCTATCTTTCTCCAACATGTTATTCTTTTTCTCTGAAACTACATCAATGAATTTGAATTTTTCATCCAACCAAGCCAAATCCATGTTTCTTTTCTCACAATTTGGAGTATCCTCTTCTGGACCTATAATATTGGCTTTGCACCTAGACAATGAAACAATATGCCGGCCGTCTGAATAGTTTCTGATATCCTTATAGCCCTTTGTGGGTGTGTTTACATAAGGAGGAGGTGTTCTAAAACCGGAACTTGAAGAAGAATACATCGATTTCATATTGGCAGAGCTGACGCTTTGAAAATGACTAATGCTGCTTCTCCTTTTTCTCCTCCCACCAGGGCTCTCCTCTTCATCTTTCATTGACTGTGTACTGGACTTGTTGGATTTCTTCTTCTTAGAAGCTGCTTGGTGGAAGAGAGAGTTGAGAAAGCTAGCAAGTCTGCCACCTGGAGAGCGCGGTTGCTTGTATTTCTTCTCCTTTACTTGCTTCTCGATCTGATGAGATTGTGAAGGAAATGAGTTTATAGTAGTTGGCACATCTAAGCTCATCCTTCTTCCACCCCAAGCTTGTCTTTCTTCTCTAATGTTCTTCTGTGAATAAACAGCACCATTAAAACCAGCAGACTCGTTTCCTCCCGAGAAGTATCTTGTTGCTTCGAACACGTCAAGCTCACCAGAGTCATTCCTCCTGTGAGTCGACTTCCTGTAAAACCTATCAGATTCTGGGAATCCTGTAATGGACATGATAAAATAAGGCTTGTGGAAGATGTGGAGGTTGTTAAGGGTGAAGAGATATAGAGAGAGGGAACAGCTAGTATAAGAGGTGGGAGTTGGTGATTTTAGAGATTAAGAGTTGAAATGATTGAGAGTAGTGGGATATCACTATTAATAAGCTTTTACACCCTTATGATACTATATGTTGAACTTACTTGAGCTTTCAGGGGACATACATGATGCTACACTTTTGCTTTCTAATGGTAAAGAATCGGAGAAGAAACAAGCTGTTATCCTTCTATACTGTCAAAGCAGAAACTTATATGTTGTGGGTGGTGGGCACAAGGGACTTTTTTCCTTGGATTCTTAATTGGCTTTAAGTATAAGTGTAACATTGCTTCACTTATAACTTCTAAATATGTTGAAAAATACAGGAGGCAAGCTACGGCTAATTAACTCCCATTTCCGGTACTTGGTCTTCATGAGGACCTGATCACACCCTAAAAATGCACTCATTGCTCATACTTTTTAAGCCGAAAGACTAACGAGGGTCCGGTCCACCTTCTGTTGAACAACATTAATATAAAATAAATAAATAAAAAATCACTATCATATTGATTGTGTCCATGGCTATGATTTGGCACCATTTGTTCATGAAACGGATACAATTTTATGTATCTAAAACATATTTCGTTCATTGATTCTGAAAACAGTTTTTAGTTTTTTATTAAAAAATTAAACAAGCTGTATTAAAAAAAATAATAAAATGTTATTTCTGACTTTTTTCTTTTAATTTGTATTATATTCTTATTTTTCAGATCACTCAGACACAACTTAAATAGTTCCTTCAAATTAAAAAAAAAAAAAAAAAGATCATGTCTATTCATTAATGGTACGTCTGATCATTCTCCGTGTATAATATATATATCTTAAGATAGATCCTTTTGAAATCTAAAGAGCAATAAATACTACTATCACGATTACAGCTTTCTTTTGCAGGGGTCGCGTTAGTCAATGGATTTGTGGCTTTTAAAGAGAAACCCATCACTTTGTGTTGGGCGTGTGGGCACACCCTGCTTCATTCGCGACTCCATCCGTGCAAATAAAGAAGGAAAGAGAGAGAGATAAGCATCTACTGTCTTATGGAGAGAGATAGATCTCAACATCTACCATCTTATCTATGTAATAGAAAGAAAAAGAACGTATAAGGAAAAATTTTGGCTGATATAGTTGGATTGATAATGAAATTCATTTGATTGATCAAGACTGTCCATTGAAGGTGTCTACGTGGACATTGTATAATCGAGCCTTACATAGCCACCAACCAGGATCTCATTTTCAGAAATTGAGTTTACCTACTCCTTAGGCCATTTCAATGTGACTTCTCTGTTAGTAACTTCAAAATTGCTAAAATCAACAAATAAAAAATTAAAATTAAAATTAATTCAAATCTATACTTAAGCAGATGGTGAGATGGGTAGTGAATAGTTTCTTTGTTTTTATTTATGAAGTTCTTTATGTGCGAACGTATATATAATGGTGATTTATCACTATCAACTTGGATATAAATTTAGATATATATTTGGATCATTTTAGTATAGCCATTATTTTAATACATAAACCATATATGGTTAATTTTAGAACCAACTAGACCTATATATATGCCTGATTCCCAAGAAACTCAATTCTTGGAAGGTTTCGGATTACCGACCTATTAGCTTGGTTTGGTTACTAGTCTGATAGCCAAGGTTTTATTACGCAAATTAAGATTTGTACTCCACAAGACAATTACAAAGTTTCAATTCGCATTTATTCAAGGTTGTCAAATTCTTGATGCCTCCCTTATTGCTAATGAGGTTGTGGAAGACTACCACAGAAGGAAGATAATCGAAATTGTCTTTAAGGTTGATTTTGCAAAGGGTTATGATTCCGTAGATTGAGATTTTCTTGACTATGTTATGAAGCAAAAAGGGTTTGGGGATAGATGGAGATTGTCAATCAATGGTTGTCTGAGAACGACAAACTATTCAGTTATAATTAACGACAGACCTCGTGGGAAGTTTTCAGGTCAGAGAGGGTTAAGATAAGGTGATCCATTGTTCCCTTCTCTTTTTACTCTGGTTGCAGATGTGCTGGGCAGACTAATGAATAGAGCGAGCGACATGCTAGTAACCAAGGGCTTCGTGGTTGGGAGAGATAGGGTGGAGATTTCTCACCTCCAGTATGCAGATGCCACTTTATTTTTGTTTCAAGGTGATGAGGCTGGTGCTTTGGGGGAAATTGAAGTTCTAGAGGGTCTGGATTGAAAATTAATATGGAAAAGAGCCAAGTGGCAGGGGTAAACATGGATGGCGACTTTATTATGTCTTTGGCGGATAAAATTGGTTGCTTGATTGGTTCATGGCCAATGTCTTACCTTGGCTTGCCACTAGGCGGGAACCCCATGATCCTTAGCTTTTGGAATCCAGTTTTGGCAAAGATTTCCAAAAGACTTGATGGTTGGAAGAAATGTTTTTTATCAAAAGGTGGAAGACTGTCATTAATTCGATTTGTTCTATCGAAGCTCCCAACGTACTTTCTTTCACTCTTCAAAATTCTTGTTGGTGTGGCAAAAGTTATTGAAAAAAGATTGAGGTCTTTTTTGTGGAAAGGCTTAGATGAACAAAGTAATTTCCATTTAGTCAATTGGATGGTGGTTCAGTTGCCAGTGTGCAAAGGAGGACCGGGGATAAGGAATCTGATTAAGAGGAATGAAGCTCTTGTTTCAAAGTGGTTATGGAGGTTCTCTTAGGATCGACATGCTCTATGAATAAAGGTTATAAGTAGCATTCATGGTTCTCTTAGTTCAGGTTGGGATTTTGGGTCTTCTTCATATTCTACTTGTAGAAGCTCATGAAAATTTATCTCTTTCCTTTCCTCAAAAATTGCTCCCTATTTGTCACCATGTGTTGGCAACGGTTTGATTTTCTGATTCTGGGAAGACAGTTGGTGTGGTGGTTCCCCCCTAGCTTCCCAGTTCCCTCTGTTATACAAGCTTTCATCTCTTCATAATGAACCAATTGCTCTCTTTGCTAATCCTTCTGAAGCTAGTTTCTCCTCATATTGGAACTTCCATTTCTCTCGCCCAACTTCTTCTAGAGCCTTATCCCAGTTAGATGACCTTCTTGCCTCGCTAGATAATATGTAGTTGTCTCAAAGTAATGACTCCATCCGATGGTCCTTATCATCTTCTGGGATATTTTCTTGCTGCTCCATGTTCAATGCATTTATTGATCACCCTGTCGCTCCCATATCACCCTTTGCCTCATCACTTTGGGCTGCACATATCCCGTTTAAAATAAAAAAAATTGGGTGGTCACTTTTGAATAAGAAGTTTAATACTGGTGATGTCATGCAAAAGCATTTCCCCTCTACAGCGATATCTCCTAATTGTTGTCTTTTACGTAAGAAGGAGGGAGATTATGTTGATCATTTGTGTATTCATTGAGAATGGATTTCTTTTATGTGGAGAAAGTGGGCTCAGGTGTGTGGTGAGAATTTTCTCACTCCTTCATCGATTGAGGAATGCATTTCAACGTCCCGTTTCTCAATCCATAATAAAAAGTGGAGGGACATCAGTCGTATTTTATCTTAAGCTACTCTATGGGTGGTATGGTTAGAAAGGAATAGGAGATTATTTCAAGATTTGATAAAAGATATTTGGGGTATTTGGGATGAAATTTTGCTTCTCGCGGCATGTTAGGTTTTGGCGTCAAGGTTTTCTGATGGCTTTTCGATAGTGAAATGGTATAGGAACTGGGTTGCATGTATGTTGTAATTTTGACTTTTGATGTTTTGGTGGTGGGTGCTTATCTTGCCCGTTGCTGCTATTATCCTTTTTATACATATTAATAATATATACATCAAGCCCAATGGTGATTGACAATGTTTTTTTTTTCTAAATCTATATTTTTTTTTACATTAGATCACATGTATACTGTAGGACCAATGACCCTGTATGTTGGGATTTTGATGATTACAAACAACATGGATAACATTTCACTTGCAATGTTTCTAAGTTTTACAGCTGGAACATCAAGATCACACCAAGACAAGTTGTAGATGTATCTAAGATCAAGTTCAAGGCATGAAGACAAAAATCTTTCTATGTAATGTATTTAGATTAATCTTAGGATGTAATATCTCTTCTAGTCTCTCTTGGCAAAATTATTTCCATCAATCCTCAAGGGTTTCAAGATGTTTTGAACTTTCACTCAACTCTATCAAAATGGCTTTCCACATGCTCTTCAACTTGTACTCTGCATTTTGAAAGTTTCAAATGTTTTCAATCATGTTTCAAAATTAGGGGTGTAACAGGTTGGGTTGGGTCGAGTTCAAGCCAAAACTCAACCCAACCCAAACATGTTCGGGTTGGAAAAAATGAAACCCAACTCAAACAAAACTAACTCTTTAACCCAATTCGACCCGACCCGAACTAGTTCGGGTTGGGTTGGGTTGGTCATTCAGGTTGAGATATTGACTTAATTTTTTGTTTTTCAAGAAGATAACTTGAACTTAAGAAGAAAAAAAATAAACAATAAAAATCTAACAAGTAGAAGTATACAAATAATAAAGAAGAAAAAACAAAAAAGAAGAAAAAGAAGAAAAAAGGTTGAGAGGTTCTATGTAGAACGCTAAAAGAGTTACAATTTGGGTTCAAGACTTTTGGGGTTACATTAATTTCACGATTAGGTGGCTTTAAAGGATAAGGAATTTAAGAGTCAATGTTAGGTTTGGTTAGAGTTGGATTGAGTTTTAAAGGTGTCAACCCATGACCCAGCCCGAACCGTTCGGATTGAGATTTTTGAACCCAATCCAACCAAACACCTAGATCAACCAAAACCAACCCATCGGGTTGTGTTCGATTCAGTCGAGTTGATCGGGTTGGTCGGATTGGCTTACAACCCTTGTCAAAATGTTTTGATCCATTGGAGTTGTCCTTGATCTACAAAATCCTTAATTTTTAAGTGATCAAGGCCTCTAGTGTGCTAGCAGTCGTCTCGGGTTTTTCCAAGTCTATGGAAAGTGACCCAACGCGCAAGGATAATGCCTAGTGTGCTGGAGAGCCCACCTTTTAAGTTGGGGCTCTCAGTCATTTTGGCCAGCGTGCTAGGACAGTGTGGCCAGCGCGCTAGCCATTGCCTAGAAATTGGTTGGGTCTCAGGAATGTTACCCAGCGAGCTAGAATTCATGGGGACCAAAATCAGTGCTCTCGAAAAAACTGGCCAGCGTGCTAATATAGTCCGCTAGTGCGCTAGAGGTGACTGTCAGAGCAAACTGACATTTCTGGGTTTCTCGAAAGCAATGTGTATTTTTTTCTTTCCCCTTTTATGCTACGTCATCTTTTCACGATTTTCAACGCCTATTTTCATCTTTCTTTGGTGAACAATCCTTGTCTTTGCTCAACGAATTTGAATTTGATTCTTGAGGTTTCTTGGAGATTGAAACCCTAGAATTGAGTTTTTTCTGCTCCTTGTATAAATTCAAAGTTGTGTTATTTGAGAGACACAACCTAACACATGTTTTGAAAGTTAGACTGTTCTCTAAAGTGCTCAAAAAGTTCTAAGTGTTCTTCAAACATTTTTACAACTTGAGCAAGTGTTTTGGTGATTCAAATCAAAGATTTCAAAGGCAGTTTTATTTTCTTCAACTGTGGTTCAAAGTTCATCTTTTTACTGAGAAAACGAGAGGAGATCAAAAGCCATTAGTGTAAAATTTTGAAGGGTTCTTGGTAAGAGAACACCTTCTTTTTTGTGTTACATTTTAACTCTTGTAAAGTGACTTGTGTCACTAGTGAGATAGAAAGAGTGATTAGGCTCTTGTAAAGGTAACTCACACCTGTGAAGTGAGCATTGTAACTGGTTTGATACTTACCCTCGAAGTAGGATCCTTAGTGGGAGGTTTTGAAAAAATCTTGATTGGGGAGATCAAGTCGTGGGACGTAGGCCTTGAGTGTCGAAACACGTTAAATGTGGTGTTCATTCATTTCCTGTTATTGGCTTTCTTTGCCTACTATTTTTATTTATTTTTGGAAGGTTTAAAACCCTGCAACAGTCCAATTCATCCCCCTTTTGGACTTGTATTTGGGTCACCAAGTGATATCAGAGCAGGTAACCTATCAAAGTTCTAACAATCTTTGATATCTATGGCAGGAACAATTTCAAAAGATTGCACTTTCGGTGAAGGTCAATCCACCCATAGGCCTCCTCTTTTTAAAAGAGAAAACTACCTACATTAGAAGACAAAAATGAGGTTCTATCTAAGAGCCCAAGACATAGAGATGTGCAATGTCGTGGTAAACGGATACCAAGCTCGCACCAAGATAATAGAAGGTATAGAAGTACCCAAAACTGTGGCTGAGTGGTGTCCCCAGGAGAAAAAAAGAGAGTTGTTGAAGCCATAAATATTCTCTTTTCTAGTCTTTCTATTAACGAGGTCAATAGAATGAGTGCATGTGAGACAACCCAAGAAATATGACAACGACTTGAAGTAACCCATGAAGGGACTCTCCAAGTCAGGAAGGCCAAACTCCAAATGCTTGTGGAGAAATATGAACCTATAGGATGTTAGAAATCGAAACCATTGTCGAAGCCATTACTAGGTTCACAAAGATCCTAAATGAGATGAAGACACTTGGCAAAATGTATGACCAAGAGGAGTTGATTAGGAAATTCTTGAGAGGTCTCCCTAAGGTTTGGCAACCCAAAGCCACAACAATTGAAGAAGCCAAAAATCTAGTTGAATATACATTTGATGAGTTGAGTGGTTTTCTCATGGTCCATGAGTTAAACCTCAAGGATAACCCATCCCCACCTAAAGTAGATGATAAAGGGAAGAAGGATCTTGCCCTTAGTGCAGGAAACGATTCTGAGGCATCAACAGATAGTGAGGCAACCGATGATGAGGTTGCTATGTTGTCTAGAAAACTCAACCGCCTTATGAAGATGAAAGGAAAGTCTAGCTCAACACCCAAATTCCACAAAGGAAAGAAATTTGGAGCTAAGCTTAGTGAGTTAATATGTTTTGGTTGTAACAAACCAGGACATTAAAAGTGAATGTCCTAACAAGAAGAAGAAAAGTTTAAACTCAAAGAGAAAGGACAAGAAGGTGCTCAAAGCCACTTGGGATGACTCAAGCTCAAGTGAAGAAAATTCAGATTCGGGAGAAGAAAAGGCATTGATTTGTCTCATGACAAACACTAAGGTAAAAACCGAACCCCTTGATGAATTTGATGATATTTTTGACTCCAATGATTTTGACTATGTGAAATCTTATTTTGATAGAGGTCAAAAAGAACACCAAGCATAAGAAGAGTTTAATGACTGCCCTTGAAGAAATTGAATCTCAACAAGAGGCTATTGACACTATGACCTTAGATAAGGAGAAAATGACCAAAGAACTTGAGATACTCAAAAAAAGTGTCGATAACTTGTTTAACATTGTGAAGAAATTCACCAATGGACAAAAGCTTTTTGATATGATGCTAGGGTCTCAAAGGTGTGCCTTTGATAAGGCTCGACTCGTTTATACAAAAAGGTCAAAACATAAAAGTTATAACAAATTATTGACCAAAAAACCCACTTGCCACAATTACAATAGGCAAGACCACACCATTCTTAGATGCCCACTTAAGAGAATTAAGAAGCATAGACTTGCTTGGGTAGAGAAGACTATTTTAAATGAGGTTAATTTTGAAGGACCCAAAGCAACTTGGGTACCCAAGTCAAAAGTCTTCTATGTGGTGTAGGATGGTTCTCAAAAGCATTATTGGTATCTCGATAGAGGTTGCTCAAAGCATATGACTAAGAGATAAATCAGTCTTTTTGAGCATGGTTCGTAAGCTTGGAGGGAACGTGACATTTGGTGACAACGAAAAAAGTAAAATAGTAGGTATTGGCTTTGTTGGTAACTCTTCCTTATTTATTCATGATGTTTTATATGTTAAGGGCCTTAAGCATAACCTCTTGAGCATAAGTCATTTATGTGACAAGGGTTATGATGTTAGCATTCAAGCAAATAGGTGCATAGTTAAGCATGCTAATGGTTCCATTGCATTCATTACACCTAGGCAAAAGAATGTGTACTCTACTTTTCTTGATGAAATTAGTGATCAAAATGTTTCTTGCTTGAGTGTTGTTTTAAATGATGATGCATGGTTATGCCATAGAAGATTAACACATGTTAGTATGGATAACAATTCTAGACTTGCCAAAAATGAGCTTGCAAAGGGCATTCCTAAAAGTGTGTACCTAAAAGATAAGGTGTGTGAACCTTGTCAACTTGTCAAACATACCAAATCATCTTTCAAGCGAAAGAAAACCATGTCTACTTCTAGAGCTCTTGAAATGATCCACATGGATCTATTTGGACCAACTCGGACACAAAGCCTAGGAGGAAATTCATATGTATTTGTTATTGTTGATGACTATTCTCATTTTACTTTCGTGTTATTTCTTTCTCATAAACATGAAGTATGTGATGTTTTTATGAAATATTGTCATAGAGTAGAAAATGAGAAAAGGTACAAAATCACCATCATTAGAAGTGATAGGGGTGGAGAGTTTGTGGACTTCTAGATTTTTGTAGCAAACAAGGTTATACTCACCATTTATCAACCCCTAGAACTTCACAACAAAATGGGGTGGTAAAAAGAAAGAATAGAACTCTTCAAGAGATGTGTAGAACCATGCTTTGTGAATATAACATTGCTCTACACTTTTGGGTTGAGGCTATTAGTACCGCATGTTATGTAATGAATATGACAGTAATTAGAAAAATGATGAAAAGACTTCATATGAAATATAGAATGGTAGAGTACCCAATATTGGACACTTCAAAGTCTTTGGGTGCAAGTGTTATATCTTGAATGACAAAGACAACTTGGATAAATTTGATCCAAAATATGATATTGGTATTTTTCTAGGGTATTCATCCCATAGTAAGGCATATATGGTGTACAACAACTCATCTAGAGTTGTAGAAGAGTCCATTCATGTGGAATTTGATGAGAGTGACCCAAGGCAAAAGATTTGTGAGAATCTGAAAAAATCTTGGCATAGATGATAATGATGATGCTCCCAAGAATTCCATGGACTTAAAGGAAAATGATCAAAATTCACAAGTACCTAAGAACTCTAGGCTCCTTATCAGTCACCCCAAAGAGCAAATACTAGGAGACCCATCCAAGGGAGTGTTTACTAGAGTTGCACTTAATAAGGATCAAGGGCATGTAGCCTTTGTATCTCAAATAGAACCTTCTAAGGTTGAAGATGCCCAAAATGATGAAAATTAGATTCTTGCAATGCAAGAAGAACTAGGACACTTCATTAGGAACAATATACGTGAACTTGTGCCTAGGCCTTCTCACCAATCAATCATAGGTACAAAATAGGTATTTAGAATCAGAAAGGATGAAAAAGGAGTAATTGGGAGAAATAAGGCTAGATTAGTTGCCCAAGGTTATAATCAAGAGGAAGGAATTGATTATGAGGAAACCTTTTGCACCAATAGCAAGATTAGAGGCAATTAGAATGCTATTGTCATATGTTTTCTATATTGATTTTCCACTTTACCAAATGGATGTAAAGAGTCCTTTTTGAATTGATACATAAATGAAGAGGTATATGCGAAACAACCTCCTGGTTTTGAGGATTCTCGAAATCCAGATTATGTGTTTAGGCTCCATAAGGCTTTATATGGTTTAAAACAAACTCCAAGAGCTTGGTATGATAGATTAAGCACATTCCTTCTTGAGCATGAGTTTTATAAGGATAAGTTAGATCCAATTTCGTTCATTTAGCACAAAGATTTTGATATGTTACTCGTGCAAATATATGTTGATGTCATTATCTTTAGTGTTTCAAATAATCATCTTTGCAAAGAATTTTCAAAAATTATGCAAAATGAATTTTAAATGAGTATGATTGGGGAACTTACACACTTTCTTGGCCTGCAAATTAAGCAATACAAAGGAAAACTTGTAGACACTAAGCTTTATAGAAGCATGACTGGTACCTTGTTGTATTTAACAACAAGTAGACCAGACATTATGTTTAGTGTCTGTCTATGTGCTCGTTTTCAGTCTAGTCCTAGAGAATCCCACCTAAAGTGTGTTAAGAAAATTTTTAGATATGTTAGTGGGACCACAGACTTAGGTATTTGGTATCCAAAAGGTACTTATTTTGAGCTAAGGAGCTTTGTAGACTTCGACTACACGGGTAGTCCAGTTGATAGGAAGAACACCTCCAGATTTTGCCAATTTTTGGGTAATTCTTTGATTTATTGGATCTGTTGGTCCACCCAAGAGGAGGGCGAAGTGGGTGAGATGATCAATTTTAAATTTCTCTTCCAATAACTTAGTGATATACATGAGTGTATTGGAATTGAACGCAAAAACAAAACTTAAACTAAATTGCAAACGTGAGAAACACATGATTTATAGTGGTTCGGCCAAGCCTACATCCACTACCTAATCCCCCGATTAGGATTTTCTCAATCCACTAACTGATTCTCTTACGGTTGAAAACCAAACCATTACAACTGTCATTTTATAGGTTAAAGGCAAACCTATCCTTTCACAGGCTAAGGATGAACCGTTTTCCTTTTTTCGGAATTAGGAAAAACTCATGTTCCTTTTACGGGATAAGGAAGAACCGTTTTTTCTTTTACATGTTTAAGAGATAACTTATCCTTTTACAGGTTAAGGACGTACCTATCCTTTTATGGGATTAGGATGAACCGGTTTCCTACTTACAGGGGAGGATGAACCTTTTTCTCTTTTATAGGTTCAGAGATAACCTTAACATGATTTCAATCCTGAAATCATTAAGTGAACTACATTCACTTGTCCTGGTTGTTTCAATCCAGAAACACACCAGCATTACAACACAAAATAATGTTGGTTATAATTGAGTAGAACACTTAACAATTAAGCTTAGTACATAGCATTACATAGATGTAAAAATTGAAATACGTAATGTTAAGATGAAATACACTTACAGTCATTTACCTTTCAATGTTCGGTATTGCTAAAATGCAGTTTCGAAAAGCATGAATGATGTGATATGAAAATCAGTGCTTCTTCGAAAATAATATGATACCAATAAACATTGACGTAGAAAATGAAGGACTAGTTTAAATCAAAGACACAGACAATTTTCGAAATAGATATAAAATATAAGCATGAAAACTTATTGTTCAGTATTCAGTAGTTTACTCAACTACTGATATAGTTCGATACAATACTTAAGATATAAAATCAAGTACAACTGTAAATCTCAAACTACTTCTCAAATTCTTTCTTCAGCAAGATTGATATCAAGTATAGATCAGTGCTGAGAATTTGAATAGATACCAGATCAAATAGATTTTCAAAGATAGAATATAATTGAAGCTCAATATGAAAATCTTTTGAATACGTAAAGGTATCAGTGAAAAATACTTTGAAAGTTTAGACATTTGAAATACATTTTGACACAGACTAACTTTCAAAAAGTATTAGCACAATAAAATTATCGGCAAGTTGTTCGATCGTAAGTGTCGGTATTTATAGACTTAGCAAGACATAGCCGTTAGACATTTGAAGTTCAAATAATATGAATGTTTACACACAACAGCTAGAATGTTATATGAAAATGACAACTGCAATTTTCACTAACATCCTGGTTCTTTTCAAATTACATGAAAAAGGAAAGTTTTAAAAAAACTTAATTCATGCAACAGAAAAGATCTCTAATAAATCTGAAAAATACTCTGTGCAAAGATTCATTCTGAAAAAGTAGACTTATATAGTGTACTTATTAGAACAGTGACGGTTGTTGAATTAGCATCCTGATTCTACAACCAGTGTCCTGACGCATAATATCAACTTTTTCGTGTTGTTCCTTAAGGGTGCTCATTACGTATAAGCGTCCTAGTGAACAATGAAGTGAGGGCGCTACTGAAACGTGAGCGTTCTGACTTTCTTTGACACTTAAACGACTTAACCCTGAGAGCACGCTAGTGCACAGTTAGCGTCCTGCTATGTTTTGAAACAATTAAGTGCATGAGGGCGCTATTTTCCGAGTGAGCGTCCTACCAGTTAAAACATAAAACACAAAACGAGGGCCCTACAACAATGTAAGCGTCCTACCACATATATTAAAAACATTTGAACAATAATACAAAGCGAGCTAAAGAACAATCAGCGTCCTGAAAGTTATTAAGTTGATTCTCAAAGGTGAAGGCGCTCCTATCCAAGTAGCGTCCTGATAATTTATTCAACTTATAACTATCAACGTCCTCAAAGATAAATTCTTTGAAGAACTTTAGAAATTTATTAGTAAGCTGATACGGAATCAACGTCCTGACAACTTCAGAGGTTGACTAAAGGGAGGCCGCCACTATACAAGTAAGCGTCATTATGAATTAGTTCAATTCAACCTTGAATGTTATCAGCGTCCTAATGAACTACCAGCATCCTGACTTATCAAGTTTAGGAGAACGCTGCTAATTCATTAGCATCTTGAAAGACTCTTTAAAAATAGTTTTGACTCGCGATTAAATATACGATAAATACGAATAAAAACTTGGTAAATTTAAAATTAAATATAGATAATAAAATCATTTGAAATACTGCAAAACGTAAAATCAAAACATGCAAATATGCAAGTGGTTTGTGCATGGTTTTGGAAAACATTTGAGCAATGTCGATTAGAGAAAGATATACCTTAAATATTGTGTATTTCTCATTTTCTCATAATTGTTAAATCAAACTCTTTATTATGAGATCTTCAACGTGGTCTTCAAGCTTGAGTTGAATATCTTGAACGCTAATCGAAAAATGTAGACTTGAAGCTTGAATGAATCATTTGAGTGGTGTGATCTTGAAATCATGATGTGATCTTTGAGGTCCTTTGAATGAAGCGATCTTGAACGTCTGATATGATCTTTTAATCTTTGACTTTATGCATTCCTGAGGTGCTGAGATAAGTTCTTTATAAACGCTCGTTAGCACCAAAAGAGAGTTCGTTTGTGATCATCAAAATATACTTTATCAAGTATACTTAGGGACGTGCTTAGTGATGAACCGCTTAGGTTAACAGGATCAACAAGAAAAAAAATTCAGTGGCGTTATCCAAAGATGAAGTTGAATACGTTGCAGCTGGTAGTTGTTGTGCTCAAATTCTATATGTGAAGCAACAACTAGAGGATTACCAAATCCACAATGAGTGTGCTGAAATATTTTGTGACAATACAAGTGCTATAAATATTTCTAAGAACCCTATTTTGCACTCTAGAACCAAACACATAGAAATTAGACATCACTTCCTTAGAGATCATGTGCAAAAAAGAGATGTGAAATTCACCCATGTTGGTACAAAGGATAAACTTCATGATATTTTTACCAGGGCATTGCCTAAGGATAAATTTATTCACATCCTTAGAGAGTTAAGCATGTTCAGTGAATCAAATGCATCCAATCTTTGATTATTTATGTCATTCGATCATGTTTGGTGCCTCAGACAAATGTTGGAATCTTAATTTTTTTTAATTTCTAATTGTTTGGAAAGCACCAGTGCCCAGTGGGAGTCGCCAGCGTGCTAGCAAGGGCGTTAGTGCGCTATAGCTGGGGAAACAAAAAACACCCCTCTTGGTTTTCTATGCCAGCACACTAGTATAGTCGTCTAGCGCACTAGAGGGTGTTTTAGCAGAAATCCCTTTTTGGGTTGTCTGTGCCAGTACGCTAACAGGGCAAGGGTTTGTTGGGAAAAATACCCAAACCTTGCAATCTCACAAATCCAATAAAGAAAAAAATAATAGAGATCAATACCCACAGATCAAAGATATACGTGGAAAAACTCCAAAATCAAAGAAAAAACCACGAGCAAAAAGACAATCCATTATCAATTAACAAGTACCTCAGAGGAATTACACACCTCAAGTACATCTACACCAGATAGTACACAACTTTGAAAATTTGATAAAGAAGAAAAAACTGAAAGAGAATAACCAAGAGAAAACTAGAACTACAACTGCGACACCCGCATAAGTTCTAAACTCGACACTATTTCACAAAGCTTCCAAGGACCAAGCTTCACATTCTTCTAGTTCTCACTCACTAGTTGGGATGATGAATAAACAATGAGGGACCTCATATATAGAATTTCTAGCCACAATATTTAGAAACTGTGACCAACAAAGATTCCTCGTTCTACACTAACATGATTACCTAATTCAAATACAACTAGATCATTAAACACTTATCCATATTTAGAAAGTTCTTAATACTTTCTAAATACATGTTCCATGTTCTAATACAACAAGGAATCCATGTTAGAGACAAAATACAACAATCTTCACCTTAGCGAAAACACTAATGCTTCATCTGCTTCAATCTCATGTTTTTGCCCCTTTGCCCTCATGGGCCATGACACTCAATGTTGAGAATCACCCAGGCAAAGTCACCTTTGAACTTGCCAACTGGAACCCACTTTCTGATAAATCTTTTAGACCCCGATCTTGTTTCATGTGCTAATCCTGGTTTTTCCATCAACAAAATTTTGTATTTTGAACACCTTTCATGATCATAGCGGACTTCCAGAAAACTTTCAGTACTCCATCTTTACCCGAGTACCCAAAACCTTCAAAATCTAACTTGGAAAGAGAAATCAGATTCTGAGTAAAACTTGGCACATGTCGAACATCATGAAGTGTAATAACGTGTCCGTCAAACAACTTCACCCACTCCCATTATTGGCCTTTGGGAGCCATCAACCATTGACACAAACTCGCCACCAATACATTTTGCGTACTTGTCAAACCATGCCTTGTGTACACATATATGATGTGTGGCCCCAGTATCAGTCACCCAATTGTTTTTATACTGTAAATTTTCATCATTAACAGATGCCATAAAAAAAATCACCATTAAACTCAACGACATTCATATTGGTACCGTCATCATCTCGAGTTGGAGCTATTTGCCGAACTTGCTCCTTTTCCTTTCCAATTCTTGCAATCTTTCCTTAGGTGACCCGATTGCCCACACCCCCAACATGTCCCCTTTGCGAACATTTAATGATTCCCCTTTTTTCCACCTACTGCCAATGCCGAGCCTTCAGAACAATCATTACCAACACCTTTTAATCTTTTATCTTCAGAAAGTAGTGTAGAAGAAACTTCTTCAAGATTCATGGTATCCTTCTCATACATTAACATAGTCTAAAGATGCTTATAAGAAGCTGGAAGGGACCAAACCAGTCGAAGTGCCTGATCTTCATCCTCAATTTTTACTCCAATTTCTTCTAACTCAGAAACAATACCATTAAGGACACTAAGGTGATACTTTTCTTTAAGATATAACCGATTTGAGAGACTCTTTGTCGTATACAAGCTTTCTTACTTCTAAAGATCTTTTGCTATAAAATTACCTTTTATATTCTCAAGGACATTTTTTGCAAGACAAAGTCGTATCGTACTAGCAACTCTCATATCCAACTCTTGTTAATCCTCATCATTTTCTTTACCTTACCTATCAAAGCCTTTCGCAGCATAGACTGAATTAATAAATTTCTTAACTTGCAATTTGCCACAAGCCAAAATTATTTTTTCCATCAAACTGTTCCACATCAAACTTCAAGTTGGATGATAATTCGACATCTCTAAATCTCTTCACACCTTAATGAATTAATTGAAGTGCAACTTGAACCGTAGCTCTGATACCAATTTGTTGGGAAAAACACCCAAACCCTTCAATCTCATAGATCCAATAAAGAAAAAAACAATAGAGATCAACCCCCATAAATCGAAGATATACGTGGAAAAACCCCAAAATTAGAGAAAAAACTACGAGCAAAAACACAATCCACTATCAATTAACAAGTACCTTAGAGGAATTAAACACCTCAGGTACTTCTACATCAAATAGTACACAAACTTTGAAACTTTGATAAAGAAGAAAAAACTAAAAGAGAATACTCAAGAGAAAACTAGAACTCCAACCGCATCACCCACACAAGTTCTAAACTCTACACTCTTTCACAAAGCTTCCAAGGACCAAGCTTCACCTTCTTCTAGATCTCACTCACTAGTTGGGATGATGAATAAACAATGAGGGACCTCCTATATATAGACTTTCTAGCCACAATATTTAGAAACTGTGACCAACAAGGATTCCTCGTTCTACACTAACATGGTTTCCTTATTCAAATACAACTAGATCATAAAACACTTATCCATATTTAGAAAGTCCTAATTACTTTCTAAATACATGTTTCATGTTCTAGTATAACAAGGAATCCATGTTTGAGCCAAAACCCAACAGGTTTAAGTGACCCTATCTTTGGCTAACGAGTTATTTTATTTCATTTCTTTCTTTTCAAGTTGCCCTAGTGTGTTGTCCCTCATCTCCTCACCCTTTTTCGATCGATTTGAAGCTTTTTCTACACATTTTTAGATTGTATCGTACGATTCCTCTAGTAAATCTTCCTTCTATTTCATCTCTTCTTTTATTTCGCCCAAATTTCTTGGAGAACCCTAAGTGTTAGTTATCTGCACATGGCTCCTAAAAACCAAAGATTCCCTTGCAGTCAAATAGACCTAGGGAACCTACTCCCAAGCCTAATCTAGAACGTTGTGTAAAAACCCGACACGATCGACCACTCAACCTCGCTCTTTAATTTCTCGCCTTTCTTCTCAACCGGCTCAATACGAGCAAATTGAGGAAAGGTACATATCATGCACTGTAACTAATGGTGCTTGGGTCGATTTTGAACTCTTTCGACTGTGTCAGATACCAATCGAAGAATATTTTGCTCACTAAGGTTGGATTTCGTCTGTGACCTATAAAAATAAGTGGTACCTAACACTTATTAAAATTGTGGCATCCTTGTTATGTACCCTAGGAAAAGTGACCCTTAAAATTCTAATTCCTTCGAGAAAACATGGATTTGAGGACTTAAATGAAACTTAAAATGAGGTGTTTAGAACCTTAGAAAAACCCAATTTTAGTGCCAAACACCATCTACGAAGTACCGAGACCCAAAAACAACGAAATCGACAAGAAAATGAGCAAAATACTTAATGGAGCAAGAAGAAACGCGTTCCCTGATCTGAGCAAACACATTTCCATCAAGGAAACGTGTTTCACATCAGTGGAAATGCATTTCCATGGCAGAAACATGTTTCTACTGAAGGAAACGTGTTTCCTTGATTTTCACCCGAGAGCAATTAGATAGCTTGACTCCAGAAATGCGTTTCTGTGCCCGGGGTCCTATATAAAGTCAATGTTCCTCTCATTTGTGACTTCTTGAACATTCTCTAAAGGAGAGAACCCTTAAGGGACAAATTGGGGACGTTCTTGAGAGATCCAAAGTGGTTTTAAAGGGTGATTTAGAGCTTCTAAACACCAAATCTAAGAAATTAAAGGTATAATCTCTCACTTTCCTTGGTGGACTCCTTTGAATTGATCCCTAAACAATAATTTTTGAATAAAATTGTCCACCTTTGATGTTGTAGATGAATTGTCACAAGAACTTTCAATAAATTTCCTTTTTTTGGGAGAAAAAGTCCTTATATTTTCCTCCTTCGTGTGGAAAGGGCTTTGAAATTAAGAAGGGGAGGGCATCCTCCAGAAATACTATCCTTGCTATTACGTGGGCGGTGTTTTCCATTCAAGCCCCCATGTTTTCCACCCATAGAGAATATTTGTTCTAAGATAGATGGGTACCGCCATTAGCTTCCCTAGGAACATACTTTGTTATAATGTGTCTGTCACACCCTGGGTTGCACAGCGTGCCCCCTACCCAGGTGTGGGCGCACCCCCTCGGGGCGAACGCCTAAGCCATTATGGATCCATAATATTGGGGGTAAATGATCTAGTCCGTTACTAGGGCCCTGTTGGGTATCGCGAATTCGGCTAGATGTGACAATATTATGGATCCATAATGACTTAGGCGTTCGCCCCGAGGGGGTGCGCCACATGAGACCTTTTTGTCACACCCTGGGTTACACAGCGTGCCCCCTACCCAGGTGTGGGCGCACCCCCTCGGGGCGAACGCCAGCCATTATGGATCCATAATATTGTCCCATCCCGGTACAACCACCGCCACACAAGGACGTCTCTTGTACCCGGGATCATTTGTCCCCACTATTCACTCATGAATAGTGCAGGGCCTCCCTAGGAATCGAACTCGAGACCTCCCTTAAGGAGTCTGATTTCGCATTCCTAATAACCACTGAGCGGTGGCGGTGGCTGTACCAGGTACAAGAGACGTCCTTGTGTGGCGGTGGCTGTACCGGAATGAGACAATATTATGGATCCATAATGGCTGGGGTTCGCCCCGAGAGGGTGCGCCCACACCTAGGTAGGGGGCACGCTGTGCAACCCAGGGTGTGATAGTGTCAAACTTCCATTCAGCCTTCTACGATCTTTAGTTAGCTCCCCTTACTCAGTAAAGTCGATGTCTTCACTGGCTATTGAAACCATTACTAAAAATGATATTAAAAAAATAAACATAATATATATAAGTCAACATACACGTGTGTTTCAGGTGAAAAAATTACTTTTTGTATTATAAAAAATATTTAATTAGTCATTTTCCCCTTCTCCTTCCATAACATGGTTTGGACTAAAATTTAGAGGCCTGGGGCGTCACCCTATGCGCCTTGCCCGAGAGCCGGCCCTACCAAAGGATATAAGGGATATATTCTTGCAACTGCGGGGGCATGCTCATGTATGTAGCGTGATAGCATTAATAGCAGTAGCATACACAAATAGAGAAATAGCTTGCTCAATTACAGAGGCCATCCATGTTGGAAATATGAATGTTTTCCCATAATAAGATTTCCTTGGTGTCCTGGCACTCAAATTTTGGTCCATATTGTCTAGCATCATTTGATTAATATAGGGTCTAGCTAAATCCACCCTCCCTTTCCTCTCTATCCACCCACTCACTTTCTTCACCCACCAAAAATTTTAAACTCAAAGAGACCCCTCTCTTCACCCACCCAAATTCCTAAAGTGCCCCTTTCATTTTCATCTTCTCCAAACCCTCAACATTCCTTTCTCTCTCGTTTCTTCTCTTTTCTTCTCCATTGATTCATCATCTTTTCAAGTTTTTCAATCATTCAAAGGGTTCGAATAACATTCGGAAGGTTTGTGAGCAACAACCTTGCAGAATCTTGCAGAGAAAATGAGTTATTTCGGGTTTTGGAGAAGTGAAACTCAAATCAGTTCAATCACAAATCGGTAAGTAAAACATGATTTTTACATGTTCAGAGTGGATTTCAACGTGTTATTGTTTGATTTACATGTGTTTTCGCAAAATGTGTGGGCAAAAAAGGTGGAATGAGGGGCGGGAAATGGGTTCTGAAAACCCATTTTGCACGAAGAATTTGGTGATATTCGACCTATCAGGGTCAGACACTATTCTTCATGTCCGGCCACGATAGGTTGGACATAATGTTTTGTGTTCGACCCTAATAGGTCGGACATTACACATAACATCCGACCCTGACAAGTCGGACTTTCCTTTTATTGTCCGACCTTAACAGGTCGAACAATACATTTTTTTGGTTTTTCTTCATTTTTCTTTTTTGTTTTGTTTAAATATCAACTATTTTTCCTAATTCCATGGTTTTTTGTATGTATTTTGCTATTTTGATAGATATGCCGCCAAGAGGAGCAATGAGAGGTTGTTTTGAATAACAAAGCTCCCAAAGAAGAAGGTCGACGGCCTCTTAGAGAAGGAGATGGCCACCACTGCCCGTTATACATAAAGAAGAAAGACAACAATCAGAAGAACCAGTACAGATGGGAGAAGACGGGCAACAACCAGAAGAAGAAGATGATGTCATATTAATCAGGGTCCTTGCCCCGGGGGACTTACTGATCCTTCAGTCCTCACCCATTTCAAGGGCCACGTAGCATACTATTTGTGGAAAAATCAAGTATATCACTCTATTAATTTAATTTAAATTCAATTGTTTTTATGATTAAATCTCAATCTTGGTACACAGTATAATTTTTTGTTCATTCATACAGAAATAAATTGTACAAAAGTGTCAAAACCACGGGGCAAAGTTAGTCTCTTGGGACCTCAGTGAACATTCTGAGAGAGAGAGAATCATGGAGATAATTACAACATCCGGTCTCCATCATTTGTTGGCTTGTATGTACAGTTGTGCCAACAAGCCTTTGATTGTTGCTTTCGTGGAGAGGTGGCAACTAGAGACCAATTCATTTCACTTACCATTCGGTGAAATGACCATTACACTGGACGATGTAATGGTCTTGCTTAGGATTCCAACAATGGGCAAGATAGTGAATGGAAAAGCACTAACCAATGCAGAAGCAGTGCTCATACTTCAAGAAGCTCTGGGGGTCTCGGAGCAAGAGGCATTGGATGAGGTGAATAAGAAGATAGGTCAATTAGTTCGATTGAATTGGTTGCTAAAAAAATTTGGATCAAAGCTTCCAAGAAACCAATAATATCCTTCGGTCGAGTGTACTGCGAGAGCTTATCTGCTGTTCATCCTAGATTGCACTCTTTTTATAGACAAGAATGGTACAAGGGTGAACGTAATATATTTGCCACTGTTGATGAATCTGGATGAGGTGGGCAATTATGCATGGGGAGCTGTTTGTCTGGCGCTTTTGTATCGTCAGATGGGATGTGCTACGATATATCATGTGCAACAGCTTGCGGGCTACATGACATTACTGAAGGTATAGCTATTTCAATTATTTTGCCTTTAGTAAAGTAAACTTGATATAAATATGTTTGTGTTAACACTTTTTTTTCTTATATTTGCTAGGCATGGATATACGAGCACTTCCCATTCCTTAGATTGCATGTAAATCGTGAGTATAAGAACAACCTCCCACGTGCCATGAAGTGGAAACCTCGCAAAAAATAAGGAATAGGGGAAGAATACGTAGAAGTTCTACACGAGGCAATCGATGATCTTCAGCCGAATCAGGTAAATGTTATTCTTTTAAATTAGGTTTACCGAGACTAGGTGTGTATAAAACTTTGGGAAAGCAATGTAACAAGTTTACCGAGACTCGGTGTGCATAAAACAACGCCTATATATGATCGGTCAGTTCGTCGAACTCGTGCCACTCAATGTATAGTTTTTTGGCTAACTTTGCCATAAAATATTGCATCTGAGACCTCCCACCGTGTTCCCCCAATTTATACTTGTTACGTACATTGTATATTGTCTTCAGTGTAGATGCATTGTCTGCATCCTTCCGCTTTAGAGAAGTCAATATATCTCTGGGCCTTCCTTGACTCTTACTCATATCCACAAGGATTTCCATCTCATCCTTTGTCAGTTAGCCCGCGTAAGGTTGTCCTTCCATCCACTCAGTAGGTGGATGATTATGAGTGTCACAATCAACTTTTATCATCCAATCATCATCGGTAGCCAATTTTTGACCCCGTAATAAAAAAAAACAATCACACTTCTTCGTTGCGGTATCATTGGCTTTCTTCTTTCCTGTTTCTTTTGGTTTGTACACACCGTATCTCTTACATGCAAACTTGATTCGTGGTCGCCTATCCTTTGTCCCCTCTTAATCCAAGCTCTTGATAACGATCACAAAACCATTTGCCCGGCCTACTTTCCTTGTCCATGCAATTAGTTCGGCTATACACTTAAAAACAATATCAGTTATGAACTCATCAGTGTAGTCCCGAACCAACACCATCTCAGAACCAACAATATTGGATTCGTCAAATATCTCGTCATCCTGATGATTTATAGCTCAAAATTAGTATTACATACAAAATAAAACAAGAAAACAAAAAAAAAACCCCAAAATGCTTTGTCCGACCTGTCAGGATCAGACATACCTTCTCTATTCGCCCTGACAGGTCGCACATAAAGCACATTGTCCGACCCTGATGGGAGGAATAGAGGAGGTTTGTCCATTTGAACAGGGTCGGACACACCTCGTTTTTTCCGCCAACGCAAGGTTGGACAGAACGATTCCGAGGGCAATTTTTAGAATTTTGAAGCCTATTTTCTCCACCTTTTCTCTTTGATTTTGGGTATATTTTTACAAAATAATAGTGTAGGAAACATAATACACGTACCGTAGGGGGTGAAGAACTTTGTTTTTGGCTTGTATCCCTTTCCATTTTAGATCGAATGGCATGGGAGAAGTTTAACACTTTCCACGCTTTGCAAAGTGATCAACACCACTTGCAAACACTTCAAAAGAATGAAAATGGTAGAAATCTATGCTTTTGATTAAAAAAAAAACAAAAAAACAAAAAAAAACAAAAAAACAAAAAAAAACAAAAGATTGAAGATTGGAGAGTTGGAGGGTTGAAAGGTTTAGGATAGAGAGTGGATGGTTGAAGAGAGAGGGGGGAGGGGGGCTTTAAGGAAGATTTTATCTTAGTCCTTTTTGGTAATGTCACAAGAGGACATTTTTATCTTTTCAATTTTTTGATTAAGTGAGTGGAAATAGAGGAAAGGGTGGGAGACTTTAACTAGACCCTTAATACATGCATGTTGATGTGGGCTTGGGCATAACTGCTTAAGCCCAATTTCAATTTGGTTTGGGCCAACAAAACAAGATGGATCTCAATGCTATGAACTCCTTTTTATTGAGTGATTAAGGCTTCAATCAACCTCTGTTTTTTTTTTCTTTGTTTTTGTACTGGTTTTGTTTGTCTTCATTAGTTTTTATTTTTATTTATTTTCATATCTTTTTATTTAAATTTGCTTTCAAAAGTTCTTCAGTTTTCCTCTTATTTTTCCCATAGCCAAACAGATCAATTGCAAGAGATTGTTATAACATATACTTCTAAAATATCACTTATTTTTGTATCAAAATTGGCTAATATAAGCAATTAAAATCATGGGGTAACAATCATGTTTTTAATTGATTATGAGGAAACAAGGCCAAATTCTTGGTTTAATTACCACTAGAAAAAAAAAAAAAAAAGGGTGCTAAATTTTTTGTCACCTTTATTAGAAATAGAGGTATAACCTCTGCAATAAATAAGCCGACATTTTGAAATTATTATTTTATACATTTGAACTGTGATTATAAATAAAAAAAACTCATTTTATGATAGAAGTAAAGGATAAATAGAGACATCTAACAGGGCCTTTTAATTAATAATTGATGGATTGGGAAAGTAAGAGGAACTTCCAAAGTAAAAGTTTATGGAGGGAGATTAACAATTTGCAAGCACACTATTAGAACTTGATCCTTCCCATGCGGAAGACAATTTAGGCACCAGAAGAAATCCCTAATCATGTTAGAAATCTTATGCTAATGACACTATTGCTAATGAAGGGTACGGTACGTACATTAAAATGTAATTGGCCTTCTTCATACCATCATGCATTTATATTGAATATCTTCAAGACCAAGTAACGTGCCATCCAAATGTCTCTATAGATGAATCAGATATTAGGAAAATCTCATCCATTCAGTTTCACCAAAATTGCACACAATTTTATTTTCTACAGAGCCTGGTAGAGAAAACAAATTAGTTTAGACATGTTAAAAGTAGGGGTGTTAATAAATTGGTTTAAACCGCGAAACTGAACCGAACCGATATGTTTGGTTTGGTTTGGTTTGATTTTTTAATAAGTTCAGTTTGGTTTATGTTTGAAAAAATTATAAACAAATAGGTTTGGTTCGGATTGCGATTTGAGACTTTAAAAACCGATCTAAACCAAACCGAACCAATTTTAAAATTATAACTATTAATATTTATTTTTAATGTCTATGATCCTTTTATGATATAAACATTCTCATTAAAAAATTATATAATCATCTTTATATAGTAAAGATAGTTTTCAAGTTTTTTAAATATGCATTAAAAAAGTTAAAATTACCTTATATACATACATATATAATTAATTATTTTAATTTATTTAATATATGTACATATAAAACTTCAAACTCATCAATCCAAATCAAACCAAACCGATTATGTTAGGTTCATTTTAGTAATTCGAAATGAACCGATTAAGCTAAACCGAACCGAAACCGATTATATTTAGTTTGGTTTAGGTTTGAGCATTAAACCGATCAAAATCGAACCGTCGATACCCCTAGTTAAAAGGGTAAAATTTCATATAATTTCAAAGTAGTAATTACATTAAAATTTCAAATAATTTTTCTTATTCAGGCCTACCATGCAAATTACAGCTCCAGTGTCAATATTGCATATTATCAAGGGAGAAGAATATGATTGATGTACCATAAATGTTCTAAGGTGAGGCTGAACCCTTGGCTTAATATTTCACTTATATAGCATGCAAAATTTGTGATCACAGGCTCAAATGCACTGTTTATGTTTCCCAAAAAAAAAAAAAAAAAGAATGAAAGAGAAGAGAGAAAAGAGAAAACGGTTGAGAGGTTTTTTTGGAAACGAAAATCATAGATTTCCAACTCTTCTTTATAAAGAGGCATCCAAGTCAGTTTTTTAATGATTATACATAAATAATGTATACAAGTTTTTCTTTTTTAAAAAATCATATATATAAGATTTAAATCTACAACTAAATATGTTAATATAATTTTTTTCAATAAAGTTATTAACGATTTACATGCACAAATAAATACAATAATATAATATTCTCACTTTATAATTCTCATCAACCCCTTTTCCGATGATATCCTAAGATTCTTACATACCAAAAGCCCTAGATGCTCTGGAAACTAGTGAAAGTGATATGTTGTTATATGTGTTAAATTTTTTTAGTTGTGACAAACTGATGATTCTTCGCGAATACTCTAAAGTCATATATCATGGAATGCCAAACTTTTAATTAATGGACTGAAAAGGTAGGCTATTTAATTCGATAAAGCATTCCAAAATACTATATATTTGGCAAGAATAAAAAGGAAAAAGAAAACGAAACCCCCCTTCTTTCTCTACATACCAAAAACATTATAAGAGTGTTGAGTTGTGATGGTAGCATCTAATTAAAAATGTGACCATTCATGTTAATTCAGAAAAAAGTAACATATAGGTTTATACTAGAGAATAAATGAGAGAAGGATACCAAGGGGCAAGGGCAGCCACACACTTATAACAGCTCACTTCTTAACCTAATTATCGGCCAGGACGCTATGAAGAAACATAAGGAGTACGCTATGAAGAAACATAAGGAGTCCCATTTCAAGTTTCTTGAAAGAGACTTGGAGAGATTTGCCATCAATCTAAGGCCTTCCCATCCCCAAGGGTTATCAAGCTAAATTCCGATATAGGGGAATATATTTCTTGCAACTGTGAGGACATCCTCATAAATGTAATGTGATAAGCTTTGATAGCAATAGCATATACATGTAAAGAAATAGCTAGCTCAGTTATAGAGGTTATCCGGTTGAGGATATGAATGTTTTCCACATAAGATTTCCTTCATGTTCTAAAACTCTAAGTTTTTATCCATATCGTCTAGCATCAAGCTCCTTTTCCATGGAGAACATTGTTAAGAGTCAATCAAGTAGGTCTAAAGGCTTATTGGCAAGTTTCCAGGACTGCCAAAATCGAAGTTTATGGAGGGGAGATCAATAATTTGCAAACACTCTATCAGAACTTGGTACTTCCATGCAGAAGACAATTTAGGCACCGGAATAAATACTTAATCATGTTAGAAATCTTATGCTAATGAAGGTACATACATTACAATGTAATTGGCCGCCTTCATGCCATCATGCATTTATAACAAAAAAAAGGTGGGGGCGGGGATAACAAAGCATCTGATGAACAATATGAGCAGGAAAGGGAAAGCGGAAGGAAAAGATTAAGGGGACATCGTAATAATCATACATCTATTTAAAGGAAAAATCATGTCAATAGTTGATTGTTAATCACCATTTCAATGCTGCAATTGCAAATCTGTCATATATTGGAACCAAAAATTAAATTCAGACTGAACAGAAAATCTATTGAGTATCTTCTAGACCAAGTAACGTGCCATTCAAATGTCTCTATAGATAAATCAGCCATTAGGAAAAATTCTCATCCATTTAGTTTCACAAAAATTGCACACAATTTTATTTTCTACAAAGCCATATAGAGAAAACAAATTAGTTGAGATATGTTAACAGGGTAAAATTTCAAAGTAGCAATTACATTAAAATTTCGTATAATTTTTCTTATTCAGAAATTGCTCAACCATGATGAGAAATGCAATCCTACCATGCAAGTCACAGCTTCATGTCAATATTGCATATTATCAAGGAAAAATAATATGATTGATGTACATAAGTGGTTCTAAGGTGAGGCTGAACCCTTGGCTTAATGTTTCACTCATTGTATGCAAGCTTTGAGATCATGGGCTCAAACCGCACTATTTATCTAATCCACAAAAAGAAAAGAAAAGAAGAGAGAAAAGAGAAAAAAGTCCTGAGGATCTTTTAAAAACTAAAATCAAAGTTCCCTAACTCTTCTTTATATGCATAAAGTGCAATGTAAGGAGGCATCCAAGTTCAGTTTTTTAATGTTTATCTTTCACATGCATTTCTTATCGCAACATCTAGCTTGTTTAAATGATAAATTAAAATACAAAAAATAATGTATAAAATAAAATAAAATAAATCATATAAAATTTCAATCCTCAACCAAAAATGGTAATATGATATTTTCAATAAAGTTAGTTAAGATTTTATATGTGCAATCAAACACAATAATACAATATTCCCACTTTCAGGTTCCAATCAATCACTTTTCTAATAATCTGATTTTTATTTCCATCCTAACATTCCTATGTACCAAACGCCCTAGGTGCTTTCCAAACTAATAAAAGAGGTTTGTTGATTTATGTGTCAAATTTTTTAGTCCTGGAATGGTGGTCAAATTAAGAACAGGGTGTGAAAAAATGATTCTTCTCGAATACTCAAGTCAAATCATGGAATGCCAATTAATTAATGGACTGAAAAGGCAGGCTATTTAATTTGATAAAGCATTCCAAGATACTATATATTTAACAAGAATAAAGAAAGACAAAGAAAAAGAAACCCCGTCTTTCTCTACATACCAAATACATTATATGAGCATTAAGTTGTGATGGTAGCACCTAATTAACATGACCATTCATGTTGATTCAGAAAAAAAGTAATATATAGGTTATACTAGAATAAATGAGAGAACAATACCAAGGGCCAAACAAAAAATATATAATGCTAGACCCACAACCTTATGATAGCTCTCTTTTTAACCAAATTTATTGGACAGGAGTAAAAGAGGTTTGCCATCTATCAATAGACTTGCCATCCCAAAGGAGGTTATCAAGCTAAATTCTGATAGATCATATATAGGAGACATATTTCTTGCAGTTGTGGGGGCATCCTCATAAATGTAATGTGATAAGCTTTGATAGAAATTGCATATACTGGTAAAGAAATAGCTAGCTCAGTTATAGAGGCTATCCATGTCGGGTATATGAATGTTTTTTTCACATATGCTTTCCTTGATGTCCTGGTACTCAAGTTTTGGTCCATATTGTCTACCATCAAGCTCTTTGTCCATGGATAATATTGTTAAGAGTCAAACAGGTCTCAAGGTTTATCAACAAGTATCAGGGATTTCCAATGTTGAAGTTTCTAAAGGAAGATTTTTTTTTTTTTTTTTTTTTTTTTTTGAGAAGAAACAATGTTAGTATTCATATTAATGTTAGTAACACAAGTATTCCCCTATCTAACTAGTGGTGAGTTTCGAACGTAGATACTTTTGATTCCCCAAGTCTCCCTACAACCACTAGGCCAACTCCTTGTTGGCTCTGGAGGAAAATTAATAACTTGCAAACACTCTATCATAACTACGTCCTTCCATGGGAGAGACAATTTAGGCACTAGAATACATTCCTAATTATTTTAGAAATGTTATGCTATCATGCTATTGCTAATGAAGGAACATACATTAAAATGTAATTGGCCTTCTACATACCATTAATGCATTTACTTATTTAACAAAAAAGAAAGAGGAGAAACGTGCACCTGATGAACACAAAGCAGAAAGAGAAAAAGTAGGAAAAGATTCACTGGACAACATAATCACCATACATCTAAGAGGAAAATCCATGTCAATGGTTGATTGTTAGCCATCATTCAATGCTGCAATTGCAAACCATAATATATTGGAACCAAAAATAAAATTTGGACCTAACAGAAAATACATCAAGCATCTTCTAGACTACGTAATCTGTCATACAAATTTTGTCTCTGTAAATGAATCAGATATTAGGAAAAATTCCCATACATTCAGTTTCACCAAGATTGCACACAATTTTATTTTCTACAGAGCCTGATAGAGAAAATAAATTAGTTGAGACATGTTAAAAGGGTAAAATTTCATATAATTTCAAAGTAGCAATTACAATAAAATTAAGTAACAGAGAATTTATTCCCAAATAAAATTTTAAGAAGAAATTGTGTATCTAAAGCTCGGGATCTCTCAGTTACATCTAAAGATCCGATCATCAAAAACTTCAAATTCTTTACTTTCGCATCTCAAATCCTATTAATGTCAAAAGAAGATTTAGGTTCAAAGGAATATATGTATGGAAAAAGAAAAATCTACTTCTTTTCTTGTTTCTCAACAACAGCAGCACTAGATTCTCGCTCCAATTCTTTCAGAGCTTCTTCTTCTGCCGCTTTCTCAGCTTTAAGTATCGGCTCATAGTAATCAGCATGGGCATCCATACACTTCTTTAGCTGTGATGTAACCTCGAAACATTTATCGACGACGTCTTCCTTGTTCTTTTCTGCTTCTTCAACGCATTTCTCCCAAGCAGTAAAGCTTTCCTTGCATCCCCCACCCTTCATGAATAAGCAAAAACCACATTCTCCCTCTTCTTCCTCTTCCTCTTCCTCAACCTCTCCTACTTCACCCACTTCGACATTGCTAGGTGCATTTGATTCATCAGAAACCTCCTGGTCTTTTTCGCCTACTTTGCCCTCTTCTACGTTGTTAGGTACATTTGATTTATCGGAAACCTCCTGGTCTTGGTGATCTGAGACTTCGGGTGTTTCGGAGGGCTCCGTCTCTAGGGGATTGGGAGCAGACCATAAAATACCCATGCGGGGAGGATTGTTTTTGAATCTTGATGCTCGTTAGGGTTTATGCGGTGACTGTTACCAGTGACATTAATATAATTATTATATTAACAAAAACGCGAAATTGATTAAAAAAGAAAAATCCAATCTAAGATGATGTTGTTAATGATGAGTAGCCTGTTTTTTTTTTTTTTGGATTTTCCACTAGCCAAACTGCAGAGTATATGTAATTAAAAAAAAAAAAAAACAAGAATCTACATAAAAATCGATAAGAGTTTGGTAAATTCGACAAATCTCGGGCCAAGAAAGAGAATTTTTAAAATTGTTAAACTCAAAAATTCGCCCCTAAACCTTAAACCGTAATGTTACCCTAAACCCTAAACCATGTCTATCGACATTTGAAGAGAGATAAAAACTATTCACCATCACCGTAAACAACATTTCTTCCTTATTTATCTCTATAAAACGGAAACCCTGGTTCTAGGCATTTGCAGAAGAAGCAGAGATTGAGAGGAAAGAGTAAGCTTAGGAAAGACTAACCTGTTGTAGAGTAAAACAAGAGATTGATCCGTTTGTACAGTTCAGAGACGCCGGAGATTTATCGGATTCTACAGTCCCATTGTCGGAGGGCCAACGGCGGCGGAACCAGCGAAGGGAGAGGAGAAATAGGAGCCGAATCAGATTGCGTGGGGGAGCAGGGAGGGATTTCTTTCAAATTTGGTAATGATTCTGTTCACCTCACTTTCATTTAGTTAAACAACTCCTTTATTAATCAACCAACCTACATAAAAAAAAAAAAAAAAAAAAAAAATTTTGGTCAAGCACATTGAATGAGATGGATCAACATACTTAACGGGTACAACAATCAAACCCACCTTTTTTTTGTTGTTTTTGAAAAGGATGATAACTATCTCATAACAAGATGAACTCGACAACAAGGGTTAACGCCCGCAACATCATATATATGGATGACTCTCACTAGAAGAGTTGAACAGTACAAGACCACCTGAGCTATGGGTAGTTTGCAAAAAACAAAAAATATCTTAAGTTAGCAATAATTTAAATAACATATTATATAAATTTATATAGATTTAAATTTTTTTTTGGATGCTGATATTAGGGCCAGAAGAAACAGAGACTAGGGTGGCAATATAAGTCACGATACGATAATATGACTCGAAACCAACAAGAAATTAGCGAGTTTGGATTTAGCATAAACAAGTGTAGGTCAAAATAGGTTAAACCTGATTAAACACGATTAAATTTCAAGTCAAAATTAGGTCGACCCGCTAAACCCGAAATTGACCTGTATGCCTAATACAAAGAGGTGTCCCCAAGATCTTTCATCTCAAAGTTCTTTGTAGGAAATCTTTTGGTTTCATGCAGTAAGCCTATATCACTATTAGCAAGCAGCGTGTCGTCGGCATATAACACTAAGAAGATGTATTTACTCCCACTGAACTTATGGTATACATAGTTATCAACTCTATTTACCTCAAACCCACACGAGATAATAACTTAATGAAATTTGTGATACCACTGATAGGAACCCTGTTTGAGACCATAGATGGATTTCTTTAATTTGCAGACCATTTTCTTTGGATATCCGAATACGAAATTTTCTGGCTGCACCATATATTGTTTCGTCAATGTTACCATTAAGAAACACAGTTTTTACATCCATCTGATGTAGCTCCAAATTAAAATGAGCCACAAGTGTCATTATGGTCCTAAAAAAGTTTTTCAATGAAACCGAAGAGAAAGTCTCTTTATAATCAGTGCCTTTCTTTTGAGTAAAACCTTTAGCAACTAGACGAGCCTTATATCTCTCAACATTGCCTTTTGAATCCCGCTTAGTCTTAAATATTTATTTGCAACCAATGGGCTTCACATTTTCAAGCAATTTGACGAGATCTCAAACGTCATTGTTTTTCATGGATTTTATCTCATCATTCATGGCATCAATCCACTTTTTCGAATTAGAACTTTGTTTGGCTTGACGAAAGTTGATTGGATCATTTTCCACCACTCCTAAGTCAAACTCATGTTTTTGGAAAAAGATGATATATCATATGGAATCGCACTTCTCATTTCTCTAGTGGATCTCCTTAGTGGCACTTCTTCTTGAGGTTGTTGAGTTTGCTCTTTAGAAGCAACTTGTTCATTTCGAACATGGAGCTCCTTAATATTGTTTTGATGATCTGAATTTGCATTTTGAACAATGTCACAAATAAGAGCCTGATCATTGTCGATAGCTATAATAGGAAGAGAAACAAATTCCTCTTCAAAGACAATGTCTCTAACCTTATCTTCTCTTTCAAACTCAACTTCCTCAAAGAATCTCGCATTTCCCGTCTAAAAAGAGGACCTAGTTGAGGGATTAAAGAGCTTATAACCCCTTGACCGTTTAGAGTACCCAAAAAAGTAGTAGCTAATAGTTCTTGAGTCTAGCTTCTTTCATTAGACCTGTAAGGCCTTGCCTCAGATGGATAACCCCAAACGTGTAAATGCCTAATACTAGGCTTCTTTCTTGTCCATAGTTCATAAGGGGTTTTAGCTACCGCTTTACTGGGAAACCTATTAAGGATATATGTTGCATTCTTTAGTGCTTCTCCCCAGAGTGATTCTGTTAAAGAAGAATGACTAATCATACTTCTTACCATGTCTTTGTTATTTCAATGAACTCCATGATGGATATTTTGATGATTATAAACTACTCCATTTGTAAAACTAATCGCTACTTTGAGTGTTTCAGTCATAAAGCAGAAATATCAATCAATTCAAGCTAAACCATTCTGTCCCAAGATGAATATTTGAAAATTAAATCAAGTTATGGACAGTTAAACATCAAGTTGCATGTGAAATTGTTTAAATTGATTTTAGGTTTGTACAGCCTACTCAATAATTGCTCAGCTTGATCTCGTTTTTCATCTCTCTCAAAGGTTTTCTTTATGTTTGCAAAAGTTTTGATCTTTGTCATTTGATTGGAAAATTGTTGATTTTCAAGTTGTTTTAATCGTTTTCAAAATATTCAACTTGATCCAAAATGATTTTGAATGATTTTGAATTGTTGTTTTTTCAAAGGAAAAAAAGTTTAAAATTTTCTCAGTTTGAACAGGACGCTCATGGTAGTGGCCAAATCACTTAAGTTCATCCAGTCAAGTACTACAGGACGCTCTTACAATAGTAGGACGCTCAAACTGCGTATGAAATTTTTGGGCAGTTAATGCAGAACACTCATTGAAATTTTTGGGCAGTTAATGCAGAACACTCATTGAGCAGTAGCGCCCTCACCAAATGAGTGAGAATTTTATTTGCTCTCAGGTCATATCCTTCAAGATGCTCACTCTATAGCAGGACGCTCACCAACAACTTTACTTCTTTTAAGTTGTATTGCAGTAGCGCCCTCAGCCTTTATCAGGACGCTTATGAACCTTATGTCAAAAACCTAACATTTTTTTGATTTTTGAAAAAAGTCAAAATTTTTTTCCTTTCCTCTTTCGTGTAAACTTCTTTTTTATTAGAATCCTTCATCAGTTTCGTCCATACCATTTCCATGAAAGAATTGAGCCGTTTAACTTGAATTTCAAATTACTCTCCCAACGATTTCAAGAATTAAAATTTGGAATTGGCACTATCTTGAATTATAAATACATACCTTGAACAAGAGATTCAAAGACTTTTGAATTTTTTTTTTTGCACTATTTGAAAGTTAATCGTTTTATAAATTGTTTCCAAGCTGTGAACCCTGTGATTTTAAACTTTATCTTTGGATAAGTTGAATTTGATTTTACATCTTTTCAAAGTATCCAAAGAAAGAGAAGTAATACTTTACTCTTCTCAGCCGTTTCTAAATTTCATTATCTTGTTGAGTAAAGGTTCAAAGATTCAACTATAAGTATTTTTGAGATTGTCTTTGTATAGGAAATCTCGATTTTTCTATTGTATCCGTTTGAAGCAGTTAGTTAAGTAACTTGTTTATCCTTAGAGTAAGGATAGTGTAGGTTGACGCACACCTGTAAGCTGAGTGATTTAGGTTAACTCATACTTGTAAGTTGAGTGGTTTAGGTTGACTCATACCCGTAGGTTGAGTGGTTTAGGTTGACTCACACCCGTAAGCTGAGTAGGATAGGTAGGCTCACACTTGTGAAGTGGAGTATTGTAAAGGTTGTCTCACACCTGTGAAGTTGAGAAGTTGTAATAGGTTTAAGCCTCACCTGTAGAGAGGTATCCTTAGTGAAAGTTTGAGAAATCCTAATCGAGGAGATTAGGTAGTAGAGGTAGGCATATAGCTGAACCACTATAAATACTAGTGTACTTTTTTTTTCTACACTTTCATTATTCATTTTACAATTTATTTTGAAAGGTAAAATCTGCTCATTTGTCCAATTTACCCCCTCTTGGACACATTTTTGGGCCAACAAGTAGTATCAAAGTGGGTTAATCATCAAAGTTATGTAACCATTTCTTTGAATCGATGGCAGAAATTTCTAATAGTAAAAATACCTTTGATATTGGGCAATTCATGGACAAACCTCAATTGTTTTGGAAAGGTTGTTTCAGTCAATGGATAAAGCTCATGAAAGTTTTTCTGAAGTCCCAAAATGCCAACCTATGGGAGATTATTAAAAATGGTTACACACCTCCTAACAAACCCATAGATTCATGGACATCCCATGAAAAGCGTAGCTATAGTTTAAATTTACAGGCAGTATACATTTTGTTTTGTAGCTTACCAAATGAGGAGTTAGAAAGAGTAAGTCATTTTTGTTGGCCTAAGTGTGTCCAAGAGGGGGGTGAATTGGACTTAATAAACAAGTTAAAAAACAACACAATGGCAAATAATAAACAAAAAATAAATGGATGAACACAAGCAATTTATAGTGGTTCGACTATATGCTTACATCCACTACCTAACCTCCTCAGTTAGGATTTTCTAAAGTCCACTATTAGGCTCTTGTCAAATCTGATTCGGAGAACCAAACCGATCAGATCATGAAATATAAAAAGTTACAGCCCATTACTTTTTCAGGCACCCCAGATGTTGATGAGGCTAAAAAATGGCTGGATGAGTCTAAAAAATCTCTAGAGGCTATGAGAGTCAGCAATGACAGAAAAATCCCACTAGCTTCATATCAACACATTGGGGGAGCTAACCTCTAGTGGAGAACGGTGAAGGAGGACCTGAGTATAACGACCATGACTTGGATGGAATTTGAGTCATTTTTCGTTGACGAATATTTCCTTGGCGCTGTGAAAAGACAAAAACGCCAAGAGTTTGCAAGGCTCTATCAAGTCAGCATGACGGTCCGTGAATATGCTACAAAGTACACAAAACTATCAATCTTTTATCTCTCCACAATATCTACGAAGCGAGATAAGGCTGAGAATTCTTCAATGGCCTTTGATCAGATAGTCGACAAGTCTTGGCATTGTTGGAGCTCAAAAATTACAGGGAGCTTGTAAACATGGCCATGAACTATGAGCAGGAACAAAGGAAAAATAGGGAAAAACGGGCGACAAATTTTTCCCAACAAGGCACTTAGCAGGGCAACAAAAAAAGCCCTATCAGAGTTCTAACCCAGCGTTCCCGGCCCCCGTACCAAAATAAGAGGCCGCTACAACAGTGCCCGAAGCTTTTAACCCTGGCCATCAGGGTTTTCAAAATCAGAACAAAAGGGGGTCAGAATGGCAGGGGCGCTCGCCGAAATGGCAATGGAAGAGGTGGTGGCTAGCAACAGCACAATCAACAGCCCTAGCAAAACCAACAACAAACGCCTCACCAGCAAAGAAAAATTTGTTATAATTGTGGCCAACCTGGTCACCTGAAAAAGGTCTTGTCCCCACCCACCACAAGCTCAACAACCAGCTCCCATAACCTCAGTCCAACAAGCACTAGCTGTTGCAATTACCCAGCTTAGACAAAACCAACAAAACCAAGGGCAAAGAAACCAAGGAAAAGCCTATGTTGTGGCTTAACAACCCCTTTTAAATAACAATGTGGTGGAAGGTACATTTCCTTTGTTCAATACAATCGTGCGTGTCTTATTTGATTTGGGTTCCACGCACTCCTTTATTCTTCTTCATTGGTAAAACATATGGGGTTGCAATTTGAACTTACTGATATCGTTATTTATGTCTCAACATCGATAGGACCTGGTACTGACATTAATGAGAAATGATCTAGTTGTGAACTTAGAATGTCAGGACAGATAATTCATGTAGATCTCCTCGTCATGGACATAGAAGACTTTGATTGTTTGAAGAAGCAAGTTCAACTAACCTTGCCCACTGGGAGATCGTCAAAATTTAGGGAACCCGAAAATGATACACTGCTCGACTGTCGCACTTCTCAAGGCACAACTCTGAGCCCTATATATTAGTGATGATAATGAAACATCATCACTATATCCTTCCAAACTCCATGCCATTGCGGTCATATTTGAATTTCCAACAGTTTTCCTAAACGACCTTCCTAGTCCACCTCCGACTTGGGAATTCGACTTCGAGATCAAGCTCATACCAGGAACTGAACCCATTTTCATTCCACCATACAAAATGTCCAACATCAAGCTGGTTGAGTTAGACAAGCAGCTGAAGGAATGGGAGAGTGCAGGCTTCATCATAAAAAGTTCATCACCCTGGGGCACTCCAGTTTTGTTCGTCCTCAAAAAGGATGGTTCGTTACGACTTTGCATCAGCTATTGCAAGTTGAATCATTAAGAGCAAATACTTATTGCCTAGGATTGATGACTTGTTTGACCAACTTAGAGATGCCAAATTCTTCTCTAAAATAGATCTACGATTCGACTATCATCAACTCAAGATCAAAGAGTCAGACATACACATGACGACTTTCAAAACTCGTTATGGTCATTACGAGTTCCTGGTCATGCCATTCGGTCTAACCAACGACCTGCAACGTTCATTGATTTGACGAATCGCATCTTCAAACCATATTTAGATTGATTTGTGGTGGTTTTTGTAGGTGATATTCTGGTGTATTCACCAATAGAGGAAGACCATAAGATACACCTGAGGATTGGAAACCTTAATCGACCATCAGTTATATGCAAAGTTGAGTAAGTATGAATTTTGGGCAAAGAAGGTTCAATTCCTAGGTCATGTGGTTTCTGGCAATGGTATTGAGGTGGACCCTTCGAAAGTTGAAACAATATTAAATTGGAAGCAACTAACGAATGTCACTCAAATTTGAAGCTTTCTTGGCTTAGCTGGCTATTACAGACACTTCATCAAAGATTTTTCCAAGATTGTCGAACCAATGACAAAAATTACTCGGAAAGACATATGATTCATTTGGAATGCAGCCTGTGAATTGTCATTTCAGGAGTTGAAAAAGCGTCTCACGATAGCATCGATACTAATCATTCCAAAGAGTGGAGTTGGATTTACACTCTACACTGACGCCTCTTTACAAGGTTTAGGTGCATTACTAATGCAAGATGGCCAAGATGGCCAAGTTGTTGCATATGTCTCTCGACATTTGAAAACTCATGAGGGAAGTTACCCTACGCATGACTTGAAACTTGCAACTATCATGTTTGCACTAAAGATATGGCGACACTATCTATACGGTGAACGGTTCGAGGTTTTCTCAGATCACAAGAACCTTAAATACATCTACACTCAAAGGGTTTAGGTGCATTACTAATGCAAGATGGACAAGATGGCCAAGTTGTTGCATATGTCTCCACCAAAGAAGATGGTTGGAATTTTTGAAGGACTATGACTTTGATTTACAATATCATCCTGGAAAGGCCAATGTTGTGGTTGATGCCCTAAGTAGAAAGTCACACGCTGTAGCTTGCATCCTCAACTTTAAAACAAGAAAGTTGGCCTATGAGATGGAATAATACAACTTGCAACTCATAGAAGAAGGTCGAACATCACGACTCGCCTAATTAACGGCTAACTTAGAGCTTATTTGAAAATTCTCAGCCGCTTAGGCCAACGACCTCGTGTTGATGGAGAAAAGAGAACTCCTTCAAAGCGGACAAGACCTCCCACATTGGTCGGTCTCTAATGAAGGAGCAGTGTTCTATAAGAAACGTCTGTGCATACCAAATGACCCTGAGTTGCAAAAAGAGGTGCTAATTGAAATGTATTGTTCTAAGTTCACTATGCATCCTAGGGGAGATAAAATGTATAAGGATGTCAAGCGACAATTTTTGTTCTATGGAATTAAAAAGGCAATTGTAGATTTTGTTGCAAGATGTCTCACTTGTCAGCAAGTAAAGGCAAAATGCAGACTCCCTTCTGGACTTCTCCAGCCTTTACCTATTAGAGAATGTAAGTGCGACAACATAGCATTGGACTTTGTCATTGCTCTACCTCAGAATAACAAAAGACAAAATGTCATCTGGGTTATCATTGACAAACTTACGAAGGCTTCACACTTCATACCAATCAAGTCTACAGATAACCCTGCCAAGTTAGCAGAGTTATATGAAAGAAAGATCGTACGCCTTCATAGCATCCTACTTACGATCGTCTGTAATCGAGACCCTCGATTCACATCCCACTTCTGGCAAAGTTTTCAGAGTAGAATGGGCACCAGGATTACCATGAGCAAAACGTTTCACCCTAAGACTGACGGACAGTCAGAACGGTTGATCCAGATTTTGAAAGATACGCTTCGATGTTGTGCATTAGATTTTCACGATGGATGGGCGAAGTATTTACACTTGGCTGAGTTTGCATACAACAACAACTACCAATCCAACATTAGGATGGCACCATACGACGCCCTCTATGGTTTCTTTTGCAGATCTCTGATATGTTGGTTAGACATGGCAGATCGACCTCAGCTGCGGCAAGAACTAGTTCAAGAAATCTCTGAGAAGATTGAACTAGTGAAGGATAAACTTTGTGTGGCATAGAGTCGACACAAAAGTTACACGGACAGATGGAGACGAACCCTTGAGTTTCAAGTTGGGGACTATGTTTTTCTGAAAGTCCAACCTACAAGGGGTGTTAGACGGTTCAGAATCAAAGGGAAGCTCTCTCCATGGTATATCGGCCCGTTTGAGATCATCAAACACATTGGAGACTTAGCTTACCAACTAACCCTTCCTCCATCCATGTCCAAAGCTCATGACGTCTTCCATGTATCCATGCTACGGAAGTACCATCCTAACCCTTCGCATGTCGTTCCACTGGTCGAAGTCCAGATCAAGGAAGGAAACAAGTATAAGGAGAAACCAATACAAATTCTAGATAGGAAGACTCAAGAATTAAGGCGTCATAGTATACCATTAATAAAAGTAATTTGGGATCACCACATAATAGAGGAAGCAACTTGGGAACTAGAAGAAACAATTAAACAAAAATACCCTGATTTGTTTCCTAATAGTAATTCATGATGTGATGTGTTGTATTATTCACTTGTCAATGAGTTATTCACATGTCAATGAAATTATCTAACTTTCTATATAATGTGCTAACATCTCGTCTCATTAACTAACCATGCAAATGTCTGATAACAACACAAACAAAAGTAAACCAATATTTTCTAAATGGTCTGCTTGGCAACTGTGGGGGGATCCCCCAAGTCGGGAACCCACTCCCAAGAACTCAACGAGATCACCACAATCCCTGCCATGACAACTAAGATCCCCTTCAGTCGAGCATCCATGGGTATCACATGGAGTAACCATCCGCCCGACACCCAATCTGAAAAATCTCATTTTCTTATCCTGGTAGGACCTTCTACCAAGACTACCAGGCGGACGAGTTTGGACAACGTCACGCAAAAGTGTACCACAACCACCAACGCCGTTGAGGTTCAATATCCCTCGAAGCCCCACACCAACGTCTCTCATGCAATCGTCATAACTCGCTAAGGACGATTCAAACTTGATTTGTTCCCCTTTTCTCGATGATGTCGAGGATTCAACAGGTCAAAGTATGATTCAGGAACCTTATCACTCAAATCCAAAGCCAATTGAGTGTCAGTTCTCAAAGAGATAGCAATCACGATAACTGATTGAATTTCGAGGGCAAAATTCCATTAAGGGGGGTAGAGTGTAATACCCCCACTTTACAAAAAAAAAAAAACAAAAACAAAGAGGTACAGAACGTTCTGGCACTTGGGACCCCTACAAAAAGGGGCCCCCTCCCCTTGCATTCTCCACCACATATTTTCTCTCTCATCTTTTGAGACTCTTTCTTCCTGGTGCATTACAAAACTGCTATTTTTGGCAAAGAACACTAACTTAGGAAAACGGGCAGTTGAAGGAGGGAATGAAACATAGGTTTGCGTGTCTTATGACTTTTTATAAAGTTTTCATACATTTATCATTATGTCTGGTATTCACTTAGACTTCATTATTATGTATGATGCTCACTTAGATTATACCAATCATACTTGTACCCTGACATATGGAATCAATGTATTATATTGTTACTTTGCTGAATTAGCAATTGATTCAAGTAACCAGACTCAGTCTTGTCCTCAGTAACTTTAGTGAACGGGAGGCAACTTGCTGCTTTAGAAGACTTGGTATTTAAGCGGGACCTCGTGACCCTACCTCTCAACCTGGGACTAGTTTGGTTGGTTCTATTGAAAATTCTTCACTTTGCATGTCGCAACCCATTCCGTATGAGTGATGTCACGATCGGCACAGGATACGATATACGTCATGTGACGACGTATATAATACCCTGTCAGCCTTATCCAAAATCACATCCAGATTTTTCCCAAAATTTCGACAGAGTCTCCTTTGTTTATTGGTCATATCACAACCTAATTATCACAAGTCAAACACAATCAAGTATAATTATGGTCATTCCATTACTCATTCATCATCTAAACTTCACATTTCCATATATACACATCCATGTAAACCTATCCATATTCATCTATGTGATACAAATATTATTATAGTGTAATTTATATGACTACTACTCAAAATAATATTAAACATTTTCAAACCATTTACATACATTGCAAAAGAAGAAGGATTCTCTATCCTTTACGTGTCTTTCCCTTGCCTTTAGGATCTGAACCTGAAATGTTTGAGAATTGGGTGAGCAACCATTGCTCAATGAATATTCCTAACTATGACATCATATATGCATTTAATAAAAATCATATGAATCAATACATTCAAATCTCATTCAAACAAGCATGAAACATTTCATAATAGATACATGCCTATAAGTGATTCCAAAACATGCAGGGTTGCAATAAAATCAAACAATCTCCCCCCTGCTAATAATAGAGCGGGTATGCACTCCTTATTATGCATTTATAAGGAGTCTTCACTCGGACCTCTCATTATCCAATTTTCTACTATGAATCATTTCAAATTAGGACTTAATCCCAATTCCATTCAGAAACTATCACTCGGACCATGAGATTATTCAATCCCCATGCGAGACTGTCTTCTAGAAATGATCCCATGTTTTAACTTGCTCTAGCAAGTCCAAAACATGTTCCAAAGTCAAACAATTGCATGAATTTAAAACAATGCAATAGATACATATATTCATGATTTAAAACACACAATTTATATCATACAATGCCATATACAAGGAAACAAAGTCAAGAGATACTCGCAGTGGTACCATGTAGACCTACTCTCTACGACCATTCTACTATTCGTATCCAATCAACAATATAATCCTGTCATATATTCATTTTCAGATAATCCATAATCAAGTATCAAATCATTATACCTATTTATTTTTCAATTATTCATTAAAATCTAACTCTCCAATTAATTCTCATAATTCCATTTCAGTCTAAAATTCATGTGAGACGTCCAGAATATTTTACACGACCCTCATGATTATTTTTAAGGCAATGGACAGTAGAAACAAACCTTTCAACCACATTTCCACTAATATTCAAGTTTATTGTATTTACTGAATTCTTTTAGGCATATATTAAAAATATTAATCGATATCCAAAAATCATAATTTTGTTATCAAAATGTCTGAAATTCAGTTCTCTATAATTTTATAGTTTCAAATCAGAATTTCACCGGAGTTTGACATGATTCCAAAGGCCCCCAGTATCAAATTTGACTTTCAACAGCTATACCGGCACCAATATTACACTTAGACACAAATAAACCACATATCTAGTATCTACACATCTATAGAAGTTATAATATATCATTTTTACGTGTTTCCACTCAAAGTGGGTCCAAACTCTATTTTTGGAAACACGGTAAAACACCTCCTATAGCAAAATTTATACCGATAGAAACATCATACGTAGCTTAAATTGTAATTTTACAACGAAAAACTGTGAAAATAGCTTACTGACACGTCTAATTTGGCTGCGAAACCGTCGTTTCTCTCGTCTATTCCCGTTTCCTTTATTTTGCAACTTCTTCTCCCAATTCACGTTTTCTCTTAAAAAATAAATAAAAATGTTATGTTTAAAGGTTTAAAGATGAGCATCGTTAAAATCATGATTCCATGCTTCTAATGCCATTTAGTATAATACCTCATCATTTCATCATTTAATAATTACTTTCATTTCATTTACCAATTAATACTACCATCTCCCACCATCTTTATTTAAGTTAATTTAATCATACCCTTATCTAACTCCAATTCAGATATTTATTTCACTTAATTTAATTCACATATTTATATAACAACTCACATATTTAATTTATATTCAATTTATGTATTTAACACTAATTCTCATACGTACATACATTTGACTCCTACGCATGTATACGCGTATTATACACCTCAATATATGCATAAGTCAACGTATGTATTTAATTAAAACTACGAGGTGTTACAATATAGGTAATACTAGACGTCCTAATGATGCACGTGGTGAGGCTGATCCTGATAGGCATCACCAGACGCTGCCAAATCAAGTCCAATGTAAATTTGAGACCAAACCTTCATATGCATGATTATTATACAAGAAATATAACCACCTAGGGACGTAAGTAGTACGTGGCCTATAGACTGTATACTGGTGCATAAATGCCCATTATTATTGATATTTTCCCTGGAGATGGATGTATAGTGTGAGCCCAGGACTAGTCATCCTGGAGATGGACAACTGTACATGAACCCAAAATGATACCTAGTCATGAACCCTTACGAGACAGTGTTTTATGGATGTTTACCTGTTACGATATTGTACATTATTGATGATGTTGTGTTGTGTCTATCTGATGATTATGATTATGATGTTCTGTTTATTAATTGCCTTAATCCATGGGATATATGTTTCACCCACTAGGCGATGGCTCATCCCATTGTTAACGTTTTTTCACGAGCCTAAGGTGGATTTGGGCGGAGGTGCACGAGCCGTCGTTTTTGTAATCCCCTGACTTAACTGTACAATTAGTTAAGGGAAATTTTTTGTGAGCATGTTCCCTTAATATTGTGGTCACTAGACCGCTTACATTTTGTACTAAAACTATTTGCAATTAATGAGAAAGAAACTTGTCCCTATATTATGTTCCCGCGCATCTGATTTTTGTTGTAACTGCATCGCACCCCGCTTGCAAGTGTTTTGTCGGTCTAGGCCTGCCCGGGCGGGGTGTGACAATTACATATCTTATTTTTGGATCGAAACGAGGTAAAATCTTTTCATTTTTATTTCTTGTGGTGCTTAAGTTTAAATCTTGTGGCTGAGAATCTGAAAGAGATCAATATCTTATAGTAAGTTTTTTATTTTGAAGTTTGTTCCCTGTTCAACAAATTTATTTTTGACCAGTGAATGAATTGTTGAAATCTGGCTTGTTAGCTAGTTGGAAGATTCCCTAATTGGGAATTGGTGTTTGTAATAGGTTGGATCCTCACCGGTGAAGTAGGATCAACTATAGTGAAGAGTTAGGAAATCTTGATCGAGGAGATCAAGTAGTGGAGGTAGGTTGTAACGACCCATTGTCACAAATGATGTGATGATGACGTAGAATGCCTGACTCTAGGTGCTTTTGTATGTGTTTGATGTGTATAATACTTGTATTTTGTGTGTATATAGAGTATTTATGTGTATTTTCATGTTTACTATGTTGCTAGTGCGAATGTGTAACTGGAAATACACTTAGACATGTTATTTTTCTGTTTTTGGGTTGAAGAAGCGCGCTCCATGCATAAAACCCGAGAGAAGTTTTAGACTTTGGAGAAGAGTGCTCCTTGCGTGAAACTGAAATTTTTATTTTTTGGGAATTGGAGAAGCGCGTTCCTTAAGGGAGAAGTGCTCCCCCTCGAAGGAGAAGCATGCTCCTCACGTCTGTGCAGTTCTTTTTTTAAAAAAATTGCAAGTGGACCTAGAGCTAGTATATAAGCAAAATCACTCTCTTGCTCACTTCATTTTGCCATTTTCAGTTAGAAAAGAGGAGAGAAGAAAGGAGAAGAGAAAAATTGGGGGTTTTGGTGATTGGGAGCTAGGGTTGGTGGATTTTGCTCCCAAGGTAAGATTTCTACCCCATTTCTTCCATAGTGTTGCTTTTTGGGTTGATTTTCAGCTTTTGTTTAGTGTTTTGATCACATGCATGAGTAGTAATTTGGGGTAAAGCTAGGGTTTCGAGATTTCAAAACCTAACCTACCAATCTTGAGTTTAGATTCCATTAATTAGAGTGTTTATGCATGCTTTAATGGTGATTTTCCATGTATTAGATGAGCTTAGCATGTGTATAGGCTTTAATGGAATTTATTATGATTTGGTTGTGTAATTGGTGTGCATGTGCGCTATGTTGATGTTTATGGCATACTTTGATAAAGTATGGAGCCAATTTGATGATTCCCATGGTGTGGCATGGTGATTAGTTCATTTGACTATGTAGAGATTTATCCAATTTGGGGCTTTTGAGGCAATTGGATTGGAATTAGTCAATTGAATTGTGAGGTGTTTTTAATCCAAATTGGTGTGGATTAGATGTGTTTTAATTTAGTAATTGTGTATTTAGGCATAATTGACTTGAATTTGATCATTTGGTGTATACATGATTCATTTCAGGTTTTTGTGAGTTGATTGGCCAATTGAGAAATAATTGACTTGTTTAATTAGCTATTGGACTGTTTGTGAGTATTTCTCACTTTATTTCTCCATTTATAGCATTGTATTTATATGAAATTGGATGGTTGAACGGTATGCATCCTATTATATATATGTGCATTGTGTTTTTGAGAACATGAACATGGATTTTTATGTATTGGATTTGCCTTGGGTATTTTGGATTAAATACCTTGGCATTGTTTGTCTTTCTACTTACTTGTTCTTCGGGAAAATGTGCAGCCGGAGTACTTGGATTGGTACTCCGTGAAAAATACTTTCCAAATCATTGAAGAATGGAAGGGTAGGAGGATTAGTGATGGATAATGCGCCGGTCTAAACCTATTAGCCAATATGTTACTCTTTAGGAGGCATTCGCCCCAGAAAAACTACCCACCTCACAATGTCCCCCACCGCCCGAATGATCGGTTGGGGGAAGTAAAGGCACGTGTTATCCTGACATGTCCTCTTTGTGAGGCGTTTGCATATTTGATTCTTATAAAAATGATGCACAAAACCATATGATTAGTTGGAACCATGTATATTATGATTTCCTTGATGCATTTGGTTCATAAATGTGATTTTTCCAATGGCATACATGTTTTAGATAAATGCATATGTGGAGATTATTGTGAAAAATATTCATTGAGCTAGTTGAGCTCACCCCATTTTTCCCTATTTTTCTCAGGTTTAGATTCGAAAGGAAAAGACAAGGCGTGACGTCTGAGTGGCCTTTCTCTTCTTCTTTTGGACGTAGGTTTTGTATATTTTTCGGGACTTGGGTCTAGTTTCAATTGTTTGTTCTTTTGAAATTGTAGATAACTATCACAGGTACATATGTATATAAAACATAGATAGTTATGGTTTTTGTTTAGACCGTATATGATAAAATTTGATGATAGACTCTTACTTGAGTTACATATAGATGTGGAGGGTATTGAACCTTATGATATTTAGGATAGATGTCGTCCTGTATTGGGATAATGATGTAATATTTATTTTGGTTGAATTATCTTGATCATATACAGGTTGTGTATTGAGTTTATTAGGTAGTTTTTGCGTAGAGGCTTATCAGTGCCTCAGGTTTTGTCGTGTTATGGCATAATTTGGGGTACTGTGCCGGTCGTGACGTCACCCGGGGGGAGGGGTTGCGACATAGGCTTATTGGGAAGTCGAACCACTCTAAATCCTGCGTGTTTTATTGTTTATTGCTGCCTTTACTTTCTTACGATATATATTTGCTATTCCAATAACCTTCATGTCCCGTATATGAGAGAAAATATTTTGATGATTAACAAACCACATTCCTATGTATATTGAATGCATGATGATGCATAGATACTTCACTCAAAGCATGGTGGAAAGGAAGTCAAGTTCGTGATCAAGATGAAGACTATATATATTTAGGAATTAAATGTTATGTTATTAAAATGATTTAGGACTGTAGAATGTCAGCCATTATCTGATTCAACAAATCATTCACTTCATGAATTTTTCATGATTTATCATAAGTTTTCAAAAGATTTTCAATCTCATAGAAAATGAGTTTAATCGATTCAATTCGAAGATTTTTTGACTAATCTTTGGACCAATTGCATGATTTCCAAATGTTTGGTTTGATCCAAAAAGCTTAAGTGGTCAATTTGATTTGATCAAGTTTTGGAAAAATAAATTTTCAAAAAAGCTATTTTTCAGTGTCTTTCAAGACATTGATAGGACATTAGAACACTAATGTAGTGGCTAGTCACTTAATATCAAGCCAACACTACAAGACTCTAATAGACCATTAGGGTGCTGATTTTGGGTTTGAGTGTTTATTGTTCAAATCAGGATGCTGATCGAGTATTAGCACCTTCATCGAACCAACCTGAAAAAATCAGCAGTTGCCATCAGAACACTAATCGAGTATTAGCGCCCTCCCTGAACTTTCGGGTTTTCGAAATATAAACCCATCAGGATGCTAATGTAGCATTAGCGCCCTCCCACAAGAAGTTGACAAAAAGTCTATTTTTCAGAACAATGCAATTCAGGACGCTAATGCGACACTAACAAAAGTTCCAAAAAGACTGTCAACCTGTGTTGTTTCTGAAACCTTATATTCCTGTGATTGCACAAATGCCTCAGGTTTTCTCAAGCAGTCTGAACATATACATTTTGATTTGAAATTCAAATGAAGCGCTAAAACTTTTTAAAATTATGAATTTCAAAGCCTCTTTATATAAGTATATCACTTTGAGCCGCGGAGCAGATAACAAAAAAAGAAACAAGATTTTCACAAAAAACTCTTTAAAAGTTAGTCTGATATTTTTTCGAAAAATAGTGAGAAAATACTTTGAAAATACTCTGATTTGAAATCACTTTCTGGATTAGTTATTCTTCACTATCATATATTTCAAAATCCATTGAAGGAAGGAGGAGCAATAACCTCTCACTTTTCAGCCGAACATGATCATACATTCATAATTGAATCAGTGTTGGTCTAAGGTTCATTATTTTCTCTGTAAGTATTTCTTTGATTCTTGGTAAAAGAATCAAACTCTCAAACTCTCAAACTTGTATTTGATTTACTTTGGTGACTGTGTATGTCACTGAGGTTGAGCTAGTGTTGCTCAAGTGGTTAACGGTTTTTCTCACACCCGCGAAGTTGAGAAAGGTTGTAACGGTTTGATCCTCACCCTTAAGAGGATTCGATAGTGGAGTTTGGACAAAATCCTAATAAGGGAGATTAGGTAGTGGAGGTAGGCAGGAGCCGAACCACTCTAAATCTGTACATACTTTACTGATTGATTGTTCCTTTAACTGTTCTTTATCGTTATGTTTATTGACTGATGTTGTCTTCTTTCAACTATAAATCTATTTTGTTAAGTTTTTAAAACCTGCACCATTGTCCAATTCACCCCCTTCTTGGGCATTTTTGGGTCAACAATATTTAGTTCTATTGTTGCATTATTTGAGAAAGGTCCTAAAAAATCCGCCAACACCCAATTCACCTCCCTTTGGATGTTTATCACGTGGTATTAGAACGGGTTTTCATTCAAAAGTCTCTAACAATTCTTTTGAGATCATGGCAGGAAATGATGGCGTTAGAATCGCTTTCAAGGAAGGACAGTCCACCCATCGACCACCTCTATTTAAGGCTAACAATTATTTGTATTGGAAAACACATATGCGTTTCTATAAAAGAGCGCAAGACATGGAAATGACAAAGATTGTGGTAAACGGTTACCAACCGCCTACTAAAGTTGAAGATGGTGTAACAGTTGCTAAGGCTAGACATGAATGGCTACCTCATGAGAAAAAAAGAGAGCAAATGAATGACCAAGCTATAAATATATTGTTTTGCAGCTTATCGCTAAATGAGTTTAACCAAGTAAATGCGAGTACCACAACCAAAGAGATATGAGATAAGTTAGATGTCACCCATGAAGGTACCAAGCAAGTCAAACAAACGAAGCTACGTATTCTTGAGGAAGCATATGAAACCTTCAAGGTAAAAGAGGGTGAAGAAATAGATGAAGCCATAAATAGGTTCACCGAGCTTATCAATGAGATAAAAAATCTCGGCGAAAGCTACTCTCAAGCAAAAAAAATGGGAAAGTTTCTAAGAGGGTTGCCTAAAGAATGGGATCCAAAGGTGATAGCTATAGAAGAGGCAAAAGACCTTGGAGAATACACCTTTGATGAATTGTGTGGATCCTTGATGGTACATGAGATGAAGTTCAAAGACAGAGAAAAGGGTGTGCTAAAGGAGGAGAGCAAAATAAAGAAACGTTTAGCTCTAAATGCCTCCCAAGAATCTCTAGAGGAATCATCTGCTGATGAGGATACGGATGATGAAGTGGCTATGCTGTCCAAAATACTTAGCCAAACTGTGAGAAAAAAAAGAAAAGGCGGGTTCAACTCAAAACTCCACAAGGGTAAGAAGTTTGGTGCAAAACCAAACGAACTAATATGTTTCGGATGTAACAAGCAGGGACATGTGAAGAACGAGTGACTGAATAAGAAGAAGAACACTTTCAACAGTAAAAGAAAAAAAAGAAGGTCCTCAAAGCAACATGGGATGTAAAACCCCGTATGTACGAGTCAAACTTGTACGTTGACCAATACGTATTGTCAAGCATATTTGTATGCATATACGTATGTACATGACTTTTAGATAGTATGAATGTATGTATTTTAGGGCTATTGGTACCCTAGGAGACTAGTCGTATCATAAAATGCCCAATACATAGTGAAGTTCGAAATTTGGGTGCAAGGAGTGCGCTCCCAGAGGGGGAGAAGCGCGCTCCTGTGGCAAAACCCGAGAGACAATTTTTGGAAATGTTCAGAGAAGCGCACTCATGAGTTAGAGAAGTGGGCTCCTTGGGCGAGAATCCCACTCCTAGAAGAGGAGAAGCGCGCTCCTCACAGATTTCCCAGAAAGCCAGAATTTTTAACACGTGAGAAGGAGGGAGAAGTGCGCTTCTCTGTGGGCTCGCGAGTTTTTTTAAAACATTTGGTCGGTGGGGCGATTTGTGCATGTTGCAAGACATATGTCACGCCTATTTGTTGCCATTTTGAGTTGATTGAACATGTTTTGAGTTGCTGGCTTGCTGGCACAATCTAATTTAACTTGCTGGATTGAAGAGAAAACAATATGAACAAGAGAATTTCAGAGCAAAACAATAAGAAGAGGAAAGGGCTAGAGTTGTTATAATCCAAGGTAAGAATGAGTTGTTTTGAGCTAGAAATTCCATTAATGGATTCCTTTCTTCCATTTGTTCATCAAATGTAACATGCAAGGGTTTTCCATGGCTAGTTTTTAACCTGAAGAACAAGGGTTTTGTGCTGGAATTCAGCAAATTGCTGGCTGAAATCATGGAGGATTGAATCTTTGATGTTTGGTGAGTATTTTAATGTTAAATTCACTGATTTTACATGGCTGAAATGGGTGTTTCAGAGCTTGCTGTGTAAGGGTTTTGGGAACCCATTTTCAGTGTTGAATTGTTGTGTATTATGGCTGGAATTTGATCTTGGATAATTGGTGTTGATGATTTACAGAGAGTTGAAGTACAAAATTGTGAAATTCTGGATTTGGTGATGAGTACAAGTGTGGTACTTGTGCTGGAAATTTACATAATTGGGGAATGCATTGGCAAGGTGTGTAATGATGCATTGTAATTAGTTTAGTAATGAGTTGTGATTAATTTGATCAGTAATTAATTAAAATTATGTGGCTGAAATGTATGTCTAATGTTGGCCCAGTTATGTCCAATAAGGGGGGTGAATTGGACACTTAGAAAATTTAAAATTAATTACAATGGCAAGATTAAAGTGCAGAAAAATAAGCAACTATGCACAATCGATTTATAGTGGTTCGGCTACTTGCCTACGTTCACTACCTAACCTCCTCAGTTATGATTTTCACCTTATCACTATAGACCTTCTTACGGGTGAAGATCAAACTGTTACACCTTTTCTCAACTCGCGGGTATGAGAACAACCGTTATACTGCTCAGCTTCAAGGCGTGAGACCAACCTATCTCAACTTACAGGTGTGAGAACTACCTTTTCTTCGTTAATAGAAGAATATCAACTCAGTAGTTTATGTAACTATTGTTACAACCTTGATACAATATACATGATATGAAATTGAGTACAACTGTATCCTATGAACTATATCTCAAATTACCTTTTTAGCAAGAATGATATAAGTTAAAACAGTGCTGAACGATTTGAGTGAAAACAGTTCAAAACTTCAAATAGATTTTCAGATAAAGATAAAATGTTAGCTCAGTATGAAAATCTTTTGAATACGTAAAGTCTCAAAGAAAACTACTGTGAAAATAGATCGACTTAAACGTTTTCTTGACCAGATGAAAATTCGACTAACTTTCAAAAGTGTTTTAGCTCAAAGAATTTTCGATGCTTAACAAATTGTTAAGTGTCTGTATTTATAGACTTGTAGAGATGAAGCTGTTGTTCATTTGAATTTGAATTTTAAATATGAACGTTTACTCACAATGGCTAGAATCTACCACAAAAATAGCAACTGCACAATTCATGAATATTCTGTTTTTCTCCAGATACAAGAATAAGGAAAATTTTAGAAGATGTGGTTCGTGATTCAGAGAATATCTCTTACAAATATAGAAAATTGATTTTGTACAAAAAGTTGTTCCGAAAAGGTGGCAAAAAATACGTACATGTCATAACAGTAAAAATATCATTTCTGTCGTTTTGTTCTTTTGAGGGCGCTCAGCGCTCATAGAACATTAGCGTCCTACTGAACAATGAAGTGAGAACGCTACTAAGTAGTAAGTGCCTGGACTTTCTTTGACAATTGAACGACTTAAAGCATGAGGGCGCTGCTTCGCAGTAAGCGTCCTGCTTTGTTTTAAAACGCAAAACATATGAGGGCGCTACTCAAGAGTAAGCGTCCTGACCTATTAAAAGTAGTTTTAAAATAATGTTTAAGCGCGCTGACGAACAGTGAGCGTTCTAAAAGTTATTTAAGTTGATTCTAAAGATGAGGGCGCTCCTACACAAGTAACTTCCTGATAATTCATTCAACTTATAACTTATCAGCGTCCTTAAAGATAGAAATCACTTATAGATAAAAGAAAATCTTTCAGGGAGCTGAAACAAAGTCAGTGTCCTGACATTCTCAAAAGTTAATAAAAGAAAGGTCACTACTAATGAGTAAGCGTCATTATTAAATAGTTCAACTCAACCATGAACGTCCTAACGTTTTATCAGCGTCCTGACTCATCAAGTCCAGGAGGGCACTGCTAAAACATTTGCGTCTTGAAAGACTTTATAAAAGCGGTTTTTGATTTCTTAATTGAAACTAGATAAAACATCATTGTTTCTTTTAATCAAAACAAATACTTTAGAAATCATAAGGTGTGATTAAAATGTTACGATCAAAATATGCAAACGATAAAAATCTTGTTGAGACTAAGATGATCGATATAATTTACATTTTTAGTACTGACAGACTCAAAACTTTACTTTGATGTTCAATAGGCTTGTGATCACAGTTCCTTGATCTTGATTCTTGATAAATCTGAAACACTTGACAAGATCATTAGATAGACCAACTGAAGATATTTGGAATAATCAAAACATTCATGTCATGGGGTTCATTGAGATAACAATCTCCTTCTTTTTGATGATTTCAAATACTTAGAGATCACGCAAATAAATATATTCATGTAATCAAACATATAACGAATTTAGAACGATATCTGCAGTCATGTCAGTTCTATTTGATTTTAATCATACAATTTACATGGTAAGATGCAAACAATGCAGAATACAAACAATGTAAATTATAAACAAGAATGAACACATTAACTTGGATAGAACTCCCCCTGACATGTAAACTCCCCCATACATGTAGCTTCCCTCTTGAGCTAATTTCACCTTAATATCTGCAATCTGCAATCTGCAATCTGCAATCTCTTCTACGCCTTTTGAAAACATCAAAAAGTGGGTAGGCTTAGCTTGCACTTGGACCCTTCCCTTCTTTTTTTTCTTTCGGCCTCCTCATCCTTCTTGGATCCACTGGAACTAGGTTCAAAATTCTTGGGTTTCTTTGGTGCTTGTGGTCTTGAAGAACCACGTGTGCTCTGTCTCACACTGCTGACAGATTCATCAATTACAATACCTTTCCTAGATTTTTCAATGAATTTTTCATGAGCATGGTTGGAAACACCAAATTTAAATGGATTAAGAGGTGGACCAGGTTTGAAACCTTTGCTTTTCTTTCCGTAAGACCTTGAGCAAACTCAGGAGAAAGTGTGTGACCTTCAAATTCTGGCCTGATTGGTCGCTTGCGTTTAGGATCTGGGAAAGTTTTTGATGAGGGGTCTGGGGGTGGAGACACTCTTCGACTGATTCTATGTAATGGCTCTCCATCCGATTCATCTTCATCTTCACCTTCTAATATTCCAAGAAGATTGTCAGATTCGTGGGGTCCTTAAGGACGTGTGAAGGCTGGAGCCCGTGGTGCAGGTGGAACTTTGACACCTTTCTTCTTCAACAGATGAAAGAGCATTGTAAAACATTTCATGCTAGAGGTAATATACCAAACAATAGAATGCATCCTACTGTTCATTTCCTTGAAGAGGTCTTCAAAGAAGCTTACGACTCCTTCCACTTAATCTGCAGCTTTGATGACAGTATAAGACACCCATAATGGTTGTGGCAAGGAAAGACATCTTGTTCTCCAAGTTTTGTAATTTCTCAAAAGCACGAGTAACCAAGTCTAGAATCTTGGTTAGTCTATTATCCTCTATTGGAGCTAGCCTTGCAACATCTAAATTCTCCTTCAAACTGGAGATGGCCTGCAACATCGGATCAAACGTTGTCTTGCTTGTTACTTGATCCAAGATAACATCCAAAACTGATTGTGGAGTATCATAAATGGACTTATCTTAAAAGATTCAACCATTTTACCTCTCAAGCTTTGAATTTCTTCAAGAATCTTTTTCAAAGCCTCTTCAGTTATAGCACTGGCAGCATGACTTGGAGTAGCTGGCATTGTGCGACTCTGTGGATCTTGAGGTCTGGCTGGAGGTTGTTGAGGAGCTGCCAATCTCAACGAAACATCAACAACAAAGGCATTTATGAATTTCTTGATCTGTCGCATGTCCTCCTGAATTGTCTTAATAAAATCATCAAGTGATGATGATAGAGTGAAGATCGATGAAGGCAAGGACTGCATGACTTTTAACTGGTTGTCCATTTGTTGAGACAACATCTCGAGCAATTCAGTTGCTTTGATCATGTGAGAATTAAGTTCTTTGATCTCATTAATCTCAACTTTTTCCTGAGATTTCAGAGATTCTTGGACTTTTGACAATGTCTCATTTTTCAACTGAACTTGGTTCTGTTCCAAACGAGTCATTAGTTGAGACATGACAAAAGAATTCATCTTTTGGCCTGCTTGTGGGTGGATAAGAAGGCTGCTCATGATCGAATGAGCTTTTCTCATAAATATTTTTCACTTCATCTTCTACTTGAAATTCAGCATTGGCCTCTTGAAATTCTTTAACATGATTCTCTTCATCAACCTCTTCATTCATGTCATCTCCCTGATAGGGTACGATAGCCAGATCATAACCCTCTGAATTTTTACATTGCACACCATCAGACTCATTTTTCTACGAGTCGGGAGATTTCATTGATACAGGAATATCAAATGGAGATGGTGGTCTGGAGATGGTCTTATCTAAGTCCTCACTGACTCTTTCTTTGGTGAGGTCTTCCATGATTGCATCAAAGGTTTCGAACTCATGCAGATGTTCTTCAACAACAACTTGAGCAATCTGGATCACCTCTTCCACTGGATGTCCTTCAGCATGAACAACTTGTTCTACATGTTCAATTTCTACATCATCAATTGAAACATGCTTTGGAATAACTGTGGGAACAACTTCTTCTTGTGCAGCTTGTTCTTCATGAGTCGTAGAAGCTTGGGTAGTCTCCTTCACTATTGCTGAGACATCTTCTTCTCTTGTTTCCTCTTTTCCACTGGATTCACCTTCAAATGGAACTTCTGACATTGGAAACCATCTTTCCAAAGCAGGGACATAAGTGTATCTCATCAATTTAACAGTGGTTTGACCAATGCAGTTGTATCTGCTAGTCTCCTTGAAGGTTTCTCCACTGAAATCGATGCCACATCTCTCGAATAGAGTGGTGAGGTACATACCAAGTGCCAGACCTCCTCCTCTACTAACCACTGTATTCATTACATGCATGAGAATGTGGGCGAGACTCGCTTTCTTCTTATCCAGAATACACCAAATTAAGAATAATTCTAAATCATTCACATTACCCCTGCTGCCGGTCTTAGGCTGAACAATGTGAGTAATGATGTTGTGGATGATCTGGGAATGAGTTCAAAGGACTGGTCGGTAAGCTTCTTGTCAACATAAGAGTGGTCCTCTTTCCTAGAAACAAGATTAAGAGAGGCAAGGCTGTTGTACCCTGGATACTGAACTTTAATTTTGGTAAATGAAATTTTGTGAGCACTTTCATCATTTGGCAAAGAGAATGCTTCAGAGAAGAATCGGGGAGAAATTTTAACAGATTTTCCCTTTACCACTGATTGTTTTGAGAGTTCAGAGCGGGTTTATTGATCATGTTTTCATAGAATTGTTTGACGAGGTTGGGGTACCATCTTAAGTTTGAAGTAAGTAAATCAATCCAACCTTGGAACTCAAATAGAGAGAAAATGTCTAGATGGGAGTTGATAAAAAAGTCGAAATCGACATAGCTTCCATCAATAACAGCTCGGTTCATGAGCTTTTCGACATTATCTCATTTTCTTCTCATCTGAGAAGAAGAAGGTGGGTGAGGTGGTTCAGAAGCGATTTCAATAGGAAGTGTGGGTTCCTCAGCCAGTTCGGCTTGAGTTGGTTCAGTTATTGGTCTCACACACGTATCTGGAGGTGATGATTGCGACACAGCTCGCTTTGTAGTAGAAAAGGGGCAAAACTTTTTGGGTTTGGGTGCCATTGACAAAATCAGATAAATGGATTTGAAGAACCGAGATAACAAGACAGGGACTGATATAATAGAGAATAGAAGATTCAGAAACAAACATGATTTACCAAGGATTAAAGATGAAGATTCAGTGGTAAATCCGAGGCAAGTTTAGTTAAATTCTCGTTGAAGCATCATAGGGCATAAAAGGTGAAAAGTAACAGCTAAGTTATAAAAGTTTGATTTTATAGTCAGAAAGCGATAAGCTCGCTCCTGACGCACACTTCAGCACGTGACACTTCCTAGTCACTAAAGGCGGTTTATGTTATTTTCCATTTGTGACTGAGCAACGTCCTACTTCTGATTAGCGATCATCATCGACTAGAGCTAATGTATGCGTTAGCGTCCTCACTTGTCGATATCTCTCTTCAGGACATTAACAATTGCTATTTGTTAGATTTGACCAAATAGCCTTAAGTAACGCATGATTGAACAATATCATAAGTTATACACCATTAACCATTCCATAATAAGTTGAACATGAAGAAATTGTTTGAACATTCTAAGCATTGCATGATTAAAAACAATTATTTATTACTGATAAAAATATTATGATAATAGCATTTGTGATGAGAGAGACTTTTTAAACCTTTGCATAGTTTTTGACTTTTACCTCAGGGTACTGCAAAGTCCTCGATTAGAGCACATTGTCTCAATTTGAAGCAGCTGAGATAGTTCATTATCTTTGTCCTCCATGCTGACTTCTTTATCGACATTCTATCAGGAGGTCTTTCATTGAGAGTGTATATAATCAGCCAGTTCACTTCCACTCCTAGTTGGTAAATTTGCAAGAATGTCTTTTATCTCAGATGACGTTTCTATCCCACTCAAAATGTAATCAATTTTTTAAAAACTGATTTCAAATGGATTCGAGAACTTGTTTATAAAATCTATTTTATATTTCCAATTCTCAGGAAAACTATTGAAAAATAATTGTACTAAAGTAGAATGAGATGATGTTTTTCCAAAGTGTTCAAATTCATTTACAAGACGTATAAAATGTTGCAGGTTCTCATAAAGAGACTCACTTTCTAGAACCCTAAACTGAGCTATTGACTCTTCCAATATTCTAACTTGGTTTTTAGTTTTATCCCTTCTTTCCATGGTTTGCAAGAGATCATAGAGCTCTTTTAAATTCATTTCCCATGGTTCAACAGATTTAGCTAACATAGTCAGCTTATCATTCCATCTCTTTGGAAGATTGTCACAGAAATATACTAAAGATATTCGACAGGTATTTCTTGATTCAGTTCTTGCATTCTGTCAAGAATGGATTGATATATGTTGCATGTCGTATCGAGAAATTCATCTTCTGATATCTCAAAAGCATCGAATAGTCTATCAGACTCTTTGAGCTTTTGATCTCTAGCGTTCATATTTTCACAATGAAGTGATTTGAGAGTTTTCCAAATTTCCATGGCACTCTCAAGATGAACTACCCTTTCTACTTCTTCCTCGGGTAGAGAACAATACAAGGCATCCGCCGCTTGGGCCTTAAGTTTTTCATTTAGTCTTTTCTTATCTGTCCAGAGCTCAATAGGCTTGTTGGGCATGATGTAGCCATTTACAACTATTTCCCATAGACTGATATCCTTAGATTGCAGAAAGAATTTCATTCTTATCATTCAATCTTCAAACCAGTCTTTATTGAACAGAGGTGGTCTGTCTAAAGGTTGACATACTTCTATGACGCTCCCTCTAGTCATTGTTATTGATATCAAAGAAATTATGAAGTTTCTTTGAAGAGCAACACTGCTATGATACAAATTGTTGGCCCAGTTTTGTCCAATAGGGGGTGACATAGACAATTTAAAATTAATTACAATGGTAAGATTAAAATGCAGAAAAATAAGCAAGTATGCACAGTGGATTTATAGTGGTTCGGGTACTTGCCTACGTCCACTACCTAACCTCCTCAGTTAGGATTTTAACCTTAACACTATAGACCTTCTTAAGGGTGAAGATCAAACCGTTACACATTTTCTCAACTTGCGGGTGTGAGAACAACCGTTACACTACGCAGCTTCAAGGCGTGAGACCAACCTATCTCAACTTATGGGTGTGAGAACTATTATTTTTTTGTTGACAGAAGAATATCAACTCAATAGTTTATGTAACTACTGTTACAACCTTGATACAGTATACAAGATATGAAATTGAGTACAAGTGTATCCTATGAACTATCTCTCAAATTACTCTTTTAGCAAGAATGATATAAGTTAAAACAGTGTTGAACGATTTGAGTGAAAACAGTTCAAAACTTCAAATAGATTTTCAGATAAAGATAAAATGTTAGCTCAGTATGAAAATTTTTTGAATACGTAAAGTCTCAAAGAAAACTACTGTGAAAATAGATCAACTTAAATGTTTTCTTGATCATATGAAAACCCGACTAACTTTCAAAAAGTGTTTTAGCTCAGAGAATTTTCGATGCTTAACAAATTGTTAAGTGTCTGTATTTATAGACTTGTAGAGATGAAGTTGTTGTTCATTTGAATTTGAATTTCAAATATGAACGTTTACTCACAACAACTAGAATGTACCACAAAAATGGTAACTGCACAATTCATGAATATTCTATTTTTCTCCAGGTACACGACTAAGGAAAGTTTTAGAAGACGTGGTTCGTGATTCAGAGAATATCTCTTACAAATACAGAAAATTAATTTTGTATGAAAAGTTGTTCTGAAATGGTGGCGAAAAATACATACATGTCAGAACAGCAAAAATATCATTTCTATCGTTTTGTTCATTTGAGGGCGCTCATAGAACATCAGCGGCCTACTGAACAATGAAGTGAGGGTGCTACTAAGTAGTAAGCATCCTGACTTGCTTTGACAATTAAACAACTTAAAGAATGAGGGCGCTACTTCGCAGTAAGCGTCCTACTTTGTTTTAAAACACAAAACATATGAGGGCGCTACTCAAGAGTAAGCGTCCGGACCTATTAAAAGCAGTTTTAAAACAATGTTTAAGCGCGCTGAAGGACGGTGAGCGTCCTGAAAGTTATTTAAATTGATTCTAAAGATAAGGACGCTCCTACACAAGTAGCGTCCTGATAATTCATTCAACTTATAACTTATCAGCATCCTTAATGATAGAAATCAATTAAAGATAAAAGAAAATCTTTCAGCAAGCTGAATTTAAGTCAGCGTCCTAACGTTCTCAAAGGTTGATAAAATAAAAGTCACTACTAATGAGTAAGCGTCCTTATTAAATAGTTCAACTCAACCTTGAGTGTCCTAACATTTTATCAGTGTCCTGATTCATTAAGTCTAGGAGGGCGCTGCTAAAACATTAGCGTCCTAAAAGACTTTATTAAAGAAATTTTTGATTTCTCAATTAAAACTAGATAAAACATCATTGTTTTCTTTAATCAAAACAAATACTTTAGAAATCATAAGGTGCGATTAAAATGTTACGATCAAAATATGCAAACGATAAAAATCTTGCTGAGAGTAAGATGATCGATAGACTTTACATTTTAAGTACTGACAGACTCAGAACTTTACTTTGATGTTCAATAGGCTAGTGATCACAGTTCCTTGATCTTGATTCTTGATAAATCTGAAACAGTTGACAAGATCATTAGATAGACCAACTGCAGATTTGATGATGAGATATGAATTGAGTAAGGGAAATGGACCCAAGTGAGGTGCTTGTGTGATAAAAGTTGGTGAAAATTAGCTAAGTGTGTGTGTGCTGTGGACTTAGTAAAAATCCTGTACTTTGTGAGTATTTCTAATTTGGTTCTTATGTATGGCATTGTGTTAAATAAACTCTGTTTTGATGATTATAAGCATGTTTGATTGCTTCATATATGCATTGTTTGATTTATGCATGTAAAACTCTTTGATTTGAAAATCGGACATACTTAGACTTACCTGTCCGTAGTAAGGAAAGTATGTGATCAATTTCAAGGAGGGAATTTTGTTGAATAGACCTCAGAATAATCGAGAGGATGGTTTGTAAGATGGAGTTTTGCCTTTGCTATGAGCTAGATCAGAAAGCTCGGTCCTATTCTTGCATTTATAAAACACATGAGTGCAAGAATGGATGACCCGCCGCCTCATCTGCCGAGATCAGCAACACCTTGATCTCGTGATGCTCAAGGCTCTCCTCATCAAGCTTGATCTCTGCTTCTCCCTGCTCATTTCTATCGGCTTGTCTATCGTTCGGTCGGTCGGTTTGTCTTTCAATTGCAATCTTTAAAATATCTTGTTAGATGGTCCTCTGGACCCTGAAAAACTCAAATACAATGTTTAATGGTTGCTTCCCTTTTCAGTTACCAAAAAATAGTTCATTGAGCTATCTTTCTATCTCTCATTCATCTCTTTATGCTTTATTATATTTGAATGACTAATCTACTTGAATTTGTGTGAATGATATATTTCATAATCATATGCTGCACACACTAATCACTGTTTACAATCTGTTTGATTTATGCTCTGATAGGCCTGCTTATGATCTCAATATCATCTTTAACTGACTCTGATACATATTTCTGCTTGAAGTTCTGTTTGAAATCTTTATTATCGTGTTTAGTATACTTGCGACATCTTTCTTGTCTAGTCACATCTATCTTGAATATCTGATATGCATATCTGTGACTGTTTGATAAATATCATGATTAGACTTATTTTGTATCTTATACTATATCATGATTATTTATGCTCATATTGAACTTGTGACATCTGATTATCAGATTAATCAGGTAACACAATAGCTAGGCTATGCTTTAAGTGTTTAGTTTTTCCTATGCTAGTTCATATCATGATATGCTTGCTCTGATCTTAGAAAATCTTATCTGCATGATTCATGTTTCTGCAAATAAATATAGGCCATATATACAATTTCATATCATACACCTATATCTTGAAAAGATTTTTGCCTACACTTGTGATTACTATCTTTTGGCATTATCTTTTCTATGATTTCTTGACTTTGATGCATCTGCTTCATACCATAACATGTTACGTCAAACTCATGGATATCTGATTTCTAATGAGCACATACCCTTACAAATGCTCTCTCATTAGAATCAGTGTATCAATCATTCTAGGCCATGCTTCAATTGACATTTTATGACTAGAATAGGAAAATGAATGTATGTTGTTGCTTGAATGATATCTATGAATTTCAACATATATTTAGTATGTTCAGACTTTGATATTCATCGTATATATCTTCATATGTCTAAACTATGAAAAGTTTATAATTTTTCATTTCACATGCCATTGATGTTGCTCTTTACTATTATATTCCGTATACATCAATTGACTGTGATTTTTGATATCTAATAGATGTCATGTACTTCAACTATATACTTTGCATCTTATTAGAATCATAATAGCTAGGCCGTGCTAAATCATAAATCTCTCTGCCTATGCTATAAGTATGCTTATGCTTGTTTAGTTACATATCTTAAAGCATACTCTGTGTTTGGTCTGATTTAATTATCAAACTCATATTTATGCCAAACACTAAGGAGAATAATTGCCCACGATTAAAAATTCTTTATGAATTCATCTTTCGGCAATTCTTTCTCATTCCCTTTGACTACGATTCTCGGCTTTGCTATTATTTCAAATATTTTAGCCTATGAATTAGTCAAACTATTTCTCTATGCGCTTAAAAATAAGATTTATTTCTTACGTGATTCCAGTATAGTAGACCTTACCATTCTCACCTACCTAACTATGACACGTCGTCATAAATCATCTTGAGGGTGAATGCACAAAGTAAGGGGGAGTTTCGCTACTCTACTTAGTCATAAGGAGAGATTTTAGTCTCTTTTCTTCACTTTTTGATGATATCAAAAGGGGAGAAGAAAAATAAGAGGAATAGATGAGGGAAAAGAAATTTACATTAATCTTTTTGCTTATGCATTTAATTTTTTGATTTGTTTGTCATCATAAAAAAAAGGGAGATTGTTAACCAATGTTGTTCATTACTTAGCTCATCCCTATATATACTGTGATAAAGTATATTTTGATGATCACAAACAAAGTACTTTTCGGTGCTAAACGAACGTCTATTAAGATTTCATCAAAGCCCCTATGGAAAGCAAAAAGCCAAGGAATGACTCGATCGAGGAACTCAACGATCACATCTAATGGTCAAGTTCGTCTCAACCAAAGAACTTCAACAATCACATCCTGATTTCAAGATCACTTTACTCGAACGATTCGATCAAGCTTCAAGTTTACATCTCTCGATCAACGTTCAAGTCATTCAACTCCGCAATGCTCTTATTGAAGATCTCATAATAAAGAGTTGGATTTAACGGTTATGAGAAATGAGAAATACACAAAGTATTTAAGGTATATCTTTCTCTCATCATTATTGCTCAAAATGTTTTTCAAAACCATGCATAAATCATCTACATATGTTTTTCTAATCTGCATGTTTTGATCTCATGTTTTTACAGCATTTCAAATGATCTAATACTATATATTTAATTGGAAATCTATCGAGTTTTTTTTTTGCATTTATCGTAGATTTTATCGCGAGTCAAAACTATTTTCAAAGGGTCTTTCAGGACGCTAATGAGTTAACAACGCTCTCCTGAACTTTATAAGTCAGGATGCTGATAGTTCATTAGGACGCTGATAATGTTCAAGGTTGAATAGAACTGATTTATCAGGACACTTACTTGTATAGTAGCGGCCTCCTTATTAGTCAACCTCTGAAGTTGTCAGGAAGCCGACTCAGCATCAGCTCACTGAAAGATGTCTTAAGTTCTTCAAAGAATGTATCTTTGAAGACGCTGATAGTTATAAGTTGAACAATCTGCAAGGATGCTATCTGGATAGAAACGCCCTCACCTTTAGGAATCAACTCAGTAACTTTTAGGACGTTGATTTTCCTTCAGCATGCTTGTGTCTTTGTTTAAAATGTTTTTAATTGTTAGGACGCTTATCTAGTTGTAGCGTCCTCATGTTTTGTTTTATGTTTTAAACTGGTAGGACACTTACTCGGATAGTAGCGCCCTCATGCATTTACTTGTTTTAAAACATAGAAGGACTCTAACTATGCATTAGCGCCCTCAAGGTTAAGTCATTTAAGTGTCAAAGTAAGTCAGGATGCTTACGAGTAAGTAGCGCCTTCACTTAAAGTGTTATGCAGGACGCTTATAAGTAATGACCGCCCTCAAGGAACAAAACAACAAAGTTGACATTATGCGTCAGGACGCTGATTATGGAATCAAGACGCTAATTCAACAATTGTTAGTGTTCGAACAAGTACTCTACGTAAGTTTACTTTTTCAGAACAAACATTTGCACAGAGTCCTTTTCAGACTTATCAGAGACCTTCTCTAATACATGAAATAAGTTTTTCTAAAACTTTCCTCTTTCATGAAATCTGAAAAGAACCAGAATGTTAGTTAAAATTGCAACTGAAATTTTCATATAACATTCTAACTATTGTGTGTAAACGTTCATATTATTTGAACTTCAAATGTTTAACGACTATGTCCCATTAAGTCTATAAATATCAACACTTAGGATCAAACAACTTGCCAATCACTTTGTATTGTGCTAATACTTTTTGAAGTTAGTCTGTGTCAAAATAAATTTTATTTTCTAATTTTTCAAAGTATTTTTCATTGATACCTTTACGATTACAATAGATTTTCATATTGAGCTTCAATTATACTTTTTTTTAAAAAAATCTATCTTTATTGGTATCAACTCAAATTCTCAGCACTGATTCATATTTGGTATCATTCTTGCTGGAAATAGAATTTGAGAAATAGTTCAAGATATACAGTTATACTTGATCTTATATCTTAAGTATTGTATTGAACTATATCAGTAGTTGTGTTAACTACTGATCATTGAACTAGAAGTTTTCATACTTATATTTAATATCTACTTTGAAAACTATATGTGTTTTTTATTGACACCGGTCCTTCGTTTTATACGTCAATGTTTATTTGGTATATACATTTTCAAAGAAGCACTGATTTTCATATCATATCATTCATGCTTTTCGAAACTGCACTTGAGCAATATCGAACATTGAAAGGTAAAGGACTGAAGGTGTATTTCAACTTAGCATTACCTATTTCACATTTCATATCTTTGTAATGATATGTACTGAGCTTAATGTAAAGTGTTCTACTTCGTTAGAACCAACCAACATCTTAGTGTTGTAATGCTGGTGTGTTTCTGGACTAAAATAACTAGGACAAGTGAATGAAATTCACTTAATGATTTCAGGATTGAAATCACGAAAGGTTATGTCTGAACCTGTGAAAGAGAACCGGTTCATCCTCATCCCGTAAAAGGATAGGTGTTTCCTTAACCTGAAAAAGGATAGGTTATCTCTTAACCTGTAAAAGAGAAAAAGGTTTATCCACACCTGCAAGTAGGAAACCGGTTCATCCTCATCCCGTAAAAGGATAGGTGTGTCCTTAACTTGAAAAAGGATAGGTTATCTCTTAACCTGTAAAAGAGAAACGGTTGTTCCTTATCCCCGTAAAAGGCTCACGGTTCTTCCATATCCCATAAAAAGAAAAAGGTTTTTTCTTATCCCGTAAAAGGACCATGGGTTTTTCATCATCTTGGAAAAAGGAAATACGGTTCATCCTTAGCCCGTAAAAGGATAAGTTTACCTTTAACTTGTAAAAGGGCAGTTGTAACGGCTTGGTTCTCACCGGTAAGAGAATCAGTTAGTCGATTGAGAAAATCCTAATTGGGAGATTAGGTAGTGGACGTAGGCTTAGCTGAACCAATATAAATCTGTGTATCACACGTTTGCAATTTAGCCTGTGTTCTATTTTGCATCCAATTCCAATACACTCATGTAAATCACTAAGTTATTAGAAGATGATTTTAAAATTGACCATCGCACCCAATTCACCCCTCTTGGGTGGACCAACAGCGCGCTCCTGAGTTGGAGAAGCGCACTCCTGGAAGACGAAAAGTGCGCTCCTCATGAATTTCCTAGAAATCCAAAATTTTTAACACGCGAGAAGCGCGCTCCCAAGGAGGGAGAAGCGCGCTTCTCTGTGGGCTTGCGACTTTTTTTTAAACATTTGGTTGGTGGGGCAGTTTGTGCATGTTGCAAGACACATGTCACACCCATTTGCTACCATTTTGAGCTGATTGAACACATTTTGAGTTGTTGGCTTGCTGGCACAATCTAATTTAACTTGCTAGACTGAAGAGAAAACAAGATGAGCAAGAGAATTTCAGAGCAAAACGTTGAGGAAGAAGAGGAAAGGGCTAGAGTTGCTATAATCCAAGGTAATAATGGGTTGTTTTGAGCTAAAACTTCCATTAATGGATTCCTTTCTTCCATTTGTTCATCATATGTAACATGCAAGGGTTTTCCATGGCTAGTTTTGAACAAGGAGAATGGGGGTTTTGTGCTGGAATTCAGCAAATTGCTGGCTGAAATCATGGAGGATTGAATCCTTAATGTTTGGTGAGTATTATAATGTTAAATTCACTGATTTTACATGGTTGAAATGGGTGTTCCAGCCCTTGTTGGGTAAGGGTTTTGGGAACCCATTTTCAGTGTTGAATTGTTGTGTATTATGGCTGGAAATTGATCTTGGATAATTGGTGTTGATGATTTACAGAGAATTGAAGTACAAAATTGTGAAATTCTGGGTTTGGTGATGAGTACAAGTGTGGTACTTGTGCTGAAAATTTACAGAATTGGAGAATGCATTGGTAAGGTGTGTAATGATGCATTATGATTAGTTTAGTAATGAGTTGTAATTAATTTGATCAGTAATTGACTGAAATTATGTGGCTGAAATGTATGTCTAAGTGTAATGGCAATGTTAATTTGCAGAGATTTGATGATGAGATATGATTTGAGTAAGGGAAATGGACACAAGTGAGGTGCTTGTGTGATAAAAGTTGGTGAAAATTGGCTAAGTGTGTGTGTGTTGTGGACTTAATAAAAATCCTGTACTTTGTGAGTATTTCTAATTTGGTTCTTATGAATGACATTCTATTAAATAAACTCTATTTTGAGGATTATAAGCATGTTTGATTGCTTCATATATGCATTGTTTGATTTATGCATGCAAAACTCTTTGATTTGAAAATCGGACATACTTAGACTTACCCGTAGTAAGGAAAGTATGTGATCAATTTCAAGAAGGGAAGTTTGTTGACTAGACCTTGGAATGATCGAGAGGATGGTTTGTAAGATGGATTCTCCCTATATATGCATAATAGGGATATAAATTCATTTACTTACCTGAGGGTGAGGATTTTATCTTTATGCATTGTATGATATGTATAAAGAGACGAGAAAAGTATTAAAATCATGTATTGATAATTATATTGATTTGCATGAGTTTATAATAATGTTTTCAATGCCATGTTTTCTATTGATGCATATGTAAATCCAAATGTTAGATTACTCACTGAACTTGTTGTAGCTCACCCCACTCCCTTTTTAATACAGGTGTAGATCACAAGGGCAAAGGCAAGGCTCCAGAGAGTTGAGCTTGCGTTTTGCTATGTGAGTATGTTGTTTGTTCAGGGAGATGGGTATACACTTTTGTTATTTTGGTATATGTATATATAACACCAAACAATGTGTAATAGTTAGTGAGATGTATATTGATGGTATACTTGAGAATGGTACATGATGGTGTATATTTTGGAGACTTAGATATATATAAGTCTTGTGAGAAAGAATTGGGAAAAAATGAATAATGTTTGTGTACATGAATGGTCACATATTGTTAGATGTATGTGGGATAATATGGAATGGATGCATATGATTCATATGTGATTTTGTATTTGTTTATGTGATGTGATGAGAATATCAGGAATTTTGTGGAACCTCAGATTTATAGGGAGGTTCTACTGAAATTTTCAGTGATTTTTGAGGTATTGTCTTAAAGGACGAGGCTGATAGAGTATCGTATACGTCTAGGTATGACGTATATGGTATTCCGTGTAGGTCATGACGTCACCCTACGGAGGGGGTCGTGATATGGGATGATTCGTCATCAAGTGAGTTCGGGTCAGAATTTGGTGATGAGAAAATGGTGTTATGTGTTAATGGCAAACACAGAGGATGAATCCAAACATGACTCATGGTATCTTGATAGCGGGTGCTCAAGCACATGACTGGTGATAGATCCAAATTTTTGAGCCTCACATGCAAAAATGAAATAGTTGTCACTTTTGTGGACAACAGCAAAGGGAAGATCATCGGCGTCGGCAAACGTGGGTAACGATCTCTTAGCCATTTTTGATCTTCTTTTTGTTGATGGCCTGAAGCATAACCTCTTGAGCATTAGCCAATTGTGTGACAAGGGGTATGCCGTTCCGTTTGAAGCAACTAGATTATCATAAAACATGATGATGGTAGTATTGTTTTTGTTTCTTTTAGAAATAAAAATGTCTATGCTATTAACTTTCATGATATTGGTGATTAGAATGTCTCATGTTTAAGTGTTATTCAACATAAGGATGCATGGTTGTGGCATAAGAGACTAGCTCATATTGGAATGGATAACATCTTTAGGCTTGCTAAATTTGACCTTGCTTGAGGCATTTCCAAAGGAGTGTACTTGAAAGATAAAGTATGTGAGCCTTGTCAACTGGGCACACACACAAAATCCTCCTTCAAGAGCAAGAACAAGAACTCTATATCTAAAGCTCTAGAACTTATCCACATGGATTTGTTCAGACCTACACGTAGCCATAGTTTAGGTGGAAAATCATATTGCTTTGTTATTGTGGATGATTTCACTAGATCCACGTGGGTATACTTTCTTGCTCATAAGCATGAGGTGTTTAATGTGTTTGTGTAATTTTGCTCTCATGTTGACAATGAGAAGGGTTATAAGATCACTATTATTCGAAGTGATTGGGATGGGGAGTTTGTTAGCAAGATTCTTGAAGATTTTTGTAGCGAACAAGGATACACCCATCACCTTTCAGCCCTCAAAACTCCGCAACAAAATGGAGTTGTTGAAAGGAAGAATCGAACCCTTTAGGAGATGTGTAGGACCATGTTATGTGAGTATAACGTGGCAAAATATTTTTGGGCTGAAGCAATAAACACTGTCTGTTATGTGATGAACAAAACCATGATTAGGAAAAAAATAAATAAAACACCATATGAATTGTAAAAAGGTAGAAAACCCAACATTAATCACTTTAGAGTGTTTGGATGCAAGTCTTTTATTTTGAATGATAAGGAAAATTTAGATAAATTTGATCCTAAATCTAATATAGGCATATTTCTAGAATACTTTTTCCATAGCAAAACTTATAAAGTGTTCAACAAGACGACACAAATAGTAGAGGAATCTATTCACATAGAGTTTGATGAAGCTAATCCTAGAATATCTTTAGAGGAGGATTTAGAGAAAATCAACATTAATGATGATGAGGATGTAATTCCTTCTAAGAAATATGAGGATTAGAAAACTAGTGAGGAAAACAATGCTCAACATATCATAGAACCTTCCAAGAATTCTAGATTACTCTTAGATCATCCAACATAACAAATTATAGGTGATCCAGCCAGAGGAACAACTACTAGAGCATCCCAAAACCAGGATCAAAGGCATGTAGCTTTTGCTTCCTAAATAAAACCAACCAAGGTTGAGGAAGCCTTATGTGATGTAACACCCTGTAGTTTTAATTAAATTCATACGTTGAATTACGCGTATATTGAGGTGTATAATACGCATATACATACGTAGAAATCAAATGTATGTATGTATGATAATAAGTGCTAAATACATAAAGTTAAGGGTATAAATTAAATATATGAATTGGAATTAGATAAGGGAATGATTAAATTAACTTAAATAAAGATGATAGTATTAATTGGTAAATGATATAAATTATAAGATGTGGAGTTGCTACATGAATTAATAAAATTGATAGGGGGAGTTGTTAAAGTAAATGAATAGTTGAATGAATTAAATTAAGATGGGAAGTTGTTTCATTAAATAGCATGGGGAGCATGAGATAAAAAAAAATTGATACTTATCTCTCATTCTCTCTCTCTCTCTCCAACGTTTGAGAAGGAAAAAAAGAAAAAAAAGAAAAAAATGAAAGAAGAAAGAAGAACGAAGAAGAAGGGAGAGGAAAAAGAGGTGGAACGTCGAAATTATGCCGAATCGAGACCCTGGTAAGTGATTTTCACTTTATTTCTTCATGAAATTGATAGTTAAGCTAGATGCAACGATTCTCTCGGAATAAGTTTTGCTATGAGAGCCATTTTACGGTATTTTTGAAATTGGGGTTTTGACCCAACGTGAATGAAAATTTGTTCGAAAGGTTGAAAAACACTCCCTAGACTGTAGAAGCCCCGAATATGTGGTTAGATTTTATTTATTTGTTCATTTGGAATTTTTATAGCTGTTGGAAGTTAGAGTTGATATTGGAAACCTTTTGAATCATGTTAAAACCCGATGAAACTCCAGTTTAAGGCTATAGAATGGTAGAATGGGTTGTTGTGAGTCCATCGATGCTAATTTCATGATTTTTGGAGACCGTTTGACAATTTTAGTAAAATTATACATGTTTCTAATGAACAGTGCAATGAACAATACCATGAACAGTATTGTGATTATTTCCAGTGAATAAAATGGAATTGAAATCCAGTGAAACTCCGGTTTGAGACCATAGAATCGTAGAGAATTGAATTTCGGACGTTTCGATACCAAGATTGTGATTTTTGGATATGATTTGATATTTTTAGTAACTAAATATATGATTTTGATGAGTAAAATTTACTTTCGTGACCTCCGCGAATGTGTAAAACCTTAGTAAAATACCTGTTGAAGGTAGTAGAATGGTAGTAGGACTGATTTTACACGTGTCGATGTGGACAAAATAATTTTAGGAATGTTCTATATTTTTAATAAAATTGATATATGTTCCAGTAGAAAAATAAAACTGAGAATTAGTAAAAATATGAATTGAAAATCTATTTTCACTATTCTTTCTTGTGGAGATATCTAGATTGACAGTAGAAACGGTATATAATAGCGTTTTCAACTGCTTATGAGTCCTAAATTCAGTGGAAAATTAAATATGTAAATGGAAATTGAGTATTTACGCGTGAAATAGATATGAATAAATGATGCATTTTCATGGTGCAATAATTCCCTTTGGGAATGTGGAGCTATTGTAATGGTGTTTAAGTGAGTTTGAATAATGTTTAGTTGATTTTAAATGATTAAATATGGCTTGAATTTCATATGTGCAGTTTTTGAAATTGGAAAATTGATGTATCGGTGACTTATCTTGAGAGAACATTGGTGCTGGAAATTAGATGATGCAATTGTAATTGGTGATGATCATTTTTGCTGGATATTAGTGGGCACATTGACGTAGACCTGTTGTGTAACCACTATGAGCATATTTCTTAATTTTAGTTCTTGTATGACATTTTATTTATATGAAATGTTTAACTGTAAGCATGTTATATACGTAAATGCATTGTACTTTATTGATCATTCAAAATGATTTTGGCATTTGGAGTATGCGAGACGTGCAAAGGCAGATCGCATATGATGTTATTTTGTTAGGAATTAGACCCAGATGAGTGTTATGCGTAACTTTATTGTCAGTAGGTCTGTCCTAACAAGGATTTTAGATCCTTGAAATGACTTTGAATTGAGTAATGTGAGGTCTGAGCGTAATAAGGAGTTCGTATCCGCTCCATTACGAGAAGGAGGGAGATTGTGGTTTTAGTTGAAAATGATGCATTGTTTTCTTGAAAAATCATGAAATTTATGTTGTTGACATATATGTTATCTTTGTTAAATAATGCATGTGTGTTTCATAAATGTTTTGAATGATTTTAAATGTCATGTTTCCCTAAATGCATATAATTGTCATATCAAGAGATATATTCACTGAGCTTGTTGTTTGCTCACTCCATTTTCTTTAATATCTCAGGTACAGAATCAAAGGGGAAAGGAAAAGCGCGAGGGTAGATACGTGATTTAGATTCCTAATTTGTTGATGTACGTATATGCAAAGGAAATGAATTATATTATCTTTATTTTCATATGTATATATATCACATCCCACATATATATATTATCACATAGTTGGGTTGTAAGGGAACATGGATTTTGGTTTGAGATTTTGGGTTATGAAGTGCTTGTGATATTGGGAGGATTATTTATTGTGGAATGAATGACATGAATGGATATTGTGGATGAGTATATATATATATGATTTGATTTGTGGAATATTAGGTTGTGGGAGGTTCATTTTATGGGGAGATGCTGTCAAAATTTTTTAAGAGATTTGTGTAATTCTGTTGAGGCTGACAGTGTATTATATACTGTATATAGGGTATGTACAGTGTATAGTACACTGTGCCGATCATGACATCAGCCTACGTCAAGGGCATTGTGACATGTGATGAATTTTGGATTTTGTCTATGCATGAAGAATTGGGCTACTTTGTCAGAAACAAAGTGTGGGAACTTGTTCCTAGACCTACTCACCAAAAAACTATAGGAACCAAATAGGTGTTTAGGAATAAGAAAAATGAACAAGGAGAGATTGTTAGGAACAAGGCAAGTTTTGTTGCACAAGGATACAACCAAGATGAAGGAATAGACTATGAGGAGGCGTTTGCTCCAGTAACAAGACTAGAGTCAATACGAATGTTACTAGCCTATGCTTGTTACATGGACTTTCCACTATACTAGATGGATGTTAAAAGTGCATTCCTAAATGAATTTATAAATGAAGAAGTATATGTGGAACAACCTCCTGCTTTTGAGGACTCTCAAAAACCAAATCAGGTCTATCGCCTTCATAAAGCCTTGAATGGACTTAAACAGGCTCCTAGAGCATGGTACGATAGGGTTAGCACTTTCCTATTAAATCACGAGTTTAAGAAAGGAAAATTAGACTCCATCTTGTTCATCAAGACCAAAGATAAGGATATATTTTTAGTGCAAATTTTTGTTGATGATATTATCTTTAGTGCCTCAAACAAATCACTTTGCAAAGAATTTTCTTCAATTATGACAAATGAGGTTGAGATGAGCATGATGGGAGAGTTGAATTACTTCCTTGGCTTACAGATTAAGCAAATGAAGAAAGGAACAATCCTAAGCCAATCGAAGTATGCAAGTTATATGATTAAAAAGTTCATGTTTGAAAACTTGAAGACTATAGATACCCATTGTAGCTCATCCATTAAAATGGATAAAGATGTGACGAGAAAATCGGTTGATGCAAAACTGTATTGAGGAATGATCGGTAGTTTGTTGTATCTGGCAACAAGTCGCTTGAATGTCATGTTTAGTGTATGCTTGTGCGCTAGATTCCAATCCGATCCGAAAGAATCCCACCTAAAGTGCATTAATAGAATATACAGACATTAGTGGGACACTAGATATGGGAATTTGGTACAAAAAAGGTACTTCATTTGATCTTCACAACTTTGTTGATCCCGACTATGCTGGAAGTTTAGTTGATCGAAAAAGTACATCCGAGTTCTGCCATTTCCTAGGGAATTCATTGATTTCTTGGTTCAACAAGAAACAACATTTCGTGGCTTTTCTACTGCTGAAGCGAAGTACCTGGCAACTGGTAGTTGTTGTGCTCAAGTTCTATATATGAAACAACAACTATTCGACTACCAAATTCATATTGAATGTGCAAATATCTTTTGTGATAACACCAGTGCGATAAATATCACAAAAAATCTCGTGTTACACTCTTAAGAACCAAACATATCGATATTCGACATCACTTGTTTCGTGATCACGTGCAGAAAGGAGACGTCAAACTCATTCACATCGGTAGAAAAGATTAATTGGTTGATATATTCCCGAAACCACTACCTAAGGATCAATTTGCATTAATTCGGTGTGAACTAGGCATGTTTAGTTAATCGGATTTAAGATTGTGCATATGTTACAATTTGATACATTAAGTGCGCAAATCATAAGATGTCCCAGTATGATCTCAAGTGTTATAACTTTTAAAATCATTATCTTTTGAAATGCATGCACAACCCTTCTTTCTTTAATTAAAAAAAAGATTGGGTGGAACACGTTCCACACTGATGGAATGCGCTCAACTGGAGCTGAGAGCACCCCTCACCACAGGAGGTGCACTGGAACGCACTCCTCTAAAGGGGAACGCGTTCCAGCTAACGAAAATGGGTATAAACCCATTCAAACGCCCATTTTCCCCTCATTTACTCTCCAACGCGTTTCTTCATCCTAACACATTCCATACTTGTGCTTCATCATCTTTTGGAGTCTAAATTCTGTTTTTTTTGTGATAATAGGCGTTGGAAAGATCGAGAAGCGATCTCTAACCTCCATTTTTTTTTGTTTTTTATCATATTCTAGCTCCCTAACACTTGCAAAGTCTTACTCTCCACAAGACAAGTGTTTGACAAAATGCCAATGAGGAATCTTGTGCGTAATGCACGGTGAGTTGCGCCTCTGTGGGGTAATGATCCGTCCGATCAATCCTCCAGATCGGAAGACAAAGGAAAAGAGTGACATGATAGGCCTTTAAAGCCTTGGCATGGTCCTCCACCACCACCACCTATGCTAGAAAAAATTTCTCTAAAAGTGTTCCAGCATAAAATCTCTCTAGGGGCGTACATGAACTTCTCCTTCTTTGATCGAGCGAACGTGCCCATACGTCCATTGTTCGATGAGTTTGGATGGACGACATTTCTTCGCTTTACGGCTCTGTGGTATGAATCGCTAGTTCAAGCTCTCTACTCCTGTCTTACGCAAGATGCTGATGATAGGCTTCACAACACGTACGGACATCGCATGCGTGTCATGGGACACCACATTGTCATTTCTCCGGAGAGGTTTGTAGAGTTTTTCTAGCTACCACGAGGTGATCCATATGCTTTGGATCGCCGCAGGAATGTCAATTTTTCAGGCTTTGATGCATTGGAAGCATTGAATAATTTTTCTAAGAGAAAGGTGTTTCCCTAATACCTAAAGAAGTACTCCATCACCGTCTTTTCTTTCATGCCCCATTTGCTTCACAACATAATCTCTCGAGTTATTCTTCTAAGGAAAAACAGTCGAAGTAATGTTGCAAAGATCGATATCTTTCTTATTTGGGTGATTACATCCAGTTTTAGGGTGAATCTCTCTCACATCATAGTGCATCACATCGCAACTACTATGGCTCACTCACGTATTTTACCATATGCATGCGCCTCATTCCGTTCTTTGAGGATGTAGGCATAAGTCTCTCCACCATTTGACCAATACGTCATGCCTAGCCGAGAGAGGTTGTCGATGAGGGTACCTTGTGCACTATGGGGTTTTACTATGTTCGTCGCTTGCGAAGGTGGCTTGCTCCCAAGCAGGTGCCAGAGGAAAAGAGCTACGGGTATTTTGAGTGTCCTTATCCAAATGACCCGTCATCAGATGAGAAGGAGGATGTGGTTCTTGAAGAATTCTTCAATGAGGATGAGATTGATTCGACTAGCACCTCAGATGATTCTACTGATGACCCTCCCAGATATGAAGTTGGTCCTAGTCAGCCAGCTCCACCTGCTGCCGCCAGCTCTTTTGATTTTGTCAGCATCCACCAGCAACTCCATGAGATTCATGACTCACAGACCACCACACTTGCAGCTATTAGGTTTGATCTCATTGCGGTTAAGGATATAGTAACTGGATTGGCACAGAGGCACGATTGAGTCTCACTATATGCTTCATTGGTTATTCTGATGATCTCCCAGCGGAGACATCATTTTATGCTGAGTTCCAGAAGCTTTGGACTCGAATCGACTCGTTCGAGCAACAATTTCATCATCCTGTTCCCCCATCTTCTCAGCCTCCGCTACATGACTTATTTTCCCCAACAAGGCCACCAGCTGGACCTTCTGCTCCATCGCTCGACTTCTCCATCTCTCAAGATGAAATTTTTAATATTTTGGAGCGTCATCCGGGTCCTTCTCAAACTCTTAAGGAGTGATCCATCCTTTTTGATATTTCAAAAGGGGGAGAATTTTGAGATGACTATACTCTGATACTGATCATACTCTTTGACTTGTAATTTTGTTTGTGTAACTTTGATGACATGTTATTATGCTTTTTTTTATGATATTTACCACTACATGGTTGATTGCTTGCATGTTATTTTGTGTCTTATACTTATCCATTCATCAAGTTTTTCACTGCTTCAATAAGGCTAAAGGTTAGATGTTTGAAATCATCAAAAAATGAGAGATTGTTGGCTTGATGACCCTCACCCTCTTTGATTTGATGATTACAAATGATATTCAATGCGATCTAACATACTTGTTGAGCATGTTTCAGTTTGGTATCATGTATTTGGGCTTAAAGGTTAAAAGAAAAAGCTATTAATCATTTACTGAAGGTCAAGACTGAAGTTCAAGATCGAGACCAATAAAGCCAACGACAAGAGAACTTAGTTGTGTATGTGAAACCAAGTCAAGAACAAAAGTCAACTGAAGACAAACGAGATTCAACCAAAGTCAACCTGAGATCAAAGCATATGGATGTAACACTGTTTATTATATTTGTTTTAGATCCTCTAAGGTTGTAGGTCTCTTCTATGTTTGATCAGTCACTTGTTTTTCTCGATAGTGTTTTTCTCAAAACTTTCCATATTCGGTTTTTGGTTTCTCGAATTAGCAGCTTTTCGTTTCATTCTTCATGCAATCATGGTTAAGAATGTTTTCTTATCACAATTACTTTAAAATGAACGTAATGCATGCTTTCGAAAATGAATTTCTCATACGTGTTAAAATTCAAGGAACTCACTCATTGACCTGTTTATATGAAAATTCACTTTTCTGGATTTTTTGCTTGTTTTAAATCATGTTCCGTGATTGATTTCAATGTTTTATCACTTAAAGAACTCATACATATTCAATAATTGCATTCTTGACATGTGCAAGTTTCCCAAGAACTCGAGGAATGCATTCTTTCATCAAGGAACGCACTCCAGCAGAGAAAACAACCCATTTTTTTTCTTAGGCATTAAAGAACACGCTCTAGCAGTGTGGAACGTGTTCCATGCAAGGGCAATAGTGTTAGAGCTCTTTGGTCTTGTGGAACGTGTTCCAGCAGAGTGGAAAACGTTCCATTAAGAGGAGAATTTTTTTTTTAATCTCTCGTGGAATGCACTCCACCTGGTTTTTTTCCATATTTGCAAATCCTGATCTTTGGATTCTGAGCATTCGATGGAGACCTTTGATTTCAATTTAAATGAGTTGATTCATCTAATCTTAGTCGTCCATGATATGTTTAAGGTTTTTAAACACATTTATTATATAAACTATCATTAAACCTTATTTTCATATCAAGAACTTTTAATATACTTCTCCAAATTTATTCTCTGAAGCTGTGCTAAATAAGAGCCAACCGCCATTGGAGAACTTGTGCACTTTGATACATTCTACAGAGTTTTTAAACTCAGATCTTTCACAAAAGTTGTTCATGATCACGAGCTTTAATACATATCTTATTTTTGGATTTAAACGAGGTAAAATCTTTTCAGTTTTTAATTCTTGTTGTGCTTAAGTTCAAATCTTGTGGCTGAGAAATCTGGAAGATATCAATATCTCATTGTAAAGTTTGTTCCCTGTTGAGCAAATTTCTTTTTAAACAGTGAATGTATTGTTGAAATCTATCTTGTTAGCTAGTGGGAAGATTCCCTAATTAGGAATCGATGTTTGTAATCGGTTGGATCCTCATCCATGAAGTAGGATCAGTTATAGTGAAGAGTTAGAAAATCTTGATCGGGGAGATCAAGTACTGGAGGTAGGCTTATTGGAAAGTCGAACCACCCTAAATCATGTGTACTTTATTGTTTATTGTTGCATTTACTTTCCTACGATATATATTTAGTTATATTGTTGCATTATTTGAGAAAGGTCCTGAAAAATTCGCTAACGCCCAATTCACCCCTCCCTTGGGTGTCTATCAAGAATGCCTCCAAATGAGCCATGTGTCCTTCTTAACTTGGGATTCCTCTAACTTCTATCTTAACTGTAGGTGCTCCTCGAGATTCGCAAAACTTTCACTCAAGTAATGAATGAATGGGATGGTGCCATGTGTCATAAACCAATTGGGGTGATGAATTCTCAAAATTGATGACCTTGAGGCTCCTAATGCTCACATGCTCCATTATGATAAAATTTTCATTACGTCTACTTTTCCTACAATTAACCGAAATATTGCGTAATGATACAACTACGATGAACTTGTATTATGCATGTGATTCAAAAATTAATATATTTGCTTCTTAGAAAATATATGAATTTATGTAAGAAAGAAGTCAAACATATTTTATAATTAATTATTAAACCATGAGCCTTAAAATATGATAATGTTTTATTATAACATAATAATTTATTGTCAAAATGAGCATGATCAATTGGGCCCCTCTCGGTCACGACCAAGGGGGCTTGCCTCGGCCACGGACGAGGAGCCTCCTTAGACATTGCCAAGGGGCTTTCCTCAACCATGACCGAGAAACCCCCCTCGATCATGGTTGAAGGCTTTCGAGGCTCCCTACCTCGACCACGATCGAGAGCCCCTTAGCCATTGCCATGGTATCCTTATCGGTCGTGGCCAAAAACTCGTACCTCAGCAAACGACTACGACACCTATCTCGGCTACAACATAAATCTTATTGGTTGTAACCGAGATAAATTGAGTCACAACTTGGAGCTCCTCCCCGACCACAACTCAACTTGCTCACCTGCAACTCGTAGCAATTTGAGACAAACTCGATCCCATCAACACGCATCTCGATGCACAAGGTCATCCAAATACCCTTGATAAGCAAAAAGCTCAAATGCGATCCCGTAATTAATAACCATAGTAAATTTGAGGAATCCACCCTTCACTATAAAAGGACACCTAGTCCACAAGGAAAAAAGATGCTTTGAATTCCATTTCTCTACACTTTTTACTTCTCTTCTGCAAAATCTAACTTAAGCGTTAGAGCGGGCGTGACACCACTCTTTTCAGGTGAATCGCAAGGCAATCTATTGGAAATAAGATAGATCAGAAGAGAAAGAAAATCATTAGTTCGTTGTCAACCAACCTTGTCATTTGCATTAGTAGAGTGAGATTTTTTGTTGAAACAACTTTTGCCAGAGCAAACTAACGAACCTTGATTTCGAAAGTGACATTCTTGCTTGACTTTCCTCTTTCATACTACATCAGTTCTTCCTAGATTTGCAACAAACTTTTCCCCTAACATTTTCATGCAAAATAAGGTTTTTTGAACCCAATTTGAAATTCACATTTTAGGGTTTTAGGCCCTAATCATATAAAAAGAACATTATGACTGTTGTAGAGTACTTTTTGCGAAGTCTCTGAAAATTTTCTAAGTCTTTTGAGCTCAAAAATAATTTTGCAAGTTGTATTCTAAAATCTCTTCTTTGGATTCATGCATCATCTTAATCATCTTGGCTGAACATTTTAGAAGAGTATTCCATCTTTATTGAAGTGTAGTGAGATTTATTTGGTAATTATAACCTCAAACTTTCAATCTATTTTATTTAAGTGGCTTGTTAGTCATTGAGAAATTTATTGTTCAAGGAACGGAGTTTGTATGCAAGTTGAGAATTTGTAAAAGGTTTGATCTCACCCTAAAGTAAGATCCTTTAGTGGGTTTTGGAAAATCTTGAATAGGGAGTTCAAGTCGTGGACGCAGGTTTTAAAAGCCGAACCACGTACAAATCATTATGTACTTTGCTCTTTAATTCCTGCTCTTTATCTTTATTATTTTCGAAAGGTTTAAAATCTTGCAATATAGTCTAATTCACTCTCCTCTTGGACTCTAATTTGGGTCACCACCACTTGATAAGCTTGTCAAGTCTTGACAAAATGTATTAGAACATGGTTCCTTCTTGTTTACAAACACTTAATATGATTGTAAACATTAATGTGTGAAATTTAGAAGTGCTTCCAATGATATCTTTGAATACGTATATGTTATAGCATTGTGCATTTGCATTTTTAATATAAAAGTTACTCTTTTATTTGTTTGAGCAATCAACTTCTTTTATTACTGCCTTATTTTAGCTTTCTCTTATAGATATGGTTTTTCTTTTATTGTGCGTTCTTTAAGGAAAGCATCATTTCTTATCTTATATAAAGCAACCAATAGAGACATGAATAGGGGTTTCTTCCCATCTTTGGATAGGAAAGAAATAAAGACATATTCAACTCTTGGATAGAGACCTTGAATGCTTACAGGTCTTAAAACAACCCAACATTAACTTAGAATCCACACTCATGTGTACGAGAATCTCTTTAATTTTACTATAGGTCAAGATTCTCTTTTTCCTCAATCATTGTTCAGTTTAGTTTAAACCCTTCTTTTCTTTTCTTTAAAAAATAAAAATAAAAATTGTGCAGTTCTTAGATTTAATGGGAGACATAGCCTTCTTCCAAATCTTTTTATGTATATTACCATACTACAGAGACATGATTTGTATCCAATCCAAGTATAAAATGTTCCCTGATAATTAATTGAACCGAGTTGAAGAGAAGCGAGACATTTACTATAAATTATGATGTTGAAAAGTATTTTAATAACACATTTATACAAAAATATTATTGATGATATGAAGTAAATGGTAGAAAATGGTCTATTTTTATGGTTTCCTCATTGATGATGTATAGCAAGGCTATAAAAAATGTTACATCAAATAGTCTTAAATAATATTTTATTTAAAATAATAGTATTCCACGAGTACCTTTTAATCTTTGCTTTCTTGAATTATGCTTTCATTCAATTTTATTGCATACAGTTCTATTCGTTGGTAGTTGTTCACTATTATTTCTTTTGATTGCCTAATTGTTAGGTCTATTATATTTTAGGCTATTAAAAAAGAATATTCCCCTTTTACTCACTTCTAAATTATTGTGAAGATTTTTACAACCAAATAAAAATTTACGAGAATCACCAACAATTAATTTTCTAGAATCAATGTAATGATTATTTTTTTTTTAAACTCTTAATTGATCTGATTTTTTTGGATATGGTTTTCGCCTTTGTTTCAATTTTATAAGTAACTTCTAATCTTGTTTTCTTTCATTATGCTTTGTGCTGCCTATATTTTTTTTTGGCTTCAGTAACTAATATAGCGCGTTGCATTGTTGAAGGACTGTCTTAGTAGATTATCTTTGTTTATGTACTATTACAAGTACGTTTAAACCTTTGTTTTTTTTCATTATGTTTTCGTTCTACTAAATTTCACACAAACTATAATTTTAGGAATTATTAACTATTATTTGTTTCTCTCTCATGTTAACAACGTTTATCTATTAGTTTGGTTAGTAATTCTTGGAAATTACTCCATTTTTCTTCTTCTTAATTATCATTCTTATTCGTTTACGAACCATCAGCCATATTATTAAAAAAATTAATACCATTTAATTTTTTTTTTGAAAGGACCATTTAAAATTAAGAATTGAAAACCAGTCCCGAAAACTAAAGACGGAAAAAATACTAATAAAATATTATTTTTTAAAAATTAAAAAAACTTATAATCACGCATAATACACGTGTACTCTGACTTGTAACTATAATAAAAATGTAATATTTACTTGGCAGGTGTCTACAAATACTGTTTAAGAGAATTAATTCCTTCAATGAATGTTAGAAATATCCTATCATTCCATGGCTTAAACAATTTAATATTACTTCACAGCCCAAATCTTCTAATTTTGGTAAAATTCATATTCTTAAATGGCTAAGATTGTTTATAACTTCGCTAACAACGCACAATTTCCCTAGAAGAAAATAAACAAAGTACGTGCGTACAACGTTACATCTTCTAGAAGAAAAAGACACGCAAATCCCAAAAGCTGAATGCCCTTCAAAGCTTTTCCATCTTCACCTTTTTGTACAAAGCATACATATCAAGAATTTCGCTGTAATCTTTGATCTTTGGACTTATTCGAGAACGTTCTAATATATATATATAACTTAGGATCACTGAGTAATACTCTATTGTTAATTGATTAGCCATCACTACCTATTTTTGGGTACATATGTCCTGATACAACTAACATGAATTAGCTAATAAATTAACAATGACTCAACATTCGAACTCTACATTATATATTATATATAAATTATAATATATGAGAACACTTGTCCCTAAGATGACTCATCAGAGTTGTCACTAATCACAAATTTAAATCACCCATAACCAGAAATATATTGAAACCTAGAAGCTTCATTTTACCATTTAAATAAACATCATTAGCGATTAAATATCTCCAAAGCATGCGTTTGAGCAGAATTTTAAATGAACAAGTGTTATAGAGTCATTGGTTCACAAGCCCTTTTCAGGAGAACATCAACAACCCACTTTTGTTACACAGCTTCATAAGGAATATTCATTATTATTAGCACTTTGCTAGCTTGAGAGGTGCTAGAGCCAGCAGACAGAATGCCGTTACAAAGATTACTGGCACAGTTACAATCTCCATTTTTATTGTATATAAATAATATCAATCTATGATCATGTCATTGCACACTTGGCCAGTAATTATTAGAGCAAAGGAGCAAGCTCATGTACGGAACCCAAACAAATAGATCTTAGGGAAGATCGATCATAGATTTTCATCATGAGATCATCCTTGAATAATATTAGTTTGATGAAGGTGGTATTGGAAAGGGACATTATTAATTGAGATGACGATGTCATCAGTCATGGCAGCATATACATATAAATATAGAGAGATGGAACTTGTGTTGTATGTCACACAAGTAGGAGACATTCATTATAGTGGAAAAATGGTTGGGTTGAGTGGTTGGGGAGTTTCGGAGCAAGGATGGAGAAAGGGTCCTTGGACTACTGAAGAAGATAAACTGCTAAGTGATTATGTTACTTTACATGGGGAAGGCAGATGGAGCTCTGTAGCTAGATATGCAGGTATATATTTAGTCACATACTTAATTTCACACAGGTTCATTTCCTGTTGAATTTACTGAATTAAATTCAGTTAATAAACGCTAGCTTTAATGTTTGTATTGGCTTAGAAAGAAGTGGGTTTTTTTTAATTATTATTATATATTATTATAAACCAAGCTTGTGGCTCTATAAATTAATAGACCAATTTTTTTTGGTGGTTAATTAATTCAGGGTTGAATAGGAGTGGAAAAAGCTGCAGGTTAAGGTGGGTGAATTACCTTAGGCCTGGGCTTAAGAGAGGTCAATTAACTCCTCAGGAGGAAGGAATTATCATAGAGTTGCATGCCTTGTGGGGGAACAAGTAAGTTGATCAATTATATGATGACCAACATTTGTTTTGCATATATAATTTGTATTTGGATTTTCCTTAATTTAATGTTTTTTCTGTGAATAAATGAAGTTCTAACAAATAACATGAAAAGCCAGATGGTCGGCAATTGCAAGATGCTTGCCTGGAAGGACGGACAATGAAATTAAGAATTACTGGAGAACTCATTTCAAGAACAAAGCCAAAGCATCATTGTTGAATGAAGAGAAGCCTAAAACCAAGTGTATGAGACGGGAACTACTAAAGCAAAAGCAACAAGAAGAACAACAGCAGCAGCAATTCGACTTGAAAAGTGCCCATACTCAAGTAGAAGAGAGTACTGAATATAAAGTATCTTTGAGTACGATCGGTAGGCAAGACATGGCATTTAGTTATATGCATCCCATCAACTTGGACGACTACCAATATCTCCCTAATACAGTGTTTCCGGATGGTGCTTCCTCTTCTGATTCGGTAGGAGATCATGACGGCTTATGGGGTGGCTTATGGAACTTGGATGACGTTTGTGCCCAATTCAATCATCCATTTCTCAACAACAACAAGCTTAGTGATCAAAATCAATTTGCCCCTTCGTTTACTTAGGCAGTTCAAATTAATGATGTAGCCATTATATTGAGCCTTTGTTTAAGGTTCCCAACTTTGCTGTAGTACTTCGTAAGGTCCTGGTCCAATAAATTTGGTAATTAAAAATAGAGCTGTCATGTGTGTGGGGGGTCTAGCATTATATATTTTTACTATGGACTCCCGAATATTGATCTCTCATTTGTTCTAGTGAATAAACCTATATGTTACTTTTTCAACATGAATGTCATTGTTACTTAAAATCTGCCATCACAATGCAATAGTACTCATTATATAATGTAATTGGCATGTAGAAAAGACGGGGGCTTATTGATTTTTCTTTTCTTTCAATTTTTATTTTTATTTTCTTGTAATAGTATTGTTGGTGCAGAGTCTGACAAACACTAGGTAGATGAACACGTATAGGAGATGATCGTATCTAAAAGTATGAACTCTTCGGTTCCGGCAAGGGTTTATTAGCTAGATCTGAGAAGAAGAGAGAAAGAAATAGGGTTATCGTAAAGAACATCGGTGTTGTGCCGGTCAAAGACGCTTTGATGCCTAAGTTAGAGCTTGTTCAAGACTATAGCAATAACTCTTGTAGAAAGTTGTTCGTACCTTATGAGGAGGGTTGTAGGTCTTATTTATAGAGGAGGTCCTCTGGCCGGAGTAGCTAGTTGCCCAGTAGGCATGGTGCCACGTGTCGTCTCGTTGTTGGTGGAAATGAGTTGGATGAGCTCATCTATTCTGGGTTGATAGGATCGGATGATCCTCATTTTCCTGGTTCGTTTTGGAGAATGAGTCTCATTTCGTCTCTATGTTAAAGTTCGTGTTTGACACGTACAACTTTTCTGATTTCTCGGGATATGGCGTGCTAGGGAAGACTTCCTAATCTTCTTTATTTCATATGGAATGATCAGCTCGGCTCAAGGCCGACTTGTCCGCAATGAATTGAATTGTGTTGAGCTTGGCTGGGCCGAGCTGATGCAACCATCGTGTTTTCGGGATTTTCTTAAATGTCATCCCGCTAGGTCGGCTCTGACGGTTTTTCCATGGTTGAGCCAAATCTAGTCCTGCCGAGCTGATCTGGCGGTTGTATCATCGCACACGACTTTTACCCTGCCACCTTGGCTCGTCAGTTTCTTCACGTGGCTTATGTTTTCTGTAACACCAAGTCAGCTCCGCTGAAGTCCAGGTTAGCTCATATCCGAGTTGCCCATCCAACATTAAGCCCCAAAGCCTTTTTGCCCTAGTTGGGGTGAAAGGCATACCTTCATCTTTGATTTTCCTCGAAATTCGTTAACTTGAATCGTACTGCTAACAGTCACGTCGGTTCATTTGCTCAGGTCGGAGCCATTGGATTCTCCTCAAGGTCCGCGTCGTTTTACCTCTAACGACTCTAAATCGAGAAGGTCCTTCTATATATAGTGGTTCCCACTCATTTGACCTTTACCATTCCAAAGTTTCTCTACCAGCTTGAAATTTGGCCAGCTCGTTCTTGTTCCAGTTCGGACATTTCAACATTTTGCTCTTGATTTCTGCTCGGCATTTTCCCTGCTCGGTATTCTTCCTACTCTCATTCCTCTTTAATTTATTTAGTATTTATGGCTTTCATGGAAGATTTTCTAGCATACTTGGCGAAATCTTCACTAAGTGGAGATGACGCCGAGCAGCCGCTTCGTGATGAGGGAGTGGCTGCTCACCCATTAGAGGAGAGAAAGGCTGAGGGCGTCGAGATCCTTAGCCAAGGTGATGTCGCCCTCAACTGCTGCTCTGCTCGGGACCGAGCTCACAGTGAGAGGGTCCCAGATGAGCCGAGCACGTTCGATCGCCAAACCGAGAAGGCTTCCGCGGACGATGAAGTGATCGAAGTTGAGTCTGAGTCCGAGACCGAGTCGGATAAGGGTGTAGCTGAGGTGGGTCCTTCTTTTTCTGTTGATGAGTTCTCTTCCTCCATCACTAAAGACCATCTTGCTTATTTGAGGGCTCTGCTCGGCATTCCACCTTTTTTCCATATGTGTGTTCCCCGGCGCAGCAACAGATCGAGCTACCCTAAAAAAGGTTAGGTAACGTTTTATACAAGCTTGTTTAAGTACAGGGACACTCTTCCTTTACCCATCCAAGGTCGTCTACCGCCTTTCTACCAACCTAAGTGTTGCCCCAATGATGAAGTCACAATTTTGCATATTTTTACCCCTATTTTTAGTACTTTTAGGTTAGAAAATAAAATTAAAGGATAAAAAATAGAAAAAAAAATAAAAATCTCTTTACATCAGATTTTAGATTTTTAGGTCATTTTTAGGCTACTTTAATAATGCATTTTTAATTTTAATTTTAATTTTCTTTTAATAAGGTCATTGAGCTTTTATTTATTTTTGAGTATGTTGGTGTCTCACTTGGTCTTCAAGTATTTTTTTAGATATTTTCAGGATCAAAGGATGAGATTGCATATTTTAGGAAGATCCACACCACATATCTATATGGACCAGATGTGGAGAAGCCTAGGCGTTGGATCCAACAAGGCTTAAATGATCAATCCGAGTCTGTTTGATTGGATTTTAATCAACTTAAAGATTTTGAAAGAAGGGGCCCACATGGTTGCAATCTTTGATGAAGATCTAATTGAGCTCATATCAACCCATTTATGGAAGAAAAAGAGGTCACACATGTCAAAAAGAAAAAAAAGGAATTTTCTCCACATATGGGCACAATCTTCTTCTTATTTTCTTGATTGGAAATTTTTTTTTACGTAATTTAGAAAATGTCTATTTTTAGAGGATATTTTTTAGAGAATAATAAGTGGTGGATGCATTTTTGTTTTTGGAAATCAAGAGGTGGCACATCTATAAATAGGGTTAAATTTCAAGAGAATGGATCGAATCTCTACTCTCATTTTCATATTTATTTTTCGGTAAGATTTACTTTTAGTTGTTCATTCAAGTATTGGGTAAGGTGACATTGCCCAAAGATTTAGAGTTTTATAAGTTTTTCTTTATTTTTTTTTAATGAAGTTCTTTTGTTTCTAGTATCTCTTGTTTCTTTATCTATTTCTTTCTGTTATTACTTGTTATTTAATGCTTTCTTTCTTTATTTCTTTACTTTATTTTGTTTTCAAGTTAATTTAAATTCAGTTGTAGTTTATTCTTTTTATTTATTTATTAGTTGCTTTCATGTCCAGGATGTTCGAAATCAAATTATTGTTTTTCTTTGACTTATATAGTATATAATGTTTTAATTTATTTTCTAAAAATTCTGGAGTGATTAGCTCAATCCTTGTGGATCGACCTTGTTTAGTGCTACAACTCACCTTGTGCACTTGCAAATATTGTTTTTATTGATCTATTCAAAAGATCACATCAAGATTTTGGTGTCGTTGCCGGGGATTGTTTCTAAATCACTTTATTTTTTAAAAAATTTTAAATTAATTAGTTACATGCTTTATATGATCAAAAATCATTTAGGTTTAGGATTTCCTATTTTTGCTCATATAGAAATAAAATCTTAATATTAGAATATGCATAATAAGGTTTTGCATCATACTTTGTTTGAAAACATTTTTTGGAGGCTATACATTTTCATAATTGGTTAGTAAAGGGCATGACCCCAATCAAGATCAAGAGTGGATTTCATCACCACACTTGGCCCGAAATTGGATTAATCATCTCTTATGCGCTCACCTTAGCCCGTCTCTACGCTTAATTAAAATGAAGTATGAACTTAATCATTTAGGGTTTGAGCTCATTTGTGAGGATTCATTATAGGTTGCACCAATTTTGCTTGATTGGTTTAGTTTATTCTAGGAAGCCTTGTCCCAGGTAACATTAAATTGTGAAAGGGAGGCAGCTTTGTTGTTCTAGGAGTCGGGTATTTAAGAGGACCTTGTGCCCCACCCCACCACCTGGAGGCTCACCTAGGTTTACTAAGCTAAGAAACCGGATTGGAGGCCTATGAGATACGCTCTAAGATCTGTCTAGGTCTTAGAAAATTCACCCATGTAAATTATTTATTTATTTTTGGACGTGTGCTAGATTTCCTTAGGATTTGTTTTTTAGTTGATTGTGTGTCTTCTTGTGTAGTCTAGATTTAGGTTAAAAAAATACAAAAAAATAAAAATAAAAAAATCAATACAAAACAAATTAAATACAAAAAAATTAGAAAAACATAAAAATTAAAAAGTTAAAAAGTTAAAAATAAAATAAAATAAAAAATTGAAATGCAAATGTACTATTAATGGTTATGGACCCATCACTGAACCTGTATATGAATGTTTGTTCTATATGTTCAAACCCAAACCATCATACTGACATTGCCCATTTAATGTAGCCTATCCTCAATACGTATGGGATCAGACCACTACACAGAATGCACATAATTGAGACCTTAGCTATAATAAATTTTCTAAGACCTATTCTCATGATTATGCTAGTGACCCAAATTTATATTGGACTGAAGGCTCACATTTTGGGCGTTCATTTAATGATCCCCTACCACAACTCTCTCCTCATTATTTCTCATAATCAATATTGCCTTGTGAGTTGTCTCAACAATATTCAGAGTCGTCTTTGGAAGAGACCCTACATTTATTTATGCAAGGTACTCTTCAATCTCAAATTGCAACTGAAGAATTTCGGATTGCAACAGAGCATTTTTGTAATGAGATTGAATCAATATTGCCCTGTGAGTTGTCTCAACAACATTCAATGTCATCTTTGGAAGAGACCCTACATATATTTATGCATAACACTGAGTAATTTCGCATTGAAACCGAACAATCTTTGGAAAAACTAACAACACATGTAGGTCAAATAATTGATGCTCTTCATGAAGAGGATGAGAGTAATTTTTTTAGTCAGCCTGAACCTTATTTAGAGGATCACTATGAACCTACCTCAAATCCAAATTTTAAGTTAACATATGAGGAGGTTACCATTAATAAGGAAGGTTTTATTATAAATTCTAAAAACCTGGAGAAGGAAACCAATGAAATACAAATAGGTAACACCAAGGAAGACCACGTGTCAAGTTCCCTTAAGCGCCAAAGTGTGGAAACCCTTGTGTGCCTAAATTATTAGTTCCTTAGGTCAAATATGTCTTTATTCAGGTTGAATTGAGTGAACCCATTGATTTCATATTTTATTTGCAACTTGTTTTGAATTTCATTGATGACATAGTTATCATTCGGGATCATGTTCACCACAAAAAATTATTTTATCTCAGACATGATAGTATATTCATCATTTATTTGGTAGTCCCCAAAAGCTCAAAATTTTTTATTTTTAGAATAAGGGACTATGAACTAACTGGATGACCAGGGCGGCCTCCTGATTGACCTTATTTGTAGGTTAGGTTACCCCTCCATATTTTTTTTTTGTTAGAGTAAAATAAAACAAAAAAAAGAAGATTTCTTTTTTTAAAGTGTTTAGGGTGTTCACTTGTATAAGCTTGTTGAATTAAGTGAAAATTGTTCATTCAAGGCAAATGGTGATGAATGTGTTGATTGACCCATCTAGTGAAATGGACAGGAGTACGAGTCTGAGTCATGTGATTGAAAACTCCTTAATTTGCACTCACATCTGGCTAGGCCTAGAATTAGATTTTTAATCCTCACCAAAGTGGACTTCCTCAAGCCATGGGGTATAAGATTAGATTGTCTTAAGAACTGGTTTGTTATCTTCATAAGCAGTATAATATATATGTATGTATATATATAAATAATAGGCAACAAAAATGTTCCATATTTCTAGTAAAAAAAATAAAAAATAAAAGGAAATGTGAAAAGAGAGAGGGTAAAAATAGTTATATATTAAAGAAAGAAATCATCTTGAGTTAGTGTACAAGATGTAATTAGCTTATGATGATATAAGGACATCTTGAGTTGGTGTGCAAGATGTGTATGGGAGATAACACGTTCCACCAATAAAGGTTGTGATCAAGACTTTGCTATCCTTGTACAAATTTAGTTTGAATTGAGATAACCAGTTTGATCGAGTACCCTAGGTGTAAGGGAGCTTACCACATACCCTCAACAAAAACCAAAGTTTTAGGCCCAAGTCAGAATTTACTTTACTCAAGGAGTTTAATATTACTTGCATTATAAGAGTTTTATGCCTCAAGACTTGGAAGTTTTTCAATAGCTGGATGGATCATAAACACTAAATTACCTATGCATTGGATTACAAGTATAATGCTAAATAAATGAGTTTGTGAAAGTGAACACTAGTTTAGTTGGGTAGAGTTTTTAAGATTATTTGTTAGTTGTTAGGATTTTTTTTATTTCACATTTTTTGCTGAGGGACTAGCAAAATGTTAGTAGGGGAGTGTGATGAAGTCACAATTTCTCATATTTTTACCCCTATTTTTAGTGTTTTTAGGCTAGAAAATAAAATAAAAGAATAAAAAATGGAGAAAAATAATAAAAATCTCTTTACATCATATTTTAGATTTTTAGGCTACTTTAATAATGCATTTTTTCTTTTAACTTTTAATTTTGTTTTAATAAAGTCATTGAGCTTTTATTTATTTTTGGGTATGTTGGTGTCTCACTTGGTCTTCAAGTATTTTTTAGATATTTTCAGGATCAAAAGATGAGATTGCATATTTCAGGAAGATCTACACCATATATCTACATGGATCAGATGTGGAGAAGCCGAGGCGTTAGATCCAACAAGACTTAAATGATCAATCCGAGTCCGCTTGATTGGATTCTAATCAACTTAAAGATTTTGATAGAAGGGCCCCACATGGTTGCAATCTTTGATGAAGATCTAATTGAGCTCATATCAACCCATTTATGGAAGAAAAAGATGTCACATATGTCAAAAAGAAGAAAAAGGAATTTTCTCCACATATGGGCACAATCTTCTTCTTATTTTCTTGATTGAAAAAATTCTTTATGTAATTTGGAAAATGACCATTTTTAGAGGATATTTTTTAGAGAATAATAGGTGGTGGATGTATTTTTGTTTTTGGAAATCAAGAGGTGGGCACATCTATAAATAGGGTTAAATTTCAAGAGAATGGATCGAATCTCTACTCTCATTTTAATTTTAATTTTTTAGGTTAGATTTACTTTTAGTTGTTCATTCAAGTATTGGGTAAGGTGACATTGCCCAAGGATTTGGAGTTCTGTAATTTTTTCTTTATTTATTTTTAATGAAGTTCTTTTGTTTCTAGTATCTCTTGTTTATTTATTTATTTCTTTCTTTTATTACTTGTTATTTAATATTTTCTTTCTTTATTTCTTTACTTTATTTTTTTTCAAGTTAATTTAAATTCAGCTCTAGTTTATTCTTTTTTTTTTTAATTTATTAATTGCTTTCATGTCTAGGATGTTAGAAATCAAATTATTGTTTTTTTTACTTATATAGTATATAACGTTTTAATTTATTTTCTAAAAATTCTGGAGTGATTAGCCCAATCCTTGTGGATCGACCTTGTTTAGTGCTACAACTCACCTTGTGCGCTTGCAAGTATTATTTTTATTGATATATTCAAAAGATCACATCACCCAGCTCAACCTAGCCCCAATGTTTGGTGGGCCTTCCTCGGCCTGATGGTGTTATGGAGGGAGCGTGGTTGGCCAAACTTTAGTTCAACAGAGTTCAAGCTCGGCTACCAGCTCAAACTCCACCCATGTTGCTCTGGTTGGTACTACGTCAGCACGTGGGTGAGCGGGGACAAACATCCAGCCTTGATCATCGAGAACCCAATTGCTAACTAAGGGTGGAAGGACACCTGGTTCCTTGTCTTAGGGGACTGGGTTGAGGAGGTTGTCGTGTCGACTAGGTTTAAATACCCAGGTACCGAGCTGACCTTTTACTGTCAATCTATTTGCAGGTTATCCGGTCGTGCTCATGTTTACCAAGAAGATGAGCACTCGGGCCTTTAACCTTGAGTAGGCTCAATCATCTGCTTGGAAGATTACCTCACCGCCGAGCAGGAGGCTTGGTCTCAGCAGGCCACCCCAATTGGTAATTCTTCTGCTCTGCCTTCGGATTTTCTAGCTGTTCTGACCTCAGATGAGGCTGCATCTTGGCGAAAGGGCAAAACTCGGGTGCCCGACTTGGAAAGAAGCTCCATGAGATGGACCCCCCTGTGATTAAGATCTCGCAGTTTGGGGCTACCAGATCAGACTTCCCCTATCTGAGGTCGACCTGGGCAAGGACGACCACGTCCAAGACAACACTTCTCTGGCCTTTGTGAAGTGTGTCGAGGTAAGATGTTTTTTCTCGGTGTTACTTGTAATTTTTCAATCAGCTTGGTCTAACTCGTGCATTTGTTCTTGTTCAGGCAGCTTATCAAATTTTCATGGCCATAAAGAAGACCGATGACTTGTTAATCTCTGCCGAAGCCGAGCAAAGGAAACTCAAGGAGAAGATGAACAAGAACCAAATCATGAAGACCAATTTTGAGTTGTCATTCACCATGTCAAGGATGCAGAGGTCGGCCTCGGAGAATGGGGTACTGAAGGCGAAGATTGCTTCCCTTGAGTCCCAGTTGGTCAGCTTGGCTCATCGCGCTATTGAGGAGTTTAAGGCTTCTCAAGAATTTGATGATTTGAAGCGTGAAAAGTACAAGATATGTCAGATCCATATGAAGGTCGACTTCGGCAAGTACTTCGCGGACAAAGTTGACATGGCTGCCTTTGACAACTTCATGGTCGAGCAGCAATAGGATGGGGTTGACGGAGCCGAACAAGAGACCGTTGCTGAGGATGCGGTTGCTGCCGAGCTGGAGGTGAGAGCTGATGGAGAAGGCCAAGGAGAGACCAAGGTCGAGCAACAAGGGGCTGCTGATGGCGATGTCATTGTGTTAAGCGCCTAGGCCTTTGTGTTTTATTTGTCTTTCTTTTAACTATGCTCGGATGTTAAGCTAAAACACTTAATCAACTTTTGAATGAATTATGTTCTTTCACCAGTTGTTCTTTTTTTTTCTACTTAACCTTGGTACTTAGAAAATTTACCTTATACATGTTTCCTTTGCCAAACCATTTTCGCTAGACTTAGACGAATTATCGTGAAATTCTCGTCCCGTGAGCTCGGCTCGGCCAACTCGGTCTATTGGACTTAGAAGAATTTTCGTAAAAATTCTTGTCCCGTGAGCCCGAGCTTGAAGGGCTCTGTGAGTGGTTTCCTTCCTGGTGATAATCCGGGCTCTAGAGAGTTAGGACCCTAAGGTACTATGAGAATGAACTCCTTCTTGGTGATAACCCGAGCTCTGAAGGGATCAGATCCCAAGGTACTCTAGGCCTTAGCCTTCTTCCTGGCGATAATCTAGGCTTGAGCTTAGACCTCAGGGTACTCTGGGCTTTCAGCCCCTCCCTGAGGCTTATTTGAGCAAAGCTCGCATGCCCAAGGTGTTGGTGCACCCAAGAGAGGGGTGAATTGGGTGTGATGGTCGATTTAAAACTTTTTCAATGACTTAGTGATATACATTGGTACATTGGAACTAAATGCACATACTAACCATAAAGTAAAATGCATAACTTAAAGCACACTGGAATTTATAGTGGTTCGGCCAGGCCTACGTCCACTACCTAATCTCCCGATTAGGATTTTCTCAATCCACTAACTGATTCTCTTACGGGTAAGAACCAAACCGTTATACTTTTACAGGTTCAAGGCAAACCTATCCTTTTGCTGGCTAAGGATGAACTACATTTCCTTTTTTTGGGATGAGAAAAAACTCATGTTCCTTTTACGGGATAAGGAAGAACCGTTTTCTTTTTATGGGATAAGGAAGAAACATTTTCCAGGTAAAAAGATAACCTATCATTTTACAGGTCAAGGACGAACTTATCCTTTTGCGGGGTAAGGATGTACCAATTTTCCTACTTACAGGTGAGGATGAACCTTAACATGATTTCACCCTGAAATCATCAAGTGAACTACATTCACTTGTCCTAGTTGTTGCAATCCAGAAACACACTAGCATTATAACACAAAATAATGTTGGTTCTATCTGAGTAGAACGCTTTATAATTAAGCTCATATATATAGCATTACAAAGATGTATAAATTTGAATACGTAATGCTAAGAGACATACACTTACAGTCATTTACCTTTCAATGTTCGGTATTGCTCAAGTGCAGTTTCGAAAAGCCTGAATGATATGTGAATCAGTTAAGTGCTTCTTCAAAAACATTATGATACCATTAAAACATTGAAATTGAAAATGCAGGACCAGTGTAAATATACAAACACAAATTTTTTTCAAAATACATAAAATGTATAAGCATGAAAACTTCTGGTTCAATATTCAGTAGTTAACACAACTACTGATGTAGTTCAATACAATACTTAAGATATGAAATCAAGTACAACTGTATCTCTCATGAACTATTTCTCAAATTCTTACATCAGCATGATTGATGTTAAGCATAAATCCAGGCTGAGAATTTGAGTAGAAACCAGTTCAAAATAGATTTTCAAAGATAGAATATAATTGAAGCTCAATATGACAATCTTTTAACTAAGTAAAGTATCAGTGAAGAATACATTGAAAACTTAGAACATTTGAAAACTTTTGAAAGATTGAATACTGACTAACACTCAAAAAGTTTTTGGTACAATAAAAATTATCGGCAAGTTGTTTGATTCAAAGTGTTGGTATTTATAGACCTAGTAGATAATAGCCGTTAGAGGTTTGAAGTTCAAATACAATGTGAACGTTTACATACAACGGCTAGAATGTATCACAAAATGGCAATTGCAATATTCATGACCATTCTGGTTCCTTTTAGATTACATGAATAAGGAATACCTTAGAAAGCATGATTCATGCATTAGAGAAAATCTCTGATAAATCTGAATAGAATTCTGTGCAAAGATCTGTTCTGAAAAAGTAGACTGATATAGTGTACTTGTTAGAACAGTGACGGTTGTTGAATTAGCGTCCTGTCGCACATTATCAACTTTGTCGTTTTGTTCCTTGAGGGCTCTCATTATGTATAAGCGTCCTGCTAAACAATTTAGTGAGGGCGCTACTAACTTGTAAGCGTCCTGACTTTCTTTGCGACTTAACCCTGAGGGTGCTAATTCACAGTTAGCGTCCTGCTTTGTTTTAAAATAATTAAGTACATGAGGGCGCTACTTTTCCGAGTAAGCGTCCTACCTTTTAAAACATAAAACACACGAGCGCTACAACTATGTAAGCGTCCTGTCATTTCAAAATATTTTGAAAACTTCCCAAGTGCGCTGAAGGACAACCAGCATCCTGAAAGTTATTAAGTTGGTTCCCAAAGATGAGGGCACTCCTATTCAGGTAGCATCCTGTTAGTTTATCAAACTTTCAACTATCAGCGTCCTCAAAAATAAATTCTTTGAAGAACTTAGATATCTTTTAGTAAGCTGATGCTGAGTCAGCGTCCTGACAACTTCAGAGGTTGACTAAAGGGAGGCAGCTACTTATAAGTAAGCGTTCTGATGAATCAGTTCAATTTAACCTTGAATGTTATTAGCGTTCTAATGAATCATCAGCGTCCTGAATTATCAAGTTCAGGAAAGCACTACTAAATTATTAGTGTCCTGAAAGACTCTTGAAAAATAGTTTTGACTCGCGATTAAGAATACGATGAATGCGAATAAAAACTTGGTAAATTTCAATTTAAACATAGAAAATTAAATCATATGAAATACTGTAAAACATATGATCAAAACATGCAAATACGCAAGTGATTTGTGCATGGTTTTGAAAAGAGGTTGAGCAATATCGATTAGAGATATATATAGCTTAAATGTTGTGTATTTCTCATATTTCTCATAATCTTTAAATCCAACTCTTCATTATGAGATCTTCAATAAGAACTTCGCGTTAGAGTTGAATGTCTTGAATGTTGATCGAAAGATGTAGTCTTGAAGCTTGATCGAATCGTTCATGTGATGTGATCTTGAAATCATGATATGATCTTTGAGGTCCTTTAATTGAAACGATCTTAAACGACTCTTATGACCTTGAGTTCCTTGATCGAATCATTCTTTGACTTTTTGCTTTCCCAAGGTGTTAAGATAGGTTCTTGATTAAAGCTTGTTAGCACCGAAAGAGATTTCGTTTGTGATCTTCAAAATATACTTCATCAAGAATACTTAAGGACATGCAAAGTGATGAACCGCTTAGGTCAACAATCTCCCCTTTTTTGATGATAACAAACAAATAAAAAATTAAACGCTTAAGCAAAAATATCAATGTTTTTCTTTTCCCCAGTCTAATTCTCTTATTTTTCTTCTCCCCCTTTTGACATAATAAAAAAGGTGAAAAGAAGAAACTTAGATCTCTCCCTGTGACGTAGTAGAGTAGCGAAGCTCCCCCTTACAAGGAGACTCCTCCTTACTTTGTGGATTCACCCTCAAGATGATTTATGACAATGTGTCATAGTTAGGTATATGGGAATGCATAAGGTCTACTATACTGTTAGTCACGTGAGAAGTAGATCTTGTCATTAAACACAGTGAGAAATAGTTTGCCTTATTCATAGGCTATGAGATTTTGAAACAATAGCATAACCGATAATTGTAGTCATAGGGGATAAGAAAGAATTGCCGAAAGATGAATTTATAGGGAATTTTTAATCGTGGGCAATTATTCTCCTGGTGTTTGGCATAAGTATAAATTCAATAATCAATCCAAGCCTAACACATAATATGCTTTACAATTTTTAAATAATCAAGCATAAGCATACTTATAGCATAGGCGAAATGATTTATGATTAAGCAAGGCCTAACTATTATGATTCTAATAAGATACAAAGTATATAATTTGAGTTACATGGCATCTATTAGATATCAAAAATCACAATCAATTGATGCATACAAGATTTAATATTAAAGAGCAACATCAATGTCACGATAGAGTGAAAGTCGTGGACTTTCCATAGAGTAGGCGCATTTGAAGATATATAGAATGCAGATCATAGCCGAAAAATACTGAATATATGCTGAATTTCATAGATATCATTCAAGCACCAACATAAATTCATTTATATACTAGGCAAATGATTTCAATTGAGGCATAGCCTAGATTGTTTTGATTCTAATGAAAAATGATTTTGAAGCGTTTGCAATCTATAGAAATCAAATGTTCGAGAATTTGATGCTTATGATGTAAGATGAAGAAAATGCATCAAAGTCAAGAAACCATAAAAAGAGAATGCCAAAAGATGATAATCATGAGTATAGGCAATTTTCTCTTCAAGAGATATAGGCATAAGATATGAAGTTGTGTACATGGCCTATATTCATTTGCATATTCATGAGTCATGCATAGATATGATTTAAAATAAACACAATCATGATATGAGCTAGCAAAGGCATAAATACATTATTAAGCACAACCTAGCTCTATCAAATAATATGATCAAATACCACATGGAGTTCAAGATGAACAGATAATCAGATATATAATTAGATACTCACAAATAGATGATGCAAATTATGAACAAATATCGATGAAAGATTAGATAAAGATAAAAAATTTAGCTCAGTATGAAAATCTTTTGAATAAGCAAAGATTCAAAGAAAGCGCTTTGAAACCATAATAACTTAAGCTTTTTGAATCAGATGAAAATTCAACTAACTTTCAAAAGTGTTTTGGCTCAGAGAATTTTCAGTGGTCTTAACAGATTGTTAAGTGCTGGTATATATAGACTTGTAGAGATGAAGTTGTTGTTCATTTGAATTTGAATTTCAAATATGAATGTTTCCTCACAACAACTAGAATGTATCACGAAAATGACAGCTGCACATTTCATGAACATTCTGATTTTCTCCAGATTCACAAATAAGGAATGTTTAAGAGATGTGGTTCATGAATTTGAGAATATCTCCTACAAATACAAAAAAGTTTATTTGTACGAAAAGTTGTTCTGAAAAAGGTGGCGGAAAGGATGTACGTGTTAGAACAACAAAGATATTATATTTGTCATTTTGTTCCTTTGAGGGCGCTCATAGAGCATCAGTGTCCTACTGAACAATGAAGTGAGGGCGCTACTGAATCGTAAGCGTCCTGACTTACTGACAATTAAACGACTTAAGTCATGAGGGCGTTACTCACAAGTAAGTGTCCTAAAATTTTAAAATAATTTTAAACAATATTAACTGCGCTGAAGAACAATAAGTGTCCTTAAAGTTATTAAGTTGATTCTAAGGATGAGGGTGCTCCTGTACAACTAGCGTCCTGATAGTTTATTCAACTTATAACTATCAGTGCCCTTAAAGATAGAAATCAATTAAAAACTAAGAGAACTTTCAGCGAACTGAAGCTAAGTCAGTGTCCTTATGAATCAGTTCAATTCAACCTTGAGTGTCCTAATATTTTATCAGCGTTCTGACTTATCAAGTCCAGGAGGGCGCTGCCAAAACATTAGGGTCCTGAAAGACTCCATAAAAAAGGTTTTTGATTTCTCGATTAAATTTCAATAAAACATGATTGAAATCATGATATTTTCTGATCAAATCAAATACTTTAAAAATCATAGAAATATCTTTAAAATGTGACGATCAAGATATGAAACCGATTAAATCTTGCTGAGAGCAAATTGTTCGATAGACTTTACATTTTAAGAATTGACAGACTCATAATTTTACTTGTGATACTCAATAGGCTTGTGAGCATGGTTCCTTGATCTTGATTCTTGATAAATCTGAAATACTTGACAAAATCATTAAATACAAAAACCAGAGATATTTGGAATCATCAAAACATTCATATCATGGTGTTCATTGAGATAATAATCTCCCCATTTTTTATGATTTTAAATATTCATAGATCATGCAGATAATTGTATTTATGTACTTAAACATATAACGAATTTAGAGTAGCAAGTATGTTAAGCATATCTGCAAGCATGTCAGGTATATCTGATTTCATCATAAAAATTACAAGATGAGTACAATCACACTATACAAGAACATGATAATTATACAATCAACATATTGTACAGAAACTCACATGAACTCCCCTTGACTCGTAGTTTCCCTCTTGAGCTAACTTAGCCTTAATATTTGCATTCTCTTCTCCCTCTTTTGAAAACATCAAAAAGTGGGTAGGCCTAACTCGTACTCGGACCCTTCCTTTTTCTCTTTCTCTCGACCTCCTCATCCTTCTTGGATCTACTGGAACTAGGTTCATATTCCTTGGGTTTCCTGGGCGCACGTGGCTTTGAGGGACTACTAGAGCTTTTTCTTAATCTTTTGACAAATGTGTTAGTTACAACATTCTACCTAGATTTTTTAATGAATTTTTTGTGGGCATGCTTGGAAACACCAAATTTGAATGGATCAAGAGGTGGACTGGGTTTGAAGTCTTTAGCTTTCCTCTCCACAAGACCTCGAGCAAAATCAGGAGAAAGTGTATGACTTTCAAATTCTAGCCTGATTGGTCCCTTGCGTTTGGGATCAGGGAAAGTTTCTGATGAGGGATCCAAGGGTGGAGACACTCTTCTTCTGATTCTATGGAGAGGCTCTTCATCGGATGCTTCTTCTTCTTCACATTCTAAAATTCCAAGAAGTCTGTCAAACTCCTTAGGTCTTTATAGACTAGTGAAGGTTGGAGCTCTTGGTGCAGGTGGAACCTTTACACCTTTCTTCTCCAACAGATGATAGAACATTGCAAAACGTTTCATACTTGAGGCAATATACCAACATAGTAGAATACAACCTAATGTTTATTGCCTTGAAGAGGTCTTCAAAGAAGCCTACTACACCTTCCACTCGATCAACACCTGTGATGACAATGTATGACAGATCCATAATGCTTGTGACAAGGAAAGACATCTTGTTTTCCAAGTTGTGAAGCTTTTCAACAACATGAGTAACCAAGTCGAGAATCTTGGTTAGTCTGTTATCCTCTGTTTATGCTGGCCTTGCAGTATCTAAGTTCTCTTTCAGACTAGAGATGGCCTGCAACACTGGATCAAGCGTTGTCTTGCAAGTTACTTGATCCAAGATAACATCTAAAACTAATTGTAAAGTGCTAGAAATGGACTTATCTTTAGAGGTCTCAACCACTTTCCCTCATAAGCTTTGAAGTTGTTCAAAAATCTTTTGTAATGCTTCTGCGATCACAACACTCGAAGTATGGCTTTATGTAGCTTGGGCTGAGTGACTCTGTGATTCTTGAGGTCTGGCTTGAGAAGGTTGAGAGCTTGATGATCTTGGTTGAATTGATGCAGCGAAGGCTTTCATGAATGGCTTCATCTGTTGCATGTTATCTCGAATGTCCTTAACCAGATCATTATTGATTGATGAAGCAGGCAAAGATCGCATGACACTCAACTGTTGGTCCATTTGTTGCGTCACTTTCTCGAGCAATGCAGTTGCCTGGATCATGTGAGAGTTAAATTCTTTCATCTCATTAATCTCAACTCTTTCCTGAGATTTCTTAGAATCTCAGACCTCTGCTAATATCTCATTCTTCAGCTAAACTTGATTATGTTCTAAACAAGTCATTAGCTAAGACATGGCAAAAATCTAATCTTCTCTCATTCTTTTCAGGAAATCTTCCTCTTTGAAGAATTCATCTGTTGGCTTGCTGGTAGAAGGATAAGAAGGCGACTCATGATCATATGAGCTTTTCTCATGAAGATTTTCCATTTCATCTTCTACTTGGAACTCAACATTGGCCTCATGAAAATCTTCAATATGATTTCTTCAATAGCCTTTTCATTCGAGTCATCTCCCTGATAGGGTTTGATAGCCAGATCATAACCCTCTGTATCTTGACATTTTTCACCATCTGACTCAGTCTTTTTTGAGTCTTGGAATTCCATTGATACAGGGATATTAAATGGAGATGGTGGCCTGTAGATGGTTTTATTTGAGTCCTCACTGACTCTCTCTCTGGTGATTTCCTCCAAGATTGCATCAGCATTTTCTGACTCCTTCAAATGTTCTTCAACAACTGCCTGAGCAATTTAGGTCACCTCTTCCATTAGATATTCTTCAGCATGAACAACTTGATCTGCATATCCAAATTCCACATCGTTAATTGAAACATGCTCAACGTCAGCTGTGGTAACATCTTCCTCTTGCACAGCCTGTTCAACTTGACTAGTTGAAGCTTGGGTGACTTGTTTCTCCATTGCTAAGACATCTTCTTTTCTTGTTTCATCTTTTCCACTGGATTGTTCCTCAAGTGGAACGTCTGACATTGGAAGCCATTTTTCCAATGCAGGGATATAAGTGTATGTCATCAATTTCACAGTGGTTTGACCAATGCAGTTGTATATGCTGGTCTCTTTGAAGCTTTCTCCACTAAAATCAATACCACACATCTCAAACAGAGTGGTGAGGTACATACAAAATGGCAGACCTCCTCCTCTACAAACCACTGTATTCATCACATGCATGAGGATGTGATGGTCCAGACGTGGTTTCAGTAGGAGGTGTGGGTATAGATGATGTGGGTTCCTCAGCCAGGTAGGCCTGAGTTGGTTCAGTTCTTGGCTTCACACTCCTATCTGGAGATGATGATGGAGAAACAATTCTTTTTCTTGCAAAAAATGGGCGAAGCTTTACGGGTTTGGGTGCTATTGAAAATCAAATGAAAAGAGATAAAGAACTGAGGCAATGCCACGACCCACTATCTGTGACGTCATGACCGGCACGAAACCCCGGATATATCCTCCCTCGATATCCCTGGCATCCCATCAGCCTTTTAACAACACATCATACTCGCAATAATCAACATCAAAACACATGGACAATAATAGATCATCAATGTAAAAGCATACCCAAATGACAACCATAAATTTTTTTTTTCTTAGTCCATAATGTTCAAAATATACAAAATCCTACTTAACCATAAATTACAACTCATCTATGTGTTAAGTGCAAGCATTATGTGTTACATAGTACAATTTATCAAAATAAATGCGGAAAAGTACTAAACACCTACGTCACAAAAGTGTAGGAAAAATGCCCGCAACTAAGCTTTTCCCTTCCCCTTCCTTTTCGAACCTGAACGGATAAGAGTGAGGAGTGAGCTACAACAAACTCAATGAATATTTTCTACAAGTGGCAACATATATATGCATTTATGTAAAACATTGCAAGATCATTAAATCCATTTAAATATCATGGATACAAATAAGATTACATACATGCTCAATATAATGCATCATGTCATATACAAGACAATGTATATCATTTATAAACATGCCCATGCAATCCTAGCACCTCCTGAGTAAGAATCAATACAAGGGCCTGAGTGCGCGACACACATCACCCGATAGACCTCTTACCGGTATTCTATTAGAATTCCTAGGATTGTATGAACCATAGGATCCGCCCACCAAGACAAGTACCATGCCTAGGCGAATCCTAACATACACAACTCATAAAAATCCTCTGTCAAGTCCACAATTAGGGATCACCACTAGACTTACGAGATTCCCCAAAGAAAATTCCAACTAGGAGACTCAACCAAATTGCTAACCCTATTAGACTATGCTCAAATACATTTCATGAGACATTAAATCAATACTACAATAGATAAGCATTTAAAAACATTTTGATACTACAATGCCACATATAGAAACCAACAATTAAAGAAACACTCACAACTTGATTGGCTAGACTTAGCTAATCCAATCCAATCCACAAGAGAGCACTAGAATGACCACAATCACCCCAAGCACCTCAATCCCCAGTTGGCCTATTTGGGTTACTTAAATCATCCAAAATCCCTGCATCAAACATGGTTTATACATTACTGAAAATCAGTCCACTAGTGTGCCAAACAACCGTGATCAAACCCAATTCCATAGCCAATTAAGTTTTTTAAATGATTATACACATGAGCCAATCCCATATTGCTCAATTCAACCATTAAAAATCAAATTAAACCATACATAACCCAATTGAATGCAATAGGTTTATCCCCATGATCCAATTACTATAATTGATAGACGCATATTTAGACATGTTTTAGGAGTGTTTTATAGGAGTTTTAGGATGATTTACGCATTAGTTTAATGTATTCATGCTAGTTTTGATGCATTTGATAGTTTAGAAATTAATTGGTTTTTATTCATTATTTCTGGTTTGTTAGATTATATGTGGATCAATATATGTTTAGAGTGAGTTAATTACTTGTTTTGCAATGTTTTGTAGGTGTTTGGATGCAATAGCCATGGATTTGGATGAGGAGAATATATACAAGAAGTGGAAAAGGAGATAGCATGAAAAGCTCAAGCAGAAAAGAGTTAAAAATTTGGCCAAGTCCACAAATCAGACGCAAAAGAGATGCTCAGGGCGTCGCGGGGCAGCTCGCGGTGCTGGGAAATTCTTAACGGAGCGCTACGGCGCTAGGCCTTTTTCAAGTTGCGATTTTAGCAATTTCTTTTTGGGAAAACTTTCCATTATTATTGGAACAAAAGTGGGCTATATAATATATCAAAGTAGAGGGTTTTTCACGACGAACAAGAGGAGAACGAAGGTTTTGACGGCTAGAACGAGTTAGAGAACAAGATTCGCATAGAAGATAAATCTCATATTCTACACTTATTCTAGTTTGTTTCCCTTTATTCTGATTCATGTTTATACCATTGTTTATCGTTTTTATGTCTTCAGTTATGAACTAAATCTCTTTCTAGAGGTGTAGATTGATCCAAACTCGAGACTATGTCTTAGCTTTTATTATTTAATTATTATTAATGAATTCTTTTAGTTTGTTTATATTTTTCTGTGCACAAAGCTTTCGACCCCCTGATCAAGGATTGAATGATCCTAGATTCGAGGTAGATGCTCTAAAAGAGGGTACCTTGGGTTGGAACCTAGAGAGTATACCCTAGGCTATTAGGTGGAATTCATAGATCTTAATGAATTACTGTTGCGTTTGGTTTTCATCGAAAAAGTTAAACCAATACAACGGCAATATGCTCTAGTTGTGCTTCAAAAGAGAGAATAAGAAACGATAGGAATTCCAACTTATAAGCTAGATAATTGATTTAATAATAATACTTATATCAAGACATAATTGAGAGAGAGGTGACATCGAACGTCTAATTTAATCTCTATTTGATTTATCATTTGCTTTACATTGCGTTGTTAGTTATTAATTAGTTAATTTAATTTCTGTCTTAATCATTCAATTAAGAAATTTCTGTCAAATACCTATAACCCTACCAATTTCTTGTTAGAAATAGGGGGGTTTCACTATTTATGGACTCCCAACATCTTCTAGATTAACATATCTCAAATGCATGACCTAATTCCAAAATGTATTTTCCACCACCCTCCTTAAATTTCGAGATTCATGAGTGGAAAACACTCATTAGGTCAAAAGCAAGCTTGCATGCATGAATAAAAGTGATAGAAGGAAGAAAAATGAGAAAGAATGAGGAAGAAATGATTACCTTGGGAATTCTTGAGCAAGAATGCACCCAAAACCCCAAGTTTTTCCTTCCTTTTCTCCTCTCCCCTTCCTTTCCTCTTTTGGAAGTTAAAAATGAGAGAAATCACGTCTCAATGGCTTATATAGAGGTTAAGTGGCATTTTGGGCCCACACTTAAAAAAACACACTTTATAAAAGAAACAGTTTTCCTACTACAATTACTGGGACTTAGATAATCAATTTCTTGCAAACGACTCATGAATTTAACATATTAACCGTTAAAACGTTTTATAAGGTCAATTACCAACCTTCTGGTATAATTTCAGGTCAATTCAACGGTGGGATTGCGAGATCCAACCGTTTGATCAAAACTGTGCAAGAAAATCCTCAAATCCGAGAAATAGTATTTTGAGTCTTATACCTTACAATAGACAACTCCAATAAATATCTTCACCGGTCATAATAAAGATCTATCAAAGAAGAATAAGCTGACAAAATTTTAGCTTAATCAGACCACGGATCTAGGAGATTAAGCCATTGATGTAATCGGTGATAGAAATTTCTTCCTATATGGAGTGAGCTCCACTGATCCAAAACACAATTTTTGACATGTTTCGACGTCGAATGGGTCTCCGATCATTCCAAAACTTCACGCGCACTCTAAAAGATGTAAAATCATGCAAAGACACTTGAACCAATGCTCGTCGAGCATCATATATGTATACATACACGTATACGAGTACTCAACGGGTCAAAATGACGTCATCCTAAGGTACGAGTGTTACAGGCAATAAGGCAGAACTGATACAATAGGAATCAAAGGATTCAAAAATGAATAGAGATCAAGATTTACCAAAGGTTAAAGATGAAGGTTTAGCAGTAACTTTTGGAGCGATTCCTAGTAAGTTTTCATTGAAGCGTCCTAGGGCATCAAAAAAGAAAGCGAATGCCAGGTTACTGAAGGTTTGATTTTTTGATGCTAAAGCGATAAGCTCGCTCCTGATACACACTCACACGTGTCTCAACTTCGAGTCTAAAGGCGGTTTAATTTATTTAACATTTGCGGCTGATCAACGTCCTCCTTATGACGGGTAGTTTTTGAACAACTAATGGCTTCGGGCACATTAGCGTCCTCAAACACTGTCAGCATTCTCATTGATACTTAAACTATAATATTAATCAATTTTGAACAATTTAAACTTAAGTATCGTATAGTTGAATAAACAATATCAAAAATTATATTTCATTAATCAACTATCAAAAATTTAATCATGAGCGAAAATATTTAAGCATTCTAAGCATTGCATGATTAAATATAATCATTTATTTCTAATAATCACTGGTAAATGTATCTATTCTAATAATATCAACAGTGATGAGAGTAACTTTTATACCTTTGCATATTTTTGACTTTTACCTCAAGGTACTGCAAAGTCCTCAACTTGTGCACTCTGTCTTTTTTTGAAGCAGCTGAGATGATTGTTGGTCCACCCAAGAGGGGGGTGAATTGGGTGCAATGGTCAATTTTAAATATCTATTCCAATAACTTAGTGATATACATAAGTGTATTGGAATTGAATGCAAAACTAGAACACAAACTAAATTGCAAACGTGAGACACATAAGATTTATAGTGGCTCGGCCGAGCCTGCGTCCACTACCTAATCTCCCGAATAGGATTTTCTCAATCCACTAACTGATTCTCTTACGAGTGAGAACCAAACCCTTACAACTGCCTTCTTACAGGTTAAAGGAAAACCTATCCTTTCACAGGGTTAAGGATGAACCAAATTTCTTTTTTTCGGGATGAAGAGAACCCCATGTTTCTTTTATAGGATAAGGAAGAATTGTTTTCCTTTTACGGGATAAGGAAGAACCGTTTTCCTTTTACGGGATAAGGAAGAATCGTGATATTTTTACGGGATGAGGAACAACCGTTTCTCTTTTACAGGTTAAGAGAAAACCTATCCTTTTACAGGTTAAGGACACACCTATCCTTTTACGGGATTAGGATGAACCGGGTTTCCTACTTGCAAGTAAGGATGAACCTTTTTCTCTTTTATAGGTTCTGAGATAACCTTACATGATTTCAATCTTTAAATCATTAAGTGAATTGCATTCACTTGTCCTGGTTGTTTCAGTCCCGAAACACACCAACATTACAACACAATAATGTTGGTTCTAACTGAGTAGAACACTTTACAATTAAGCTCATTACATAGCGTTATAAAGATATGAAATATGAATACGTAATGCTAAGTTGAAATACACTTACAGTCCTTTACCTTTCAATGTTTGGTATTGCTCAAGTGAAGTTTCAAAAAGCATGAATGATGTGATATGAAAATCAGTGCTTCTTCGAAAATAATATATACCGAATAAAGATTGACTTATGAAACGAAGGACTGGTGTAAATCAAAGACACAAACAATTTTCAAAATAGATATAAGTATGGAAACTTCTCGTTCAGTGGTCAGTAGTTAACTGAACTACTGATATAGTTCAATACAATACTTAAGATATGAAATCAAGTACGACTGTATATCTTAAACTATTTCTCAAACTTTATCTCCAGATAGAATGATACCAAATATGAATTAGTACTGAGAATTTGAGTTGATACCAGATCAAATAGATTTTCAAAGATAGAATGAAAATAAGCTCAGTATGAAAATCATTTGAATACATAAGGTATCAGTCAAAAATACTTTAAAAGTTTAGATAATGAAAAATATTTTGACATAGAGTAACTTTCAAAAAGTATTAGCACAATACAAAGTGATTGGCAAGTTGTTTGATCCTAAGTGCTGGTATTTATAGACTTAGTGGGACATACCCGTTAGACATTTGAAGTTCAAACAATATGAACGTTTACACGCAACGGCTAAAATGTTATATGAAAATGGCAACTGTAATTTTTCGCTAACATTTTGGTTCTTTTCAGATTTCATGAAAATGAAAGTTTTAGAAAAACTTATTTTATGTATAAGAGACGATCTCTGATAGGTTTGAAAAGGACTTTGTGCAAAGGACCGTTCTAAAAAAGTAAACTTACGTAGCGTGCTTTGTTCCAACAGTGATAGTTGTTGAATTAGCGTCCCGATTCTTTATCAGTGTCCTGATGCATAATGTCAACTTTGTCATTTTATTCCTTGAGGGCTCTCATTACGTACAAGCGTCATGTTGAACACTTAAGTGAGGGCGCTACTAACTCGTAAGCGTCCTGACTTACTTTAACACTTAAATGACTTAAACTTGAGGGCGCTAATGCACAGTTAGCGTCCCGTTATGTTTTAAAAAAATTAAGTGTATGAGGGCGCTACTATCCGTGTAAGCGTCCTGCCTTTAAAACATGAGAGCGCTATAACTATGTCAGTGTCCTACCAATTAAAAACATTTTAAAAAATGACATATGCACGCTGAAGGACAATCAGCGTCCTGAAAGTCACTAAGTTGAATCCCAAAAGTGAAGGCGTTTTTATCCAGAAAGCGTCCTGATAGATTATTCAACTTATAACAATCAGCGTCCTCAAAGAAAACATTCTTTGAAGAACTTAAGAAATCTTTCAATGAGCTGATGCTGAGTCAGCTTTCTGATAACTTCAAAGGTTGACTAATAAAGGAGGCCGCTACTATACAAATAAGCGTCCTAATAAATCAGTTCAATATAACCTTGAACGTTATCAGCATCTTAATGAGTTGTCGGCGTCCTGACTTAACAAGTTCAGGAGAGAGTTGCTGTCTCATTAGCATCCTGAAAGACTCTTTAAAAATAATTATGACTCGCGATTAAATATACGATAAATGAGAATAAAAACTCGATAAATTTCAAATTAAATCATTTGAAATACCGTAAAACGTATGATCAAAACATGCAAGTGATTTGTGCATGGTTTTGGAAAACGTTTGAGCAATGTCGATTAGAGAAAGATATACCTTAAACACTTTGTGTATTTCTCATATCTCATAATTCTTAAATCCAACTCTTCGTTATAAGATCTTCGATGTGAACTTTGAGCTGAGTTAACTGTCATGAACGTTGATCGAGAGATGAAGACTTGAGGCTTGATCGAATCGTTCGAGTGAAGTGATCTTGAAATCATGATGTGATCGTTGATGTTCATTGGTTGAAACAAACTTGACCGTTGGATGTGATTTTTGAGTTCCTTGATCGAGTCGTTCCTTGGTTTTTTGCTTTTCCTTAGGTGCTGAGATGAAATCTTGATAAACGCTCGTTAGCACCGAAAAATACTTTGTTTGTGATTATCAAAATATACTTTATCACAGTATATTTAGGGATGAGCTAAGTGATGAACCGTATAGGTTAACAATCTCCCCCTTTTTTATGATGACAAACAAATCGAAAAATTAAACGCATGAGCAAAAAGATTATTGTTAATTTCTTTTCCCCCATTTATTCCTCTTATATTTCTTTTATCTCTTATTCTTCTTCTCCCCCTTTGATCTCATCAAAAAGTGAAGAAAAGAGACTAAGATCTCCTCTTGTGACTTAGTAAAGTAGCGAAGCTCCCCCTTACATGGAGACTCCCCCTTACTTTGTGCGTTCACCCTCAAAATGATTTATGATGACGTGTTATAGTTAGGTACGTGAGAATGCGTAAGGTCTACTATATTAGTAGTCTCGTGAGAAATAGATTGACTAATTCATAGGCTAAAATATTTGAAATAATAGCGTAGCCGAGAATCGTAGTCAGAGGGAATGAGAACGAATTGCCGAAAGGTGAATTCATAGAGAATTTTTAATCGTGGGAAATTATTCTTCTTAGTGTTTGGCATAAATATAAATTTGATAATTAAACCAGACCAAACACAAAGTATGCTTTAAGATATGTAAATAAACAAACACAACATACATATAGCATAGGCAGAATGATTTATGATTAAACACGGCCTAGCTATTATGATTTTAATAAGATGCAAAGTATATTGTTTGAAGTACATGACATCTATTAGATATCAAAAATCATAGTCAATTGATGCACACAAAATATAATATTAAAGAGCAACATCAATGACATGTGAAATGGAAAATTATAAACTTTTTATAGATTAGACATATGAAGATATATACAGTCTAAACATACTAAATATATGCTGAAATTCATAGATATCATTCAAGCAACACCATACATTCATTTTCTTATTCTAGGCATATAATTTTAATTTAAGCATGGCGTAGAATGTTTGATTCACTTATTCTAATGAGAGAACATTTGGAAAGGTATGTACTCATTAGAGATCAATTATCCATGAGTTTGATGCGATCATGATATGGTATGAAGATGATGCATCAAAGTCAGGAAATCATTGAAAAGATAATGCCAAAAGATAAATAATCATAAGTGTAGGCAATATTCTTGTTCAGGATATGGGCGTATGACATGAAATTGTGTGCATGGCCTATAATCATTAGCATAAACATGAATCATGCATAGATAAGGTTTTCTAGGTTCAGAGCAAGCATGATCATGATATGAAATAGCATAGGCAGAAATAGAATGTTAAAGCACAACCAAGCTATCGTGTACCTGATCATCAGATAATCAGATAACACATAATGTTCAAGATAAATTAATCACGATGTTATATAAGATGTAAGATAAGTATATAATCATGACATTCATTCAACGTCAGATATTGACATATTATAAACATATATCAATGAAATATGTGAATAATCTTTAGCAAGATGTCACAAGCTGATAATTGCATAAGTCACAGTAAGATTTCATCATGATGCAGTTTACCAGGAATATATTGACAAGATAACATTAGTATGATGACAGATAATCATGTTCATGAAAGCAACATAGTTATGCAGCAGAAATATTCGAAAATCATTTTGCAAACATGGAGGCAGGTATATCAGAGCATGTAAAAGCAAGCAGCAGTTAGGAAGTGAGATGTGCAAAGCTCATTGTGAAAGTGAAGCAGGGGATTAAAACAAAGTATACACACACACGTTGAATTATCAGAGAAGTTCTGCTTAAACATAAAAAAGGAGTATTGTATAAGAGTTTTACACAACAATCCAAAAGATGGATTAAACAAAAAAAAATTGGTTGAAGTTGACGGGGCTTGTAGAGAGGTTTCTAGACATTCTTAGAAGAGACATGGTAATTGTTATAATAAGTCCCAATTCATTCATACTACAACGTGGTAATTGTTATAATTACATAGTCCAAAATATAATACATCATAATTTAAAACACAGTTCAATCAAAATGCCTCTCAACTCACATCGAGGCCTTGGATTCTCTCGCCGGCAAAGCCTTCAAGATATGACTACTCCTTTGCCCTTATTTGTGACAGAAGGACCTGAAAGAGGAAAATGAGGGTGAGCAGACGGTGCCCAATGAATATAATTCAAATATACTATCAATACTCATCAATAAATATCATGTATGCATGTCAATGTCTAGCATGATTAAAAACTCATAACATATAGATATCAAGCATTTATAATAAGTTCGATGCAAGTAAAAGCCTATCAATTTGGATCCACATTCCACATGCATTAGGGTTACTAGTGCACGTTTATTTCACCGTACCGTTCTCATCCCTAATCATGTTGATTTGGGGTTACTAGTGCACATCTATTTCACCGTACCGTTCTCATCCCCAAATATTTTCTTTCTAAAACCCTCATATGACAAGGTTAAGTCTCCCTATTAGCCAGATAGATGGGCCCAACCAAAGTCATAAGGTTTTCTCAAATTAATGCATCATTCAAAACATTAGAACACATTAATGCTTTCAACATACAATATATATAAGTGATATGATGACATAAAAGATATAATTATAAATGAAGTCTACTCACAACCAAGCCTCGCGAGAAAATCTAACCACACACGGACACCAAACCGAATCAACCCAATCAAGGTCCTGAAACATTCATCAATATCCAACCATACATCAATTCCTATGCTCAATCACATAGACATTACACATCAACCTTAAATCAGCCCACATATAGACAATAGGCCTAAATCTCATCTAATCCCATCATTCAACTCAAATCACATGCCTTAGGCCTCTAATGCATAGTTCTCATTCATAAACCATTCAATTAATCAAAAATATTGATTTTCAATTCCTTAGGCATAAACATGCCCAAATTGGGCCTTTTGATCACAAGTAGGCTTAACCCATGATATGGTCACAACCACCTAATCAGTAGCATAATCAACCCTAGTCATGCTTAATTAGACATAAATTGCATAAATTCAATGATTCTAGGCCAAAAGCATCAAAAGCCCAAAAATATGAAATTTTCCATACTTAGGCTATATTGCTGATTTACACTAGGTCACCATGTTCAGCCATGTATATCACTGATTTGCATAATGGGTTCATCAACAATGGCAACTAGGTCAACATAGTTGACATGCAAGCTATTTGGAAAGGTCTAAGTTCATATTCTAAATTTAGGTCTAATATAAATAACCTTACCAATTTTCCATTTAATATTCTGTTCAGATGTATCAAGCTGCCAACAGAAATATTTAATCACAAAATCAACCGTACTGATTTAAGTATGTTAAGAAGCAAACCTTCTATCCAAAAATCAGCTCAATCCAACGGTGGACCGAAAGATAAGGCTCTTTGATGAACAAGTCTCTAATCAGACAATTTCTCCTTTCCTACTGTAAATACTTGAACTCAGATGACTATATCACACAAACTAATTGACCTATCAACATCTCAACCGTTCATAATGCAGAGATATTAGTTTTGAACCATCTTCTGAAATATAATATCCATCCAACGGTAGGTTTAGGATATCTATCAGTTTGATCTAAACTGCGCGAGAAATTTAAACTTTCCGACCAGCATTGTTTGGGAGGTTATATCTCTCAGAAGAAAACTCCAATCAAGATCTGCACCGACCAGAATGAATAGCCATAAGATATTAACTTGCTGACAAAGTTTGAGTTCAATCTGACCATATATCACCAAGATCCAACTCTTTGATGAAAATGTTACTGAGACTTCCCTCAAAACAACTTTCTCTTTCTTTCTCTTCTTTTTTCCTTTTTCTTCTTTTTTCATTTCCCTCCACTCATCTCATTCTCTAGGACTTCCTTGGAGAAGAGAAGTGGGCATGGGACACTTGTCCACTCTCATGCACCAACTTGACATGTGTTGGAGAAGATAAATGGGGCATGAGACACTTGTACACTCTCATGCACCAACTTGACATGTGTTGGAGAAGAAAAATGGGGCATGGGACACTTGTACACTCTCATGCACCAACTTGACATGTGTTGGTCTCATGCACCAACTTGACATGTATTGGAGAAGAGAAATGGGGCATGGGACACTTGTCCATTCTCATGTATCAACTTGACATGTGTTGGAGAAGAGAAATGGGACATGGGACACTTGTCCATTCTCATGCACCAACTTGACATGTGTTGGAGAAGAGAAATGGGGCATGGGACACTTGTCCATTCTCATGCACCAACTTTTCATTCTCATTTATCCTTTTATTCAATCAATCCTAACCCATATCAATTCATGGTTTAATGGGCCCATGCATAAATAATAACACATGCATTATATTTTAATTTAACATGACCCATATACAATTTATAATGCACATATTTATATACATTATCAATCATCAAATATACAAACATTAAACAACCATCAAACAAACACCAAACATATCAAGGCAAACACATAGAGTTTAGGCAAAATGCAATTGGGTTATGGGCTAGATGAAATAATTTTTGGGGCGTCACACTTTGATGTTTTGCCTTGACCTCAAGCTCTTTCAGCCTGCTCTCGTGCTCATTTAACATGACATGAACAGGCTAAACGTTGGAGGAAAGATAATCACTGAGTTTGGCAAATTGTTCCGCAAGTGAAGCTGCAACGGGAAGCGGTGGCAGAGGTTCTTTGGCAAAAAATGGAGACGCATGGTTTTTTCTAGGAGCAATTTTCCAAGAAGGTTCTTCATCAGATCCATCTGATGAAAAAAATGAAAGAGGAAAGTCACTAGAGGTGGAAGTTGATTCCTCTCCAGCTCTTTTCCTAGACTCAGGAGTTTTGGATGCCATTAGAGAGAAGAGGAAGAAGACGAAATCGAAGAAAATGAATGCAGAACGTTTTCACGCTCAAAATAAGAGTTAAGTGGGAGAAACATATGGAGCAAGCCAATGGGCATCGAAAACAGAGTCTGCATTTAATGCAGGAATGACGTAGAGTCATGAGCCAAAGGGTATGATTAAATAGGAAATAAATTGATAAGAGAAAACATAATCATACCTGGGAAGTTACGGCTAGGTGGCAGAGAGTTCTAGGATATCTATCCTAAGACACGAAATGCAAAGACACCTAAGACGAACCCTAAATTGACCTTAGGATTTATACTCTAGGTTGTTAGACCATATATCAGAGAACCCGCTCTGATACCAATTGTTGGAACACCCAAGAGAGGGGTGAATTAGGTGCAATGGTCAATTTTCAATATCTCTTCCAATAACTTAGTGTTATACATAAGTGTATTGGAATTGAATGCAAAACTAGAATATAGACTAAATTGCAAACGTGAGACACACAAGATTTATAGTGGTTCGGCCGAGCCTACGTTTACTACCTAATCTCCTGATTAGGATTTTCTCAATCCACTAACTGATTCTCTTGCGGGTGAGAACCAAACTGTTACAACTGCTCTTTTACAAGTTAAAGGCAAACTTATCCTTTCACGGGCTAAGAACGAACCAAATTTCCTTTTATTGGAATAAGGACAAACCCATGTTACTTTTACGGGATAAGGAAGAACCGTTTTCCTTTTACGGGATAAGGAAGAACCGTTTTCCTTTTACGGGATAAGGAAGAATCGTGATCTTTTTACGGGATGAGGAACAACCGTTTCTCTTTTACAGGTTAAGAGAAAACCTATCCTTTTACAGGTTAAGGACACACCTATCCTTTTACAGGATTAGGATGAACCGGGTTTCCTACTTGCAGGTAAGGATGAACCTTTTTCTCATTTATAAGTTCTGAGATAACCTTACATGATTTCAATCCTTAAATCATTAAGTGAATTGCATTCACTTGTCCTGGTTGTTTCAGTCCAGAAACACACCAACATTACAACACAATAATGTTGGTTCTAATTGAGTAGAACACTTTACAATTAAGCTCATTACATAGCATTATAAAGATATGAAATATGAATACGTAATGCTAAGTTGAAATACACTTACAGTCCTTTACCTTTTAATGTTTGGTATCGCTCAAGTGTAGTTTCGAAAAGCATGAATGATGTGATATGAAAATTAGTGCTTCTTCGAAAATAATATATATCGAATAAAGATTGACTTATGAAACGAATGACTGGTGTAAATCAAAGACACAGACAATTTTCAAAATAGATATAAGTATGAAAACTTCTCGTTTAGTGATCAGTAGTTAACTCAACTACTGATATAGTTCAATACAGTACTTAAGATATGAAGTCAAGTATAACTATATATCTTGAACTATTTCTAAAATTCTATCTCCAGCAAGAATGATACCAAATATGAATCAGTGCTGAGAATTTGAGATGATACCAGATCAAATAGATTTTCAAAGATAGAATGAAAATAAGCTCAGTATGAAAATCATTTGAATACATAAGGTATCAGTGAAAAATACTTTGAAAGTTTAGATAATGAAAAATATTTTGACACAGACTAACTTTCAAAAAGTATTGGCACAATACAAAGCGATTGACAAGTTGTTTGATCCTAAGTGCTGGTATTTATAGACTTAGTGGGACATAGCTGTTAGACATTTGAAGTTCAAATAATATGAACGTTTAGACACAACGGCTAGAATGTTATATGAAAATGGCAACTGCAATTTTCACTAACATTCTGGTTTTTTTTCAGATTTCATGAAAAAGGAAAGTTTTAGAAAAACTTATTTCATGTATTAGAGACGATCTCTGATAGGTCTGAAAAGGACTCTGTGTGACGACCCTGCGCCCGGGACCACCAACCCCGTAGGGAATGGCGTGCGGAATGCCGGGGCGGGACGCCCGGCGTAGGCATCTCCGACCACTCCTCAACTCCCGTGAGGTGGTTGAGACCCTACAAGCCTTATCCCAAACAACGATATGATATCAAAAGGTATTAAACAAAACTACCCACCGTATTAATCATCCAAGAGAAGAGATAATCCATAAAAAAAATGAACCATAAATAATAATCATAATCCCTACAGTCCATTAAAATTGACATACTCATAAAGTCCAAAATTGTGGGTACAAATAAAACCGTCATATGCCCACATAGTCTATCTAACAAGTCCCAACTCACCCATACTACAATGTGGTAAGTGTTATAATTACATAATCCAAAATATAGTACTTCATAATTTAAAACACAATCCAATCAAAATGCCTCTCAACTCACATCGAGGCCTTGGATTCTCTCGCAGGCAAGGCCCTCAAGATATGACTACTCCTTTGCCCTTATTCGGGGCAGAAGGACCTGAAAGAGGAAAATGAGGGTGAGCCAACGATGCCCAGTGAATAGAATTCAAATATGTTATCAATACTCATCAATAAATATCATGTATGCATGTCAATGTGTAGCATGATTAAAAGCTCATAACATATAGATATCAAGCATTTATAATAAGTTCGATGCAAGTAAAAGTTTATCAATTTGGATCCACATTCCACATGCCTTGGGTTACTAGTACACGTCTATTTCACCGTGCCGTTGATCCCAATCATGTTTATTTGGGTTACTAGTACACGTCTATTTCACCGTGCCGTTGATCCCAATCATTTTCTTTCCTAACCCTCTTATGACAAGGTTAAGTCCCCCTATTAGCCAGATAGATGGGTCCAACCAAAGTCATAAGGTTTTCTCAAATCAATGCATCATTCAAAACATTAGAACACATTCATGCTTTTAAGATACAATATATATAAGTGATATGATGACATAAAAGATATAATCATAAATGAAGTCTACTCACAACCAAGCCTCGCGAGAGTATTTAACCACACACGACCACCAAACCGAATCAACCCAACCAAGATCCTGAAACATACATCAATATCCTACCATACATCAATTTCTATGCTCAATCACATAGACATTACACATCAACCCTAAATCAGCCCACATATAAACAATAGGCCTAAATCCCATCTAATCCCATCATTCAACTCAAATCACATGACTTAGGCCTCTAATGCATAGTTCTCATACATAAACCATTCTATTAATCAAAAATACTGATTTTCAATTCCTTAGGCATAAACATGCCCAAATTTGGTCACTTGATCACAAGTAGGCCTAACCCATGATATGGTCACAACCACCAAATCAGTAGCATAATCAACTCTAATCATGCTTAATTAAACATAAGTTGCATCAATTCAATGATTCTAGGCCAAAAGCATCAAAAGCCCTAAAATATGAAATTTTCCATACTTAGGCCATATTGTCGATTTACACTAGGTCACCATGTTCATCCATGTATATCACTGATTTTGCATCATAGGTTCATCAACAATGGCAACTAGGTCAACATAGTTGACATGCAAGCTATTTGGAAATGTCTAAGTTCATATTCTAAATTTAGGTCCAATACAAGCACCTTACCAATTCTTCATTTAATATTCTGTTCAGATGTATTAATCTACCAATAGAAATATGTAATCACAAAATCAACCATACATATTGAAGTATGTGAAGAAGCAAACCTTCTGTCCAAATATCAGCCCAATCCAACGGTGGACCGAAAAGATATGTATCTTTGATGAACAAGTATCTAATCAGACAGTTTCTCATTTCCTGCTGCAAATACCCAAACTCAGATGGCTATCTCACACAAAATACTAAATGTATAAGCATTTCCACCGATCAGAATACAGAACTATCTGTTATAAACTACATACCCAAATTTTATATCCATCCAACGGTATATTGGGGAGATCTACAAGTTTTACCGAAACGGCACGAGAAACCCAGAAATTCCGACCAGCTTCGTTTGAGAGGTTATATCTCTTAGAAAAAGCCTCTAATTAAGATCTTCACCGTTCAGAATATACAAATATCAGTTGTAAACCACATACCCAAATTTGGTAGCCATCTAACGGTAGATTTAGTAGATCTACAAGTTTGAGCGAAACGGTGCGAGAAATCCAGACTTTCCGACTAGCTTTGTTTGAGAGGTTATATCTCTTAGACGAAACCTCTGATCAAGATCTCCACCGACCAGAATAAAGAACCATAAGCTACGAACGTGCTGATACAATTTGAGCTCAATCTGACTGTATATTCCAAAGATCCACCTCTTTGATGGAAACGTCGCAGGGATCTTCCTCCTGCAACTCTCTCCTTCCTTCTCTTCTTCTTTCCTTTCTCTTCTTTTCTTTCTCTCCACTCACCTCTTTCTAGCACTTCCTTGATTCCCTCCTTGATTCTCTCCTTAATTCTCTCCTTGATTCTCTCCTTGATTCCCTCCACTCATTCTAGCACTTCCTTGAAGAAGAGAAGTGGGCATTGGACACTTGTCCACTTTCATGCACCAACCTTCACATGTGTTGGTCTCATACTACCCATACCAACCACATGCATTTTATATGTCCAATCCATTTAATACACCAAATTTTCAATTTCATTTATCCTTTTATTCAATCAATCCTAACCCATATCAATTCATGGTTTAATGAGCCCATGCATAAATCATAACATATGCATTATACTTTAATTTAACATGACTCATATACAATTTATGATACATATATTTATATACATTATCAAGCATCAACTATACAAACATTAAACAATCATCAAACAAACACCAAACATATCAAGACAACACATAGAGTTTGGGCAAAAATGCAATTAGGTTATGGGCTAGATGAAATAATTTTCGGGGCGTCACACTCTGTGCAAAGGTCCTTTCTGAAAAAGTAACCTTACGTAGTGTACTTTGTTCGAACAGTGACCGTTGTTGAATTAGCGTCATAATTATTTAATCAATGTCCTGATGTATAACGTCAACTTTGTCGTTTTGTTCCTTGAGGGCTCTCATTACGTATAATCGTCATGCTGAACACTTAAGTGAGGGCGCTACTAACTCGTAAGCGTCCTGACTTACTTTAACACCTAAACAACTTAAACCTAAAGGCGCTAATGCACAGTTAGTGTCCTGCTATGTTTTAAAACAATTACGTGTATGAGGGCGCTATTATCTGAGTAAGCGTCCTGCCTTTGAAACATAAAACAAAACATGAGAGAGCTACAACTATGTCAGCGTCCTACCAATTAAAAGCATTTTAAACAATGACACATGCACGCTGAAGGACAATCAGCGTCCTAAAAGTTACTAAGTTGAATCCCAAAGGTGAGGGCGCTTGTATCCAGAAAGCGTTCAGATAGATTATTCAACTTATAACTATCGGCGTCCTCAAAGAAAACATTCTTTGAAGAACTTAAGAAATCTTTTAGTGAGCTGATGTTGAGTCAGTTTCCCGATGACCTCAGAAGTTGACTAATAAATGAGGCCGCAACTATACAAGTAAACGTCCTAATAAATCAATTCAATTCAACCTTGAACGTTATTAGTGTCTTAATGAGTCGTCAGCGTCCTAACTTAACAAGTTCAGGAGAGCGCTACTGTCTCATTAGCATCTTGAAAGTCTTTTTAAAAATAGTTTTGACTCACGATTAAATATATGATAAATGCGAATAAAATCTCGATAAATTTTAAATTAAATATAAAAAATTAAATCATTTGAAATACCGTAAAACGTATGATCAAAACATGCAAGTATGCAAGTGATTTGTGCATGGTTTTGGAAAACGTTTGAGCAATATCGATTAGAGAAAGATATACCTTAAACACTTTGTGTATTTCTCATTTTTGATAATCATTAAATCCAACTCTTCATTATGAGATCTTCGATGTGAACTTCGAGTTGAGTTAATTGTCTTGAACGTTGATCGAGAGATGAAAACTTGAAGCTTGATCGAATCGTTCGAGTGAAGTGATCTTGAAATCATGATGTGATCGTTGATGTGCATTGGTTAAAATGAACTTGACCGTTGGATGTGATATTTGAGTTCCTTGATAGAGTCGTTCCTTGGCTTTTTGCTTTTCCTTAGGTGCTGAGATGAAAACTTGATAAATGTTTGTTAGCACCGAAAAATACTTTGTTTGTGATCATCAAAATTTACTTTATCACAGTATATTTAGGGACAAGCTAAGCGATGAACCGTATAGGTTAACAATGATTCATTATCTTTATTCTCCATGCTGAATTCTTTCTCGACATTCTTTCAGGAGATCTTTCATTGAGTGTCTTGGATGTGCTTGTTGAGGATTGTTGACTCACTGTGTTTATATCATCAGCAACTTCACTTTCGCTCCTACTTGGTGCATTTGCAAGAATGTCTTTTCTCTCGGATGAAGTTTCTAACCCACTCAAAATATAATCAGTTTCTTGAAAACTAATTTCAAATGAATTTGAAAACTCGTTTAGAAAATCTACTTTGTATTTCCTGTTTTCAGGAAAACTGTTTAGAAAGTATTGTACTAAAGTAGAGTGAGAGATGGTTTTTCCAAAGTGTTCAACTTCATTTATTAGACGTATAAAACGTTGAATGGTATCATGAACTGACTCACTATCCAAAATCTTGAAGTGGACGAGTGGCTCTTCTAATGTTCTAACTGGTCTCTAGTCTCATCATTTCCTTCTATGGTTTGCAAGAGATCACGAAACTCTTTTAAACTCATTTCCCATGGTTCAACAGATTCAGCTAACATAGTTAGCTTATCATTCCATTTCTTTGGAAGCTTATCACAGAATTATACTAGAGATATTTCTACAGGTATTTTCTGATTCAGTTCTTGCATTCCAACTAGAATGGATTGATATTTGTTGCATGTAGTATCTACAGATTCATTCTCTAATATCTTAAGGGCATCAAACAGTCTATAAGACTCTTTGAGCTTTTCATCTTGATTGTTAATCTTGTCACACTGAAATGATTTGAGTGTTTCCCAAATTTCTTTGGCACTCTCGAGATAAACTACCCTTTCTACTTCTTCTTTGGGTAGAGAGCAGTACAAGGCATAAACAACTTGAGTGTTATGCTTATCATTTAGTTTTTCCTTGTCTGTCCATAGCTCAATAGGCTTGTTGGGCATGGTGTAATCGTTTACAACCATTTCCTATAGACTGATATCCTTATATCGTAGAAAGGATTTCATCCTTATCATCCAATCTTCAAACCAATCTCTATTAAACAAAAATGGTCTATCTAGAGGTTGACCAATTCCCATGACTCTGCCTCTGGTCATTGCCATGATATCAAAGAAATTGTGAAGTTTCTTTGAAGAGCAACACTGCTCTGATACCAATTGTTGGCCCAAGTATGTCCTAGAGGAGGGTGAATTGGACACTTAGACAATTTAAAATTAATTACAATGGTAAAGTTAAAGTGCGGAATTAGACAGTCAATTTATAGTGGTTCGGCTACTTGCCTACGTCCACTACCTAACTTCCTCAGTTAGGATTTTAAACCTTATCACTAAGGGATTCTCTTACGGGTAAGAATCAAACCGCTACACCTTTTCTCAACTTACGGGTGTGAGAACAACCATTACACTGCTCAATTTTCAGGCTTGAGACCAACCTATCCCAACTTCCGAGTGTGAGACAAACCTAAATTTTTTACACTAACAAGTGTGAGAACTACCGTTTCTCAACTTACAGGTGTGAGAAGACGGTTTCTCAACTTACGGGTGAGAAGACCGAAACTTGTTGAATACAAGAATATCAACTCAGTTTATATAACTACTGTTACAACCTTGATACAGTATACAAGATATGAAATTGAGTACAATTGTATCCTATAAACTATCTCTCAAATTTCTCTTTTAGCAAAAATCATATAAGTTAAAACAGTGTTGATAATTTGAGTGAAAATAGTTCAAACTTTCAAATAGATTTCCAGATAAAGATAGAAATTTAGCTCAGTATGAAAATCTTTTGAATAATCAAAGATTCAAAGAAAGCGCTTTGAAACCACAATAACTTAAGCCTTTTTAATCAAATGAAAATCTGACTAACTTTCAAAAGTGTTTTGGCTCAGAGAATTTTTTATGGTCTTAATAGATTGTTAAGTGATGGTATATATAGACTTGTAGAGATAAAGTTGTTGTTCATTTGAATTTGAAATTCAAATATGAACGTTTACTCACAACAGCTAGAATGTATCACGAAAATGGCAACTGCACATTTCATGAACATTTTGATTTTCTCCAGATTCACAAATAATGAAAGTTTAAGAAACGTGGTTCATGAATCTGAGAATATCTCTTACAAATACAAAAAGTTGATTTGTATGAAAAGTTGTTCTAAAAAGGTAGCGGAAAGGATGTACGTGCTAGAACAACAAAGATATTATATTTGTCATTTTGTTCCTTTAAGGGCGCTCATAGAGCATCAACGTCCTACCGAACAATGAAGTGAGAACGCTACTGAATCGTAAGCGTCCTGACTTACTTCGACAATGAAACGACTTAAGTCATAAGGGCGGTACTCGATAGATAGCTTCCTGCTTTATTTTAAAATTACTTAAACACGCGAGGGTGCTACTCACAAGTAAGCATCCTAAAATTTTAAAAAAAAATTAAATCAAGATTAAGTGCGCGGAAGGACAGTAAGCGTCCTTAAAGTTATTAAGTTGATTCTAAGGATGAGGGCGTTCCTGTACAAGTAGCGTCCTGATAGTTTATTCAACTTATAGCTATCGACGTCTTTAAAGATAGAAATCAATTAAAAACTAAAAGAACTTTCAGCGAGCTGAAGCTAAGTCAGCGTCCTGACACTTTCAAAGGTTGACTAAAGGGAGACCGCTACTTACAAGTAAGCGTCCTTATGAATCAATTCAATTCAACCTTGAGCGTCATAATATTTTATCAGCGTCCTGACTTATCAAGTCCAAAAAGGCGCTGCCAAAACATTAGCGTCCTAAAAGACCTTATAAAATGGTTTTTGATTTCTCAATTAAAGTTCGATAAAACATGATTGAAATCATGATATTTTCTGATCAAATCAAATACTTTAAAAATCATAGAAATATCTTTAAAATGTGACGATCAAGATATGAAACCGATTAAATCTTGTTGAGAGCAAATTGATCGATAGACATTACATTCTATGTATTGACAGACTCGGAACTTTACTTATGATATTCAATAGGCTTGTGAGCATAGTTCCTTGATCTTGATTCTTGATAAATTTGAAACCCTTGATAAGATCATTAGATACACAAACCAGAGATATTTGGAATCATCAAAACATTCATATCAAGGGGTTCATTGAGATAATAGGCTGGTCATCAGCTGTGATTCTCAGCTCGTCGTGGGGCAAGTCATATCAAAGTATCAAGCCAAGGACGATAGAATGCAAGCATATCTGAAAGAAGCCCTGGCCCTGCTAGGAAGGTTTAAGGAGCATGAACTAACGCAGGTGCCGAGAACAGAAAACACTTTGGCCCTTTTCAAGCTGACCTCCTCCTCTGAGGCCGAGCTCATGATCCAGGTCCTGGTGGAATTCTTACTAGAAAGGAGTATTGGTAAAATGGGTACCGACCATCAGGTCAGCAGCCTTAGCCAAAACCCTTCATGGGTGGACTCGAACGAAGATTTCATATGAAGTGGCAACCTCCCCGGAGATAAGGTCAAAGCAAGAAAAGTGCGAAGACAAGCTGCTAGGTATTCCATAATAGACGATCAGCTCTATAGGCACAATTTCACTATGCCTTATTTAAGATGCCTATGAGAAGAGCATGCATGACTAGTTCTGGAGGAAATTCATGCAGGCGTATGTGGCAACCATTCTGGTGGAAGGACTTTCACGTACAAAGTTCTTCATCAGAGTTATTATTGGCCAACAATCCACAATGACGCTCTAAGGATAGCTTGGAAGTGCGACAGTTGTCAGAAACATGGAACCCACATCCAAGCCCCAACAAAGAATCTCTCTCCAATCCAAAGCCCATGGCCTTTTGCTCATTTGGGGGTGGATCTGATAAGACCTCTACCGACCTGTAAGGAACAGGTCAAGTTTGCAATTGTTGTTGTTGACTACTTCACCAAGTGGGCAGAGGCTGAACTGTTAGCACAGATTACTGAGCAGAAGACCACACGCTTCATCTGGCAATCAATTGTGCCATTTTGGTGTCCGGTATGCCATCATCTCTGATAATGGCAAACAATTCAAAAATGCTAGGTTCTAGTCATTTTATGAAGACCTTGGTATTCGACACTTCTTTTCTACTTCAGCCCACCCTCAAGCCAATGGTTAGGTAGAAGCCGCGAACAAGATTATCAAACACACATTGAAGGCCAGACTCGAGGAAAAGAAAAGAATGTGAGCTGAAGATATGTCGCAAGTCCTCTGATCATACCGCACCACCTCCCGAACAGCAACAGGAGAAACACCATTCTCCCTAGCTTTCGGGATGGATGCTATCATACTAGTAGAGCTCGGTATACCGACTTTGAGGACCTCTTACTTCAACGAAGCTAGGAACATGGAGGCTCAGCGTACCGACCTGAATCTATTCGAAAAAAAGAGAGAACAGGCACAGCTCAAGCTAGCAGCATACCAGCAAAGGATCTCAAAATACTACAACGCCAAGGTGAAGTATAGAAGCTTCAAAGTGGTGACCTAGTACTAAGAAAGGTCGTGTTGAACACATGTGAACCTGGAGTAGGTGCCCTTGGTCCCAACTGAGAAGGGCCTTACAAGATCATTGCAGTACTTCGCAGGGTGTGTACGAGCTCGAAAATCTATCAGGAAGAAGGATTCCTAAGCCCTAGAATGCAGAGCACCTTAAGAAGTACTACCAGTAGGCAATAGCAGTAGCAGTAGCAGTAGTAGCTCGGTAGTTAGTTTTTAGTAATTACAGAGGTGTTTGTCACCTCTAGTATTATTTTTTTAGTTTTTCACAAGTGTTTACTTGTGATTTTTCTACAATAAGTAAGAAGTCTTATTCTACAATTCTACGTCTACAATCTACAATTAAAGTGTCTTGGGACTACCGATTAGATCGGAAGCCACCAAGAAAAAGGGCCCCAGCCCTAAAATGCCTTGGAGGCACCAAGCTTTAGCTATGTACCTACCGAGAAGATGACCACGGTCAAGAGTGCCTAGGGGTACTGACCTAGAGGGGACGATACTAACGAGAAGATGGGTCATTGACCGTTGAAGTGCCTTGGAGCGGTGAACAAGCCTCTACTGAGAAGAGAACCTGCGGGTTCAGAAAGTAGTGAGGGGGTTGAATAGTGTCTACCTACCTCATGATTCGACAAACACTTGAAGAAAATCAAGTAAAGAGATCAGCAGGAATCTACGATTCACCGACCTCGTGACTCAACGAACACTTAGAGAAAACTAAGTAAAGAGATCGGCAGGAATCTACAAGCCACCGACCTCATGACACGAAAAATCCTTTGAAAAAAGCTACGTAAAAAACTCAGAGTGTGAGAAAAATAGATTTGAGCAAAAAGAGTTTTTCATTAAGATAAGAGCAGAATACAAGGAAGAGCAAAAAAAAAGTAAAATTATCAAGGCATGCAGGCCTATTATAAAAAACATAGCCAAGACCAAGGAAATCCTCTACAACTCTGGACCAGTAGAACGGTGTAGGATCTCGGTCAAACTGATTGGCTCATCCTCGTCACCTGCTCGACGCGTCTCCTTTTTAGAATCGATAGTCTGCGGTTGCTCGGACGATGTCCCTGGAGCCCCAAATGTATCACCAGTCTGCGGTTGCTTGGACGATGTCCATGGAGCCGTAGATGCAGCGCCCTGGTCTGCATGAATGTCTTCAGTCCCGACCTCCTCCTATGGTTCTCCCTTCCCAGTATTAGCTAACCTGGCCCACTCTTCAAAGCCTTTCCAGTCTATCGAGTCACCAAAGAACTCTTTCAGGTTTGCTTGGTATAGAGTCGCCGCATCGACGCAAGCCTCTTCCACTAGGGCTTGGCAGACTTCTCCAACCTTGGCCTCAATAGTGGCCTAGAACTAAGCTCGGTACCTAGTTAGCTCGTTCTGAATTTATTCTACCTCAATCTTTTTGAGCTTCAGCTGCTCCTGCATCTTTTTCAACTCGGTGTCCCGAGCCACAACCTTAGATTCCCAGATTATCGAGGTGGTCTGGGCATCCTTCACCGCCTCCTGAAACTTGACGTAATCACCTTTGATGCGGTGGTGTTTGTATATAGTCTGAGCAGCAGCCTGCAAAGTCAAGAAGAGCCATTTCAGAGACAACAAAGGAAGATCACATAAGCAACAAAGTGAATTAGTAAACAAACTCACCTCCACAAACTTCATGAAGGCATCAGCCAAGCCTTCAATCATATCTTCGTCCTTCATTACAGGCGAGAAGGCATTGGGGACACCGACCTGATAGGAGTCTATGTTCAGGTTGATATCCCCAATCTTAGATGTAAGACGCTCGACCTCCCCAAACTACGCCTTCTAGACAACCCCCTGGTCGGTAGGGGCAGGGGACTTCGATTTGGCTCCTACCGAGCTCGTTTGTCGGGCAAGTGAGCCTGCCTGCTTGGAGGAAGCTGTCGGAGCTTTCTCCTTGTAAGCCAAAGTTTTGTTCGAGGCGTTGCTCAGAGATTTCACTTCCAACCAATGGGCGGCAGCTGCTCGTTTGGACAGGTCTGTTGGCCAAGGTATGTCCAAGAGATGGGTGAATTGGACACTTAGACAATTTAAAATTAATTATAATGGCAAAGTTAAAGTGCGAAATATAAATAGATATGCACAATTGATTTATAGTGGTTCGGCTACTTGCTTACGTCCACTACCTAACCTCTTCAGTTAGAATTTAAAACCTTATCACGAAGGGATTCTCTTACGGGGGAAAATCAAACTGTTACACATTTTCACAACTTGCGGGTGTGAGAACAACCGTTACACTGCTCAACTTGTAGGCTTGAGACCAACCTCTCCCAACTTACGAGTGTGAGACAAACCTAAGCTTTCTCAACTTACACGTGAGAGAACTATCATTTCTCAACTTATGGGTGTGAGAAGACCTGACCTTGTTGAATATATGAATATCAACTCAGTAGTTTATCTAACTGCTGTTACAACCTTGATACAGTATACAAGATATAAAATTAAGTACAACCGTATCCTATGAACTATCTCTCAAATTTCTCTTCCAGCAAGAATGATTTAAGTTAAATCAGTGCTAAAAATTTGAGTGAAAACAGTTCAAACTTTCAAATAGATTTTTAAATAAAGATAGAAATTTAACTCAGTATGAAAATCTTTTGAATAAGTAAAGGTTCAAATAAAACGCTTTAAAACCAGAATAACTTAAGCTCTTTGAATCAGATGAAAATTTGACTAACTTTCAAAAAGTGTTTTGACTTGGAGAATTTTCGATGGTCTTAACAGATTGTTAAGTAATGGTATATATAGACTTGTAGAGATGAAGTTATTGTTCATTTGAATTTGAATTTCAAATATTAACGTTTACTCACAACAGCTAGAATGTATCACGAAATCGGCAACTGCACATTTCGTGAACATTCTGATTTTCTCCAGATTCACAAATAAGGAAAGTTTAAGATACGTGGTTTATGAATCTGAGAATATCTCTTACAAATACATAAAATTGATTTTTGTACGAAACGTTGTTCTTAAAAGGTGGCTAAAAATACATACGTGTCAGAACAATAGAAATATCATTTTTGTCGTTTTGTTCCTTTGAGGGCGCTCATATAGCATCAGCGTCCTATCGAACGATGAAGTGAGGGTGCTACTTGTAGAACCAATTATCCTCATGTCCCTTAAGAGAAAATGTCCCTAATATGAAAGATATTTTGATGATTACAAACCACATTCTATTTATGATATTACTGCATATATGGCATATATGGCATATCTAATATTACCTGAAGGTTTCAAAAGAATCAATGATGCATGACGGACGTATTAAAGATCTATTTGAAGACCATGACCATTTGAAGATGTTCGGTAGTATGATTAGATTAGATTATGATAGGTTGTAGAACATTCTATGCCATTTGATTCAGTATTATGCATGACTACATGTTTTAATCGTTTACATATTTGATTTAATCCGGTTTATCGAGCTTTAATCGAGAAATCAAAAATCGCTTTTATAGAGTCTTTCAGGACGCTAATGTTTTAGCAGCGCCCTCCTGGACTTGATGAGTCAGGACGCTGATAAAATATTAGGACGCTCAAGGTTGAGTTGAATTGATTCATAAGGACGCTTACTTGTAAGTAGGGACCTTTCTTTGTCAACATTTGAGAATGTCAGGACGCTGACTTAGTTTCAGCTTGCTGGAAGTTTTCTTTGCTTTTAAGTGATTTATATCTTTAAGGACGATGATAGTTATAAGTTGAATAAACTATTAGGACGCTACCTATGTAGGAGCTCCCTCATCTTTAGAATCAACTTGATAACTTTTAGAATGCTTACTGTCCATCAACGAACTCAATACCTTTTAAGTTTGTTTTTGAAACAAAGTAGGATGCTTACTTGTGAGTAGTGCCCTTGTGCATTTATATGTTTTTAAAACAAAGCATGATGCTAACTGTCACACCCTGGGTTGCACAGCGTGCCCCCTACCCAGGTGCGGGCGCACCCCCTCGGGGCAAACGCCTAGCCATTATGGATCCATAATATTGTCCCATCTCGGCCAGCCACGCCACACAAGGACGCCGGTCACCGAGATCATTTATCCATATTATTCACACTCCCATGAATAATATAGGGCCTCCCCCAAGTTCGAACTCGCAACCTCTTCCTCATAAGGTTAGATTTCGCAACTTGAGTACCCATTGAGCCAAATGGTTCAATGGATACTCAAGTTGCGAAATCTAACCTTATGAGGAAGAGGTTGCGAGTTCGAACTTGGGGGAGGCCCTCCCTGTGCTGTGGATTGTGCAGGGGGATAAATGATCTCGGTGTCCGGCGTCCTTGTGCGGCGTGGCTGGCCGAGATGGGACAATATTATGGATCCATAATGGCTAGGCGTTCGCCCCGAGGGGGTGCGCCCGCACCTGGGTAGGGGGCACGCTGTGCAACCCAGGGTGTGACACTAACTGTCAAAGTAGCACCCTCATGATTTGAGTCGTTTAATCGTCAAAGTAAGTTAGGATGCTTACAATTTAGTAGCGCTCTCACTTCACTGTTCAGCAGGACGCTTATACATAATGAGCACCCTCAAGGAACAAAACGACAAAATTGATGTTATGCGTCAGGACGCTAATTCAACAAATGTTACTGTTCTGACAATGGCACTATGTTTGTTAACTTTTTTCAGAACCGTACGAATACTTTTCAAAACTTTTTTAGAATCGTACAACAACTCTTTCTGAACTTTTTGAACGATCGAAAACTGTGCTAGAACATTCCTTTTTTGTGAAAGGATCAGATGATTTATGTGCTATCGTCGTAATATGCACAGAGCTGAATCGATCCATTTCGAAAAAAAATGTGGACATTGTATTTGAAATAACCTAGAGTGCCAAAATTCATTAAGTCCATTGTGCCTCTGTTATTTCTATATATGTATATTGCCTTAGAGCAGAAAAACCACTAATCATATACGAAAACTGATATTCATTCAGAAACGTATTAACAGTTTTCACCTAAGCAAAAACTCTTTGAAAGTTAGTCTTCTTTCATTTGTGCTTGAGCTTACAATCATTTTGAAAGAAAAACTTCAAGTCTTCTGGATTGATTGATCTTCATCTTCATCATTTTGAAAATCCATTGAAGAAGACCAAAGCTCTTTGAACCTGTTTTCAGCTAAACTTCATCATACATATTTTGCTAAATCTGTGGTCGCAAAAGGTTCAATCCAAAGCTTTGTAAGTATCACTTTTATTCTAAGTAAAGGGAGTCATATCTCATCTTGTATTCAATTTGCAGTGACTGGTTAGTCACTGGGCAAGAGCAAGTGTTGCTCAAAGTTGTAACAGTCATCTCACGCCCGAAAGTTGAGAAACAGTCATCTCACACCCGAAAGTTGAGAAACGGTCATCTCACTCCCGTAAGCTGAGAAACGGTAGTTCTCACACCCGTAAGTTGAGAAAGTGTATCGGTTTGATCTTCACCCATAAGAAGGTCCATAGTAGAGTTTAAACAAATCCTAACTGAGGAGGTTAGGTAGTGGATGTAGGCGAGGCTGAACCACTAAAAATTTTGATAGCATTGTCTCATTTGCATTTATTGTATCTAATTACTATACTTTGTTTAATCTGCTTTTATTATTCCGCACATTTTTAAGAAGGGTTAAAATCTATTAAGTGTCCAATTCACCCCCCTCTTGACTTACTATGACACTTAAATGACTTAAATCCTAAGGGCGTTAATCGGCAGTTAGCGTCCTACTTTGTTTTAAAACATTAAAAGTATGAGGGTGCTACTCACAAGTGAGCGTCCTGAAATTTGAAAATAATTTTAAAACAATATTAAGTGCGCTAAAGGATAGTAAGCGTCCTGACAGTTTATTCAACTTATAACTATAAGCATCCATAAAGATAGAAATCAATTAAAAAACTAAGGAAACTTTCAGCGAGCTAAAGCTGAGTCAGTGTCCTAACACTTTCGAAGGTTGGCAAAAGGGAGGTCGTTACTTACAAGTAACGTCCTTATTAATTAGTTCAATTCAACCTTGAGCGTCTTAATACATTATCAGCATCCTAACTTATCAAGTCTAGGGGGAGCTGCTAAAACATTAGCGTCCTGACATACTCTAAAAAAGTAGTTTTGACTCGCGATTAAAAAAACGATGAATGCGAATAAAAACTCGGTAAATTTCAAATTAATCATAAAGAAGTTAAATCATTTGAAATGTTGTAAAGCGTATGAACAAAATATGAAAATGATTAAATCTTGCTAAGAGCAAATTGATAGATAAACTTTGCATTCTAAGTGTTGACAGACTCGAAACTTTACTTGTGATGTTCAATAAGCTTGTGAGCTCAGTTCCTTGATCTTGATTCTTGATAAATCTGAAACACTTGGCAAGATCATTAGATACACAGATTGGAGATATTTGGAATCATCAAAACATTCATGACATGGGGTTTATTGAGATAACAGGGTCGGCAGCATACCTCCCAGCAACAGCTCTTTTGGGAGCCATTCCTTTTGGCTCTTCTTTGTTCTTATTTTTTTCCCGTTGGTCGGTAGAGTCGGGAGCAGAAAAACCTACATCGCAAAAGCAACATTTCAAGCTTGGAACTTTCAAACTGATCAGTAGGAAAAAACCAAAATGTTCGAAGCAAAACTTACGTCCTGAGAAGACTTTCTGCTATTTGATAATACGAGCTCAGTATAGTTTTTCGGGTGTAAAAATGACCTTGTACCGCTGGTCTGCAAAGGGGAGCCGGTAGATTTAGTCAACACGAGAGAAGTCAAACCCTTCTTCCCCAGTCGGTCTATCCCAAGTACCTGTCAAGAAAAGCAAAAAACATGAGTCTCTACCGATCAAGAATAAGATGAGAAATAAGGATAAGGGATGGAGGAAAGCTCGGTACCTGGTTTCCCAAAAGTGGTCGATGCTCCAGCTTCCTCCACCCATTCCTCCAAAGCAAAAAACCATTTGTCTTTCCATGATTTGTTAGAGGTTGGGTTCTCTGTGATCAGGGGTTGGCCTTCCTCGGCACCTTGATGGGCCGATGCATAGTACCATCCTCTACATCTTGGGTGGGACTTCAGTCAATATACAAGGCCGAATTTCTGAAAATTGAACTGCGGCCACCCTTTCTCCTTCCAGAGCACAAGGCAACTCAGAGTTGCCCTCAACATATTTGGGTTGAGCTGAGAAGGGGCTACTTGGATTTTACTAAGCAGGCGACATAAGGGAAATTGGAGGGGCAGGGTTAACCCATCCTCAAAAAGGTTTGTGTACATAGCAACCTCCCCTTTCTTAGGGTTGCTAGGTCAGTCCCCAGGGACAGAAGCCCTCAACCCCACACGATTAGGTATGCCAACCTCCTTCCTTAGCTAAGCAAGATGGTGTTTCATTATGTTGGAAGAAATACGGTGTATCGAGTGGAATATTTCACTTACATTGGCGTCTTCGGACTCAAATGAATCGTGAGTACGACCCAATGTGCTAGGCTCGGTACTACTGAGTTTACTCTATGACCTATCAACTAAGAGGGGCGCCACGTCAAACACCTCATCGGTATCCTCAGAGTCCTCCTTGGAACCTTCTTCCTCGGAGGAAAAAATTATGGTATCCCCTTCGACCTGAGGGTCAGCCCTAACTTTCTTTTCCGCTTCCTCTTCCTCTTCCTCTTTAGGAAAGAGGTCCTCATAAAAAATATCCTTAGAGGAAAGGGGAGAAGAAACATTATGGTCGATGGGTGGATCTACACTAGAGGAAATGACCTAAATAACCTAAAGATTATACTGACAGACTACCTAGCAGAAAGGCAAAAGGAAAAAGCTTTGAGTAAGGAGTTACTGTGCAAAAATCAAAGACCAGAATGTCGAGCAAACGATTACCGATTTCGTTGGAGTGCAGTTGATGAATGAAGAGGAAGTGACCAGTTCTCTATTTATAGGTGAATGACCTGTAAGGCATAATGATGAGTATGAATCTCGAGGTAAAATCAACAGCGAGTAGTCAAAGGACGTGTGAGAATGGTCGGGTTGTCAGGCCTTGCATGTCGGCGCAATTTTTGGAGCACAACTGTCATGAGCATTAAATACCTCGGTATCTAACGCTTCATCTAACCTCCGAGCAATCAGCCTTGCTCGTAGCTTGGGGGGTAACTGTTGGACCATATACCGAGCATATGACATGTCAACCATGCTTGTTTCATCTAGTAGGATGTAATGCAGACCAGGTGGACATACCGACCTGTTCTAGACAGATAATACAGATCTACGCAACCGTGCACACAACCCGAGCCATGGTCGGTCCTACCGACCAGCTGGATGTGTTATTCACCATAATAACCAGGTCAACATTAGAGCGCTCCAGGTCGACAAATTTGGTTGCCGACCTAAATGACAGGTCAGCAACTATAAGGCGACAACATCAAGTCAGTAGAACATGATGTGTACTACTGACCAATATCTATCGATCTCCTTTACAGACCATATCTTCGTTAACAAGCAGATAGAATGGGAGACTACAGATCGGCATATTGATTTGAAGAGATCTATGACTTCGAAACAGATGATGACAGAACGCCGGATCATATAGGAATAAGGCGTGATCCACCGCGATAAGTTCGGGATCTACTCCTAATTCAACTCTGATAAGGCCTAAAACTCTACTAGTTCGATTATGAGGCCGATAAGTCATCCTAATCCCATAAGGATCATACCAGATCTTCCTAATTCTACTAGGAATCAAATATGCTCTTCCAACACAAGTTTGATTTCTGATTCCACAACAACACTACTACAAAGCCAAATATCTCAAGCCCTCTCTATAAAAAGACCATAACCCCTAAGGGAGAGGTAAGCAATTTTCAACCCAGTTCAATACTATTAACTCTACGGAGCTCTGAACTAACTTAGGCATCAGAGGGTCTTTGGCCGACACCACACCGGTGTTCCTTACGATAGCCTACTTTCTCTTATTTTTCCTCTCTCAAATAATCAACCTCCGGCGATTTCACCAGTATTCCGACGAGTTCCAAATCAGTATCCTCCCTCCACCTCATTGTCTACAGGTGTTGGTCAAATCTTGCACCAACAACTTGAATTTGTGATTTCAAAGTTGGAAAAATTTGGCATTTTGCTCTGGTGAAGATTACTATGGCGAGCAATATTACGTGCGTATCGAATGCAATGGTTGAGGTGGAGAAGTTCGATCGTATAAGTGGTAGTCGTACCACTTATTGTTCTTCGAAGATGAATGCTTTCGGGCACATGTGGAGATGAGAATTTTTTATTTGGTAATATAATCGAAGTGGTCCTCGCTAAGGTGGAGATTGTTGTGTATTGTGGCTCGGGCGTACGAGGTGGGTCTCGAAATGGTAGAAACCATGTGAAATTGTGTATTGTGGCTCGAGCCCACAAGGTAGGAGTTGTTGGGAGTTATTATTGTTGTTATTGTAATAATGGCTCAGGCTCACAAAGTAGGACCCGAAGTAGTTGGAGCCATGTGGCTTCACATGGCCTTTGCCACATGGAGAGACCAATTGCCTATAAATTGGTCTTTCCTCTTCATCATATGAGGTGAGATGAGATGTAGATTTGTATTCCCAAAAATGTAGACTCTCTTGTGTGTGCGAGTGGTTTGTGAATTTGGGATTTGTGTGGGAGCACTTTTGTGTTTTGAGAGAATTTGTTTTAGTTTGATTATAGGTTGTAACCTATTTGCATTCTCTCGATAGTGATTTTGATTCCCATCTCCCGTGGATGTAGGCGTATATTCACCAAATCACGTAAATCTTTGTGTGTCTTGCTTGTGTGTTTTTTTACATTCCTTTGGATCTTTTAGATTAATTGGGTTTGTGCGTTTATTAATTTGGCTTATGCTTCTGCTGTGCACAACACAAAAGAGGTCTTCATGTCTTAATCACCTAGTTTCATTGACTCCATGGACCTTAATTATGTCTACAAACCAAAAAAAAAATGAAAAAACTTTAAGGGTTAAAGCAAGCCACTTGTGCGTTTTACTTGCAATTATCTTCTGTTTCAAGTGTTAGGAATATGGGTTCTTCAATGAGAGTTTCCAAATTCTACACCAGGATCACACTATTAGAAATATCAACAATCAAAAGAAACACAAGAAATAGAAAAAAATCACAACACAATGATTTACGTGGAAAACTTCAAAATTGGAGAAAAACCACAGGCCATCAAAGACAAATTTACTATGTGAAGAATTATTACAATCACATAGACATACCACTCAACCAAAAACCCCTTACACCCAATACATTCTCTAATCTTTAAATAATTACACAAAAATAAGAGAATCAAGAAGAAGCCAAAATACCTTTCTCACTAAAGGATTTCAAATGCTTATCTCGGGTAGCTAAGAGTTGTAGCTATGGGTTGCTTGAATGAAATATAAAGCCTGATATTTATAGGTGAAATGGTATTCTTTGAGGTAAATCAAGCCAATCACTACAAGACAAAAGTTCACAACTATCCCATGACTTTTGCTCACATTTGTCTCTAATAATTGAAACATTCAATCACTTCAAGACAAAGTTCACAACCACCCCATGACTTTTGCTCATATTTGTCTCTAATAATTAAAACATCCAATCACTAATAATTGAAATGGTATTCTTTGAGGTAAATCAAGCCTGATATTTATAGAAATGGTATTCTTTGAGGTAAATCAAGTCAATCACTACAAGACAAAAGTTCACAACTACCCCATGACTTTTGCTCACATTTTGTCTCTAATAATTGAAACATCCAATCACTTCAAGACAAAAGTTCACAACCACCCCATGACTTTTACTCACATTTGTCTACAATAATTGAACCCAATTAATGTCCACCACTAACTCTTCCACTAACTCCACCAAACATCACCACTAACTTCATAAAATAATATTTTATTAGGCCAATAATTCAACATTAAGCTTCTTCATTTGCAATCTAACACCTCAAGTTTTTGTCTACCCTTATACGAGTGTTAATCTTTATTTATCAATTTATGTTAATGACTCAACCCTCATAAGTTGTTAACCTATGCGGTCCATCACTTACGTCCCTAAATATACTGCAATAAAGTATATTTTGATGATCACAAACAAAGTATTTTTCGGTGCTAAACGTGCATGTATCAAGATTTCATCAAAGCACCTAAGGAAAGCAAAAAGCCCAGGAAAGCAAAAAGCCAAGGAACGACTCGATCAATGAACTCAAAGATCACATCCAATGGTTAAGTTCGTCTCAACCAAAGAACTTCAACGATCACATCATGATTTCAAGTTCACTTCACTCGAACCATTCGATCAAGCTTCAAGACTACATCTCTCGATCAACATTCAAGTCATTCAACTCCACAAAGCTCTTATTGAAAATCTCATAATGAAGAGTTGGATTTAACGATTATGAGAAAAGATAAATGCACAAAGTATCTAAGGTATATCTTTCTCTAATCGTTATTGCTCAAAATATTTTTCAAAACCACGCATAAATCATCTACATATGTTTTTTCTAATATGCGTGTTTTGATTTCACGTTTTTACGGTATTTCAAATGATCTAATACTATATATTTAATTTGAAATCTACCGAGTTTGTATTCGCATTTATCATATATTTTATCGTGAGTCAAAAATATTTTTCTGAAGAGTCTTTCAGGAGGTTAATAAAATAGCAGTTCTCTCCTGAACTTTATAAGTCAGGACGCTGATAACGTTCAAGGTTGAATAGAACTGATTTATCAGGACGCTTACTTGTATAGTAGCGGCCTCCTTTATTAGTCAACCTATGAAGTTGTCAGGAAGCTAACTCAGCATCAACTCACTGAAAGATGTCTTAAGTTCTTCGAAGAATGTATCTTTAAGGACGCTGATAGTTATAAGTTGAACAATCTATCAGGACGCTATCTGGATAGAAGCACCCTCACCTTTAGGAATCAACTTAGTAACTTTCAGGACGTTGATTGTTCTTCAACATGTTTGTGTCTTCTTTCAAATGTTTTTAATCGATAGGACGCTTACATTATTGTAGCGCCCTCATGATATGTTTTAAAGTGTTTTTAACTAGTAGGACGCTTACGTAATGTAGCGCCCTCATGTTTTATGTTTTAAAGGCAGAACGCCTACTCGGATAGTAGCACCTTCATGCACTTAGTTGTTTTAAAACATAGCAGGACGGTAACTGTGCATTAGCGCCCACAAGTTTAAGTCGTCTAAGTGACAAAGTAAGTCATGATGCTTACGAGTTAGTAGCGCCCTTACTTAAATGTTCAGTAGGACGCTTATACATAATAAGCACCCTCAAGGAACAAAACGACATTGTTGATATTATGTGTTAGGACAATGATTACGGAATTAGGACGCTAATTCAACAACCGTCACTGTTCGAATAAGTACACTACATCAGTTACTTTTTTCAAAATAGACATTTGCACAGAGTCTTTTCCAGACTTATCAGAGACCTTCTCTGATACATGAAATAAGTTTTTCTAAAACTTTCCTTTTTCATGAAATCTGAAAAGAACCAGAATGTTAGTGAAAATTGCAGTTGCCATTTTCATATAACATTCTAGCCGTTGTGTGTAAACGTTCATATTATTCGAACTTCAAATGTCTAACGGCTATGTCCCACTAAGTCTATAAATACCAGCACTTAGGATCAAACAACTTGCCAATCACTTTGTATTGTGCTAATACTTTTTGAAAGTTAGTCTGTGTCAAAATGAATTTCATTATCTAAACTTTCAAAGTATTTTTCACTGATACCTTTACATGTTACATACTCAAATGATTTTCATACTGAGCTTATTTTCATTCTATCTTTGAAAATCTATTTGATCTGGTATCATTCTTGCTGGAGATGGAATTTGAGAAATACTTCAAGATATACAGTTGTACTTGATTTCATATCTTAAGTACTGTATTGAACTATATCAGTAGTTGTGTTAAGTACTGATCACTAAACCAAAAGTTTTCATACTTATATTTTATATCTATTTTGAAAATTGTCTGTATCTTTGATTTACACCAGTCCTTCATATTTTAAGTCAATCTTTATTCGGTATTTATTTATTTTCGAAGAAGCACTGATTTTCATATCATATCATTCATGCTTTTCGAAACTGCACTTGAGCAATATCGAACGCTGAAAGGTAAAGGACTGAAGGTGTATTTCAACTTAACATTACCTATTTCATACTTCATATCTTTGTAATGTTATGCAAAAAGCTTAATTGTAGAGTGTTCTACTACGTTAGAACCAACCAACATCTTAGTGTTGTAATGCTGGTGTGTTTCTGGACTAAAACAACCACGACAAGTGAATGAAGTTCACTTAATGATTTTAGGATTGAAATCATGTAAGGTTATCTCTGAATCTGTAAAAGAGAACCGGTTCATCCTCATCCTGTAAAAGGATAGGTGTGTCCTTAACCTTAAAAAGGATAGGTTATCTCTCATCCTTTAAAAGAGAACCGGTTCATCCTAATCTCGTAAAAGGATAGGTTATCTCTTGCCTGTAAAAGAAAAATGGTTCATCCTTAGCCCGCAAAAGGATAGGTTTGCCTTTAACCTGTAAATGGGCAGTTGTAACGATTTGGTTCTCACCCGTAAGAGATTTCCTTAGTGATAAGGTTAAAATCCTAACTGAGGAGGTTAGGTAGTGAACGTAGGCGCGGCAGAACCACTATAAATCGTGTGTCTCACTTTCATCAAATTCCAATACACTCATGTAAATCGCTAAGTTATTGGAAGATAATTTTAAAATTGACCATCGCACCCAATTCATCCCCTTCTTGGGTGGACCAACATAAGCAACAATAACTGAATCTAATTAAGTTTGTGACTTAACCTGGAGATCATTTTTCTAAAAGGATATCGAAGCTCTCAATTACTTCCTTAGTGTTGAAGTTATTCCCACCTTGCCTAGATTATTTTTAACATTTAAGGACATAAATATATACATGTTTGAGCATCACAATCATTTTTTTTTGTGGGCTTCTTCAATTTTTTTGTGGGGTTCTGGTCAAACCTAGTCTATGTAGGGGCTTTTGTGTATATACTCTCTCTAGGTCCCGTTAGACCAGTCTGATGATGGTGGTGATGGTTCCAGGCTTCTAGATGTCTCACTTTAACTACTCCTCTTTTGTTATTTTGGTACTTTTGTAGGGGTTCTCCCTTGTTACCTTTTGATAACCTTTTGGTATTAGGAATGTAATAATTAACAAACGTTATATGTTTAATATAATCGTATTTTCCTTAATAACTTGTATTGTATTATTGTTAATGTGGGTCACTATGTTTTTGTATGTGTGACTCTGATCGAGTGGAGTGAACACTCGTCATCCCCCCTTAATTTGTTGCACCTCGCTCCGGGTCAATGGGGTAGGGTGTGACAAATTTTATGATATCAGAGCATGGTCTTGGACACTGCCCACTGGTGTTTTCAAAAAAAAAAAATTTCTCCGGACCAGGTGCCGGCCCCTTTGTTGAATTTAAGCAAACCCCTCCATATTTTTTTTCTATAAATAGAAATGAAGAAGAGAGTTTTCTTCACTCACCCTCCTCACCTCTCTTGTATTTTCCTTCTTAGCTATTTTCTATCCAAGTTTTATCTTCAAACAACAACTCGATGGAGCAAAAATCAAAGAAGAGCGTTAAAGGTGAAAGTTCCCAGCCTCTTCGCTTCAGATCCTTCCCTTCAATTCCAATTCAGATGAGAAGACTAGTAGTTTTACTTGATGCATACTTCCCTATGCTCCATGACAAACTTGCAGTTTTAGGTTGGACACCAATCATCAATCTTAAAAGGTGCATTTTTTGGTCTTCTGTTATCTCATTTTACCAAAATTTGATCGTCACAAACCAAGATACTTTCACCATCACTACAAAACTGAATGGTGTGGACATCACCCTTACATATGCAATATTGTCTAAAGTTTTAGAAATTCCTGAGAAGGGACCACTTTGTGATATTTACACAACTAGAGGCAGGTTAAGTGTTGTCCCAAACTCTCGACACCTGTTTAAGTATCTTGCTTCTCAGATTGAGTACATGGTCACTAGGATCAAGACCAGTCTAATTAAAGAGCGGTATAACCCTCTCATGCAAGTGATCATGTCAAACATTTTGCCCCAACCTAGAAAAAGATCTACTACCACACACCCTCAATGTTTTTTGGCATACAGTTTGATAAAGGAAATTGAGGTGAATCTTCCTTATATCATTTTGCGTCACATGGCATACTGTACTTGGGAACGAAAATGTCTTCCATATGGATCACTACTAAACTAAGTGTTCCGTCGTTTCGGAGTTTTTCCTAGCCCAACCGAGATAACGTCTCCCTTGTACGGTGACATCACCGTAAGTGTGGTAAACTCAAGTGGACCCAAGGGAAGTCATGAGGTTAAAAGGCGAGGAAATAGGCCAACAGAATGGGAGGATTTTCCTGACATAGAGGAAGACACTTCTCCAAAAGACCTTGAGGATTCTTACCTCGATTTTTCCAATATTCCTCAATAGGAGACAGACCTTTCTACGGAAGAATACGTTTCTAATAAGTTGAGTTTTATACGTAGTAATTTGTAGGATTTTTATTAGCTTTTTAGAAGCATTTTCCCAATTTCTAGGTGTTTTTGGCATATGTTGCATATTTCGTGTCTTAGGTTCATTTTAGTGTTTTTGTGTGTTTTAGAGGTTAATTTAAGTTGTTTTCATGAATAAAATGCATTAGGTTAGTTTAGAAAAATTAATATGATTTTTAGGAATTTTTCCTAAAATTATTAGTGTCATTTTCATGTTATCACGTTTCATGTTGCATTTTTAGTACATAGTTGCATTTCGAGTTTTAGCATGTGATTAGTATGATGGATTTACTTGCTTTTGTGTGATGTTTTGTAGGTTAATTAGAGCTTCAAAGTGTGGTAAAACGAGGTTAAAACGATGAAGAAAAGTATCCAAGAACATGTGCGAGAAGTATACAAGGAAGTGTGCAAGAATGAAGAATAAACAAGAAGGAAAAAATGGCAAGATGCCGTTCTGGGCGCTAAACACTGAAAATCAGTGTTAAAAATCAGTCTCGGAGCACTATAGCGCTACCCCGAAATATTGGATTTTTAAGTTAAGTTTTTGGGCAATTTAGGTAATTCGAATCTTAGGTGAAGTAGGGTATATTATATATCATTTTTTAGGGTTTTTCGAGGGAAGACATTGGAGAAGAGAACAAGACGGCTCATAGCCGAGGAACGCGAAGATTCCACTTGGAAACAAGGAGAAGATTCAAGTCCCAGGATTTTGAGTTTGCTATTCAATGTTTATTATTAAGTGTTTCTCGATATCTTGTGTTGTTTTCCTTCAAGCTATGAACAAGTTTTGTTTTCTAGAGAAGAGATGGATCTTAACTTGAATATTATGGTTTAATATTAGCTTTTGTTTATTATCAATAAAATTTTCATAGTTTATTCATGATTTCATATTCTTAATGCTTTCGGTTTCTTGGCCACAAATCGAATGAGTATAGACTTGGAAGGCGGCATTCGAGAGAGGGTTTTCTAGGTTGAAAAAAGGGTATTATGACATGAAATTGTTGTAGAATCAAGAGGTTTACAAAGTTTCATGAAATTGTAGGAAAATCACGGAGTTTAATGGGTTGTTAGAACTTAGGTTTTATCGAGAGATCGAACCTTGTTTTTGACAATACGTTCTAATTCGGCACTCGAGAGAGGGAATTAGCGACGAGAGGATTTTGACTTATAGACTAAGAAATTGATTTGGTGATAAACATGTCTAAATTACATAATTAAAGGGTTAGGTGAAATCAATTCTCTAGATATTCCCATATATATTGATCTTTCTCATAATTCGTTCAGTTTAATTAGTTTTATTTGTTAGTTAAATACTTGAATCCCTACAATTTGATCACTAGATAAAGTTAATTGGTGAGGTAAACATGCCCAGAGGATGACAACCCGATCTTCATCGGTTATTACTACTATCTGTCACCGTACACTTACGATTTTCAGTGAACAATTTCTCTATTCACAACACAAGAAACCACTACCGGTAACCAACAACAACTTGTAGATCAAATGCGAGAAATGATATTGACAACCGAGGAGCGAATAAGGAAATATATGAGAGATCAGTTGGAAGTACAAAATCGCAGCCTCAGAGAACATCAAGAGGTTATTGACTCACTGCTGAAGTGGCGTGAAGAATGCTACGCCTCACTACCACGGATTGCTCCTCCGGTTTCAGGTGAGAGAGACTTTGGACAATCGTCCCAACAGGTACAAGATTCGTCGGTGAATCGTAACCTCAACATTGAGGCCTCTCCATTTCCTAACCCAACATTTGCTAGGCAAGTTATGGAAATTCCTTTATTCTCTTCCTGCATGGAACAGCCAGTATCTCAATTCTCAACTGAAAATTTTAATTTTGATCTTGCACCTTCTCAATAGTTTACTCATAATAAATATGTGTTTAAATTTCCAATAGTCTAATGTATCTTTGTAGTAGGTTGAAGTATTTTGAAGTTAATATCTATATCTTTGTAGTAATTGAAATAGTTTGTAAACTTTTGCAAAAAAAAAAAAAAACTTCATGCCGAATTTTCGGCTCATAATAATCGTTATGTGATGTTGTGTGCTAGACTATTTGTGGTAGGCCCACTCGTCCAATGAGTTTCTTCACTATTAATGGGTTTGACATGGTATGGGACACAGCAAACTCACATAAATACTGACGAAAAAGCGAGACGAGGTAACCTACAGACCTATTGTGTAGCAGTTCATGGCAGAAGTTCGACTTACCATCAGTATCGTCAAGTTCACATGGTATGGGACGTGAGAACTTGAAGGATAATAATGGTAGACGGTTTTCCACAAGAATCTGCAAAAGACAGCGCACATATCCCCTTGACTAGACCACGTCCCTTATCACCAAATTCATGCAAAATGGGACGTATAAATTTGGACGATAATAGGAATCGTCGGGTCTTGGTGATAGGTGGCCATAGTATAATAAGTGCAAGAGAATTACGACATGTAGCTGTAGGTGACAACACGAGGAAAAGGTCAAGGAAATATCTGTGGCATGTGCTGGTATTCAACAATGTAGCTATTCTCACAAATACACAAGAAATTGTTTTTTAAAACACATTTTAAACACGCAAATACTATTATACTAGTATATACCAACATTACAAATCACACTCTTGGTTTTGTTTTCATACCAACCTAAAAAATACAGTGCCACGGTACTCTAAGGCTCCTCATTTTCCTTATTACCTAGCCTAGAAAACTAGGAGATTAAAACCTATAACATGTCACTCGAGAACTTTGCATGTGCACTGCATCACGAATCAATCCTCCAAACGTTTTCAAAATTTATGCCGCACATTTTGTGCTAACATCAAGTAAATCTGCAGACAATGCCAGTGCAGACAAGAAAACAGCACAACCCTAGCTCATCTCGACAAGCATCTGTATTCATGCAGCTGCAAAAGGACACTGGATCTGAACCTACTCCCCCTACATCAGAACAAGCAATGGACGACAACGTTAATGCCCCGACAGCCGAACCAACTGTTGCAACTCCTTTCAATGGTGTAGCCATACCATTTAGCATGGAGCAATTCTTCCAAGGCTTTACTGAATACATGAAGATGTCAATGAGAGGTTCAATCCAAAGCGTTGTTGATCAGCAAACAGCGGTTCCCCAGCCACAAGTAGCACCGACTGAGCAGAAGATGGACCATATGACCAATCAAATTACAAAGTACAAATGACTACAACCCATCACCTTTGATGGAAAACCTGATTTCGACGAAGCCTACAAGTGGCTCGAAGAAACACGCAAGGCGCTCGAGGCAATGGGAGCGTCAGACGAAATAAAGATTTCTCTTGTTGTTTACCAGTTAGTTGGAAATGCCAACTCCTGGTGAAAAATTGTTAAGGAAGACCCTCAAGTAAATGTTGATACCATGACATGACACCAATTTGAAGCTGAATTTATCAATGAGTATTTCCCAAATGCTGTCAAGAAAAAGAAGAGACAGGAATTCACAAGACTCTTCCAAGGCAGTATGACAGTCCGGGAATACGCAGCCAAGTTCACGAAACTTTTGGTTTTTTCTCTCTCTACCATCACCACCGAGAGGGACAAAGCGAAAAAGTTTTTCAATGGATTGAGGCCAGACATTAGGCAAGCCCTTACCTTCTTGGAACTTGACAATTTTAAAATATTGGTGTATATGGCAATAAATTATGAGTAGGAGAAGCTTGAGTAGGAACTGTTGTGTAATCGGGGAAAATGAGTCATTGTGCAAGCACAGCAGTCTGGTAGGAAGAAACCCTACCAGCCAAATCAAAATGCTCCACCCAATATGGGCAACCCCCAAAACCCTCAGTTCCAATTCGCTCCACTTGCTCCAACACAACAAAATTTCCAAAGGAATCCTCGAAATTGCCAAAACCAAACAGGCCAAAGAAACGGCAATAACCGGCGAATTCCGCCACCTCCTCCAAAGCAACAACCACAAGATCGAGATCGGGTGTGCTACAATTGTGGCCAGGTGGGTCACGTTCGATAAAATTGTCCTCTCCTAGCCCCTAGCCAGCCCAGAGCCCCAGCTGCACTAGTTCAACAAGTAGCCCCGATGGCTCCACCACCAACTAGACAGCAACAAGGCCTAAGGCAGCAAGGACAAGCCTACGCCATTGTTGAACGACTGATGCCGAAAAATAACATGGTGGAAGGTACCTTTGTTTTTCTTAACCTGCTGGTACATGTCTTATTCGATTCGGGTTCTACGCATTCTTTTATTTCTACCCAAGTAGTCTAGAAATTAGAACTACAACCAAAGGCTACTCCCGTTACAATTCGGCTATCCACGTCAATAGGATCAGTTACAGAAATAAATCAAATATGTTCAAATTGTATGCTTAACATCTTGGATCATCAGCTGGTAGCGGACCTCCTAGTAATGGATTTCTCTGATTTTGATATTATCTTGGATATGGACTGGTTAACACCTTTAGATGCTCAAATAGATTGTCAAAAGAAGCAAGTTCGACTGACATTGCCTAATGGGGATAACCTAAAAGTCCAAGGGGTTTATGGACACGTTCATCATTCTACCGTGTCCCTTATAAGATCTCAAATGCAAGTTTTTTCAATACTTGATCAGGATGATGTAGAAAGTATAGTGTCCCGTCATCCTCCCAGCTTAAAAGATATCCTAGTTGTTCGTGAATATCCAAGGGTATTCTTAGGCGAGCTTCCAAAACTCCCTCCTCCTCGGGAGATTGACTTCGAAATTAAGTTTATTCCTGGTACAGAACCTGTCTACATTCCACCCTACCGCATGCCTAATGTAGAATTAGTCGAACTGGATAAGCAGTTAAAGGAATTAGAGAAGCTGGGATTTATAAGAAAGAACATGTCACCATGGGGTGCTCTAGTTCTTTTTGTCAAGAAAAAGGACAGTTCACTTCGACTCTGCATCGACTATAGAAATTTGAACAAAGTTACTATTAAGAACAGATACTCATTACCTCAAATAGAATATATGTTCGATCAATTAAGATGAGCTCTTTTCAAAAATTGACTTTCGCTCGGGGTATCACCAACTTTGGGTTAAAGAAGAAGACATCCCAAAAATAGTTTTTCAAACCATATACAGTCATTATGAATCCACTGTAATGTCATTTGGCCTCTCAAATGCACCTGCAGCATTCATGGATTTAATGAACCCCATTTTCAGACCATACCTGGATTGCTTTGTCGTTGTATTTGTCGACGACATACTGATATACTCTCCCACAAAGGAACTCCATGACGAACACTTGCAAACTGTACTTAGTACCCTTCAGCAGCATGAGTTGTACGCCAAGTTCAGCAAGTGTGAATTCTAGATGACTAAGGTTAGTTCCTCGGTCATGTCGTATCCCATGATGGCATCGAAGTAGATCCAGCCAAGGTAGAAGTCGTACTTAGTTGGAAACAACTGACTAATGTTACAAAAATTAGGAGCTTCTTCGGATTAGCCAGATATTACAGACGGTTCATCAAGGATTTTTCTAAACTTGCTGAACCAATCACTCGTCTGACCCGGAAGAACACACGTTTTATTTGGAGTGAAGGTTGTGAATCAGCCTTCCAAAAACTCAAGAAAAGGCTGACTTCAGCACCTATTCTGACCACTCCAAAAGATGGGATTGGCTTCACACTGTTCACGGATGCATCACTTCAAGGACTTGGAGCTGTGCTAATGCAAAACGATCGTGTCGTGGCCTATGCCTTTCGGCAGTTGAAAATTCATGAGGTCAATTATCTGACTCATGATTTAGAACTTGCAGTAGTAGTATTTGCCTTTAAAATTTGGAGACATTACTTGTACGGAGAACGATTTGAAGTCTTCTCTGATCACAAAAATCTTCAGTATATCTATACTCAAAAAGACTTAAATCTTCGACAAAGGCAATGGCTCGAGTTCATTAAAGATTGTGACTTTGAACTTAAATATCATTCGGGCAAAGCCAATGTAGTGGTTGACGCCCTTAGCAGAAAGTCATATGTATCCGCCTGTACGGTAAATTTTGAAATGAGCAAGTTGTCCTAAGAGCTGGAAAAGTATAACTTGTAGTTCCAGAATGATGAAAATGCAGTTAGACTTGCCCAGTTTACTACCCAGTCTAACCTCATTAAGAGAATAGTCGCTGCACAAGCCAAGGATGATGAGCTTATAAAGATGATAAAGCTCATCCAACAAAACCAAGCTCCACATCAATGGTCTCTCACTTCTGATGGTGTGGTATTATATAAAGGAAGGTTGTGTGTAACTCAGGATCTAGAACTTAGGCAGGACCTGATGAATAAATGCCACAAATCTAGGTTCTCTATACATCCAAGGGGAGACAAAATGTATAAGGACATGAAAAGGCAATTATGGTTTAATGGAATGAAAAAGGCCATAGCAGAATTCGTGGCCAAGTGTCTTACTTGTCAACAAGTAAAAGTCGATCGCATGCTCCCCTCTAGTCTGTTACAACCACTTCCTATAGGGGAATGGAAATGGGATAATATTGCCATGGAGTTTGTATCAGCATTACCCAAAAATGTCAAGGGTCAGGACACCGTTTGGGTAATTGTTGATCGGTTAACCAAAGCTACACATTTTATACCAGTTAGACTGACCGATACTCCAGCTAAGTTAGTCGAAATCTATGAACGAGAGATCATCAGATTGCATGGGATCCCTCTCACCATCGTCTGTGATCGAGACCCTAGATTCACATCCAAGTTCTGGCAAAGCTTCCATGCCAAGTTAGGTACAAAAATTCTTATGAGTATTGCCTTTCATCCCCAAACAAATAGACAATCTGAGCGACTTATACAAATTCTAGAGGACATGCTACGTTGTTGTGCCTTAGATTTTAATGACGGGTGGACAAAGTATCTGCATTTAGCAAAATTCACATAAAATAATAGTTATCAGACAAGCATTAAGATGGCCCCGTATGAAGCACTATACGGACGATCATGTAGGTCACCTTTGTGTTGGGTAGATATGTTTGATCGACTACAGCTTGGTCCAGATCTCATCCGAGAAACCATTGAGAAAATAAAGCTTGTTAAATAACGACTTCGTACCACCCAAAGCAGACACAAAAGTTACGCAGACAAGAGACGAAAACCTCTAGAATTTCAAGTTGGCGACTCGGTTCTTTTAAAGGTCCAACCATTTAAAGCTGTGAAAAGATTTGGAGTTAAAGTAAAACTATCTCCAAGGTTTATCGGACCATTTCCAATTATTGAGTGAGTCGGCAAGTCTGCATACCGTCTGTCTTTACCACAATCCATGTATACGGTACACAATGTTTTTCATGTATCCATGCTCAGGAATTATCTTCACGATCTTTCACATATCAAACCATCCTTTGAAGTTGAAATTGAGGAAGGAAATAAGTATAAGGAATATCCTGTGTAAATCTTGGACAGAAAGACACAAAACTTGAGAAACAAGAGCATTCTGCTAGTAAAAATCCTCTGGAACCATCACGGAATAGAAGAAGCAACGTGGGAATTGAAACAAGAGATCAAGTAAAAATACCCTCATTTGTTTGTATAGCACTTGCATGTTTACAAATTAATGAAATACTTCCTGTTCTTATTTCATGCTCTTGGGTTTCTTGTTTTGTTTTGGCACAGATGTCTGACGATTACAGTTACAATTCTGAACCATCTGAACATAGTGAGAATTCAAATCAGGATATAAATATGAGTATTGAAGGAGATGATGACACGAGCTCAATCCCTTCGGACTGGAGTCCTTCCACTGACTATTACTCTCAGCCTACATCCCCTACGAGGTCACAACCTGTAGAAATGCCACGAGTCCAAATCCCAATACATAATCCAACAAGATATTTTCCAGCAAGTCTTGGGATATTCGACCCAGAAGACAAAAACATTACAGGTATGCGTCAAGCGGGTATGCAGTTTCGACAGACCGCTCGAAAGTTAGTACAACAATCATTACCTTCATTTCAAAACCCCCGCAGTGCATGGAATCCAATTCCACTTTTTCCCAGGCTTCCGGAGGTGTCAGCACCAGATGAAGCTGGACCATCTCATTGGCAAACCCGACAATCACCAGCTCAGTCAGGCAGGCAAGTTAGGCCACCTTCTCAACGATCGGGTTTTCTGCCACGACCGCCATGACGCATCCCAACGCCACCTTCTCTTCCTGAATTATCAGATCATGAAAAAATAGAGTCTGATTCAGTCTATTCTCCTACCCCCGGCTCATTCTGGAGATTCTACTGCTCAAAGTGCAATACGCAGGCCCAACAACCCACGCGGGCAACGCTATACAAGATCACGAAGCCGAGCGGACAGTAATACGGACATTGAGATCATTGATATATCAGATGATGAAAAATACGTATTTTCTTTGCATGCTAAATTTTTTCCAAAAACATCCTAACTTATTTAAATTTCGAAGACGAAATTCTTTTTCAAGGAGGGGCGACTGTAACACCCCCCACTTTTTCTACTATCAAAACTAATGCAACCGCTTAAACCCTCCACGTGTAATTTTAATAAGTGGTAAAAGCCCCCCCCCCCCCCCCAAGAAAAAGATGTAGACCCCCATAGTGGGACGGTCCCAAGGGAAGGGTCGTCCCCATCGGGGGCCAGCTCCAAGGAAGGTCGGCTCCTTGAGGGGACGGGGCCCCCTATAAATAGGGGTTGCCCCTTAGTTCAATCCCCCGAACTCCCGAGCTCTTTTCGCCCTCCTTCGACTTTTTACGATATCTTGCGTCCCTGCACACTTCAAGAAGTTAGAAGAAAGCGATATGCCACTGCAAGTGTGTAAGGTGAGGAATAAAAGCTAGGTTTGCATTTCTTACTTGTCTAATACTGAATTACATAGCATCATGCATCATATATGTTACCATGTTTTACTTCATGCATGAGGCTATCTATTAAAAATGATGTATTATTGGGTGCATTACTGGCCTAAACTAGACTGGATATATTATTGGGTATTATGTCGTTACACTAGACCCAGATTAGCACTGGAACTCATAAGACCTCTCAATTGTTGGATATTTTACTGGTGTCTCGGGTCATAGGTTTCGAGTGCATGGTGTCTGGCCTGTGATGTCGTGTGACCAAGGTTCATTCATATCATTGCTTGATTGTATTGTTGTGGCATAACTATTTGATGATTGTTGTTCTGTATTCCTTATTATGCATGTAAGATTTGTTTACCCTGCTTGATCTCACTGAGTTGTTGAGCTCACCCCGTTGCTAATCTTTTCAAAGAATTAAGATGGGTTCGAATGAATTTATTCAGGGGGTCTGGCCAAACCCAATCTATGTAGGGACTTTTGTGTATGTACTCTCCCCAGGCCCCGTTAGACCGGTCTGATGATGGTGGTGGTAGTTCTCGGCTTCTAAATGCCTCAGTTTGACTATTCCTCTCTTTTTATTTTAGTAATTTTGTAGGGGTTCGCCCTTATTACCTTTTGACAACCTTTTGGAATCAGGAATGTAATAATTAACAAACTTTATAGGTTTAATATAATCATATTTTCCTTAATAATTTGTATTGTATTATTGTTAATGTGGGCCACTATGCTTTTGTATGTGTGAGTCTGATCGAGTAGAGTAAGCACTCGTCATCCTCTCCTAATCCGTTGCACCTCGCTCCGGGTCAATGGGGCGGGGTGTGACATAGCAGACGTTGTGGAATGCTCCTGCTATGGTACCATGTTATGATTTATGAATTGATCAGTATTTGGAATCAAAACAAATAAAAGTTAAACAGGAAGAAGAAGAAAGTTATATAGAGAGAGGAAGAAGATTCATTACAAGAGTTTCAAGACACTCTTGTTTCTTTCAAGAACATACTCTCTATTCTGATACATACTGATATATATAGACGGTCCTCTAACAAACTCAGACGGTCCTGTAACAAACTCTGTACACTCAAACAACCATTGGACTATGACTTAACAACTAAACTAACTCTTAACTTCGTAACTACAAGAGTGAACTGCATCAGTAAGTTAAACTAGAGTTAGCTAACAAATATTAACTACCTGCTAGTTTCAGAACAATCACTTACTCTAACGGCTTTGTTTGAGCTTGTGCAAATTCGTAATTAGTTTTGTTTGATTGAAAATTCGTAAACTTTTGTTTGTTTTGTGTTAGCTTCAACGAATCGATGTTTGGATGATTTGGAGATTATGGAAATGTTACGTGTCTTAATCTGTTAATTTTGATGTTCTTATTCTTCAATTCATTTTTGTGCAATCACAGTAAATATTTTCTGGTTTAGGAAGGGTTTCAGATGGGTTATTCAGTTCTGCTCTGGTTGTAGCTGTGGGTTCTATTGAGTACGATAGGTGCTCTTTCTCAGTGCAACTTAATCATCAATCTTCTTTCTTAAGACATGGAGGATTTGATTGAATTTTTTTGTTCTAATGTAATTTTCCCCTGTCTCTTGGTTTGTATGAATCGAATTTGTTGTCTAAAAAAGGACCACATCTTTTCTTTAGCTATCTAGGTAATATATAGCTTGTTATTATAATTCATCTTATGTTTTAGATTTTTATTTTACTTTATTAATTATTGAAAAATATTCTTCAATGCTTCATAAATCCACTCGTTTTTCTGTCGTTTCTGATTTCCAAAGCCAATTCTTGGGAGTCTTTTAATCATGCTTCACTTTTGGTCTATGTAAGGTCCTCTCTACATTGAAATATCATCTTTTGTTTGAAAAAAAAGGACTCATGAATTGAGTTTTTGTGATGTGAACATGTTAAAGGCTAGCTTTCATCAGGTTGTAACCAATCTTATTAATTGAATCTTCTAGCGCTTCCCTTGTTCTGAAAAAGAATTTTATTCACCATAATCATTACCCTTTTCCATTAACTAATATAAGTGAAATATTATTTCTTAATTGACTATTATATATTATATGGCTTGATATATGATAGGTGGCAAGTAAGGCCCTTATGTTGGATGAGACAACCAACTATCTTCAGTTCCTCCAACATCAAGTTGAGGTAATTAACTACAAATTCCAATTATTACTTCTGGTTTTCATCTTTGTTTAGTAATTAAACCAGTTTATAATGGTGTTACTTGTTTTAAACTTCAATTCCTCTCTATGAACCTTGCTTCAATGACACCTTTATTCTGTGATTTTGGAGTGAAATTCCTGATATTACAGTCAAATCAGAGGTATATACGTGACATAACTACTTCACTAGTTTAATTTTAAATTAATCTTTCCTTGTTTTATAATCACAAATTCAGTTCTTCCTTGAAGAGAATGGAGGTCTTCTTCTCTTACATGAAATTTCAGAAACTGGACACTACTCCATCCACAAATTTTGCTGATATGACCACCAGCACTAGCATCGCCACAACAAGCAACAATTCTCTTCCTGATGCTTCAGTTTTTCTTTTATTTTTAAAAGATGAAAACAAGTAATAATTCTCATTTATTTCTCTGTTTTTCGTGTTAACTATTTTCTCCATATGAAGTTATGAACTCAGTCGATGCTCTAAGTTTTTCTATATTCTGTACCCTTTTTATATTAATAATAAAAACTGCATTTATGATCAAATTTGAGACCATTCTTAATGAACACTGTTCTCATAACTAAAAGCAGAGTACTTTGATTCGATCTAGTTAAAGAAAATTTAATTTATTTATGGGTCTCTTCTCTTCCTCTAATTTTCACATTGATGAGACATGTTTCTACCAAATATTCTGATTTTGAATCCAGATCAACTTTCTTGTCACCTAATAATTAAAAAAAAATAAAAAATTCAGAACCACTTTCGTCTTGGCTTACAAGCCTGAATTGTGAGCCACATACTCAGGTTTCACAACTGCTATTGACTGCATTGTTTGGTACAGTCTTTGTCCCTATAGCTTTTATTTTATCCATCACTAGATTTTATTGAATTATGCATCCATCAATGATTCAAGGCAATTGAATGTGGTCTATTTTTAAATGTGATGTTTCACCGGCTAGTAAATCTCACAATGGCAAATTAACAGCGTATATCATTTGGTATCTTTGATGGGTTATCTGTTTACAGATTATTGTTTTGGAGAATGGAAAGGTGGTGGAACAAGGACCCCATGAAGTATTGTTGTCGAGGGCAGGGAGATATCCACAGCTTTGGAGACAACAAAAATAGCACTGCTGAGTTAACCGAGTCCACTATTAAAGTGACATGATCAACCACACAACATAGTTACATGTTTTTCATCTATTCCCAAGCTGTCTATGTATTATCATACAAATACTGTCTGCAATATAGACAATTGAAATCTTATTTGTACCATGCATAGACAGTTGAAATCTTATTTGTACCAACCCATCTGTATAATTTGTACGTGAATCACAAGAATATACAATAAAATTCAAGAATTTCTTCTTTAGAAATTTGAAAAAATTTAAAATATCTTGTAGGAAGTTAACACCCAAAAGAAAAAAAAGAAAAAAAAAACATATTGGCAACGGAATTATCGTCGCTGAAAGAGTACAACTCGTCGTAAAATGTAACAGATGGCGTGAACCTCTTCTTGTTGCTAGATGTAGCTATTAGCGATAAAATGAAAGCGTCGTTAAATTTAGTTTTGGTGACGATTTGTCATTTGTCGCAAAACGTATTAGCGACATGTATATCGGAAATGTCGCCCCAGTTTTCTACGACTGGTGTATCAGCAAGGAATCGGGCGATGCAAGAGCCAATGTCGTTAAAACTATTTGTGAGGATTTTATACTTTCAGCGACGAACGTTTCCGTCGCTAAAAGTTAAAAATTCTGTAGTATACTTCTTTGGTATATATTGAAGTTATTCCCACCACCTAGATTGTTTTTTGATAAGGATATGGAAGCTCCCAATTACTTTGGGTTGAATTATTCCCATCTTGCTTGGATTATTTTTATCTCAACACAAATAAGTTAGAGATTTACTTTGCGACAGCTATCCCTAGTGGATTGTAGAAGACAACTTCACCCTTTTAACACACACACACACATATATATATATATATATATATATATATATGTTCTTTTATTATAAAATATTTATTTTATTTTAATTTGTAAAAAACATAGAAATAAAGTGCAATGCACATGTATAAACACTCTATGTTTATGTAAAATGATAACCTAATAAACAAGAAAAAGAATCATTTACTCCTTAATCTTCATATCAGAAAGCTATTCCAAACAAGAGCAACTGACGCGTGCAAACCGCAAGGGTACGGTTGCAAAGTTATAATATAAACCGATGAAAATCGGATATCGTCCTCAGAAATTGAATTACTACGCTAATTATATCGTTCCTAGCCCTAATTTTATCTAGAAAACCAAATTGTGATTATTAGTGAACTAAAATAATACTTGAACTAAAGCACTAATTAAAATAGCAAGTTATCAGAATTTTGTAGAGAAAAATCAATATTAAAAACATCTAGAGATTATATTTGACCTAATTATCTATTATGCAATATTAGACATGGTTATTATCAAATCATTATTTAAGTTAATAAGTCAAAATCCTCTAATTTCTAACACCCTCTGTCGAGTGCCGCATTAGAATTGATCTATTGCCAAAACACTAGTTTTGATCTATCGATAAAAACCAATACAGTAGCAATGCATTAAGTCTTGTGATTTTCCTACAACTTCATAAAACATCGCATATCTATCGATACTACGACCATCTCATGTCATATTTCTCATATTCAAACCTAGAGAACCCTCTATCGAGTGTCACCCCCCAAGTCTATGATCATTCGATCCGTGGCCAAGAGATCAAAAGCATTAAGCATGGAGAAATATAAATAAACCAAGAATAAATCATTAATAATAAATAAAAACTAATGTTATTGCATAATCTCTAATATAGGATCCATCTCCTCTCTAGACTAACAAATTAGTTCATACTTTGGATGAAAAGAATACAAAACATGGAGAAAAACTCAATAATAGACATGAATAACAAAACTAAAAATCCTGGAACTTGAATCTTTTTCCTTGTTTCCAACGTCGAATATTCGCGTTCCTTTGCTCCCAGCCGTCTTGTACTCTTCTCCAATGTATTCTCCTTGAAAAATCCTAAATTTTGATATATAATATGCTGCAAAGTCGTGAGGAATTGAAATTGGAATTGGAAAGTGGGAAAAACTCCAGCATGAAAACTTGCTAAAATCGCAAGTTTAACATACCCAACGGCGTCGCGGCACCCAGAATATGGCCTCTCTGTTTTTGTTCCTCCATTACCCGGTGTCGCGGCGCCCAGACCCTCTGGTTGCTCTTCTATTTCTTTGGACTTGGCCAATTTTCCACTCCTTTCAACTTGGGTTCTTCAAGCTTCTCCTTTACAACTTCTTGCACATGTTTTCATCATTCAAAACCATGACTAACACATCTAAATACGTACAAAACAAAGCAAATCAAATCAATAACACACTCAAACATAAAATGAATCAAATTATAAACTAATAAACCAAAATATGCATGAAAAACCAAATTAATCCTAAACTAACAAATGCATCAAAACTAACATAAACACATGAAACTAATGCATAAAATATCCTAAAACATGCTCTAAAACTTATCTAAATATGCACCTATCAACAACCTACGTAGTATGGAGACTTTTTCCTCTCAAGCTCCTTACCATGACGAGATTGAAAAAACCAAAGATTGTTCATAAAAAGTCTTGCTCCTTGTGTTGGGTAAGGACTGATGACGAAAACGTTGGGAAACACGTCCAAACTCTCCAATTTCACTGATTCAATAAAGAAAAGAACGATGAGATCAACACTCGCAACTCAAAGATATATGTGAAAATACCCCAAAATCAAGAAAAAAACAATGAGCAAAAACAATCTATTTCAATATCAATTAGCAAGTACCTCAAAGGAATTAAACACTTCAAGTACTTTTACACTAGATAGTGCATAGATCTGAAACTTTGGTGAAAAAGAACAAAAAAAGAATACTCAAAATAAAATTAGAACTCAAACCGCATCACCCACACAAGTTCTAAACTCTACTCTCTTTCACAAAGCTTCCAAGGACCAAGCCTCACATTCTTCTAGATCTCACACTAGTTGGGATTAATGAATAAACAAATGAGATACCTTTTTTATATAGACTCTCCAGCCACAATATTTACAAATTGTGACCAACAAGGATTTCTTATTCTAATATATACACCAACATAGTTTTCCTTATTCAAATACAGCTAGATTATAAAACAACTATCCATATTTAGTAAGTCCTAATTATTTTCCAAATACATGTTTCATGTTCTAATATGACAAGAAACTCATATTCGAGTCAAAAAACCCAACAATCTTCACCTTGACGAAAACACCAATGTTTCATCTGCTTCAATCATACTTTTGCCCCTTTGCCCTCATGGGCCATGACATTCAATGCTAAGAATTACCCAAGTCCAAGTCACCTTTGAACTTGCCAACGGGAACCCACTTTCTAGTCAACATTTTAGACCCAGATCTTGTTCCACGTTGTAACACCCCGTACTTTTAATTATACACCTACGTTGATGGATACGTATGCGTACTCATATACGTAAGTAGGAGTTAAACGTATATGTGTATAAACATACCTAAATTAAGTAGATTGTATTCTTAAATGCCATCTTATCATTAGATTATAAGATGATATTAGTATAAGATGAATCAATGACCTTGAAATTGATATTAGTATAAGATGATATACATGACCTTGATATTAGTATAAGATGATAATATAACATATGCTAAATATCATTTTCTCATTTATCTCATTTCCTCATCTCTCTCTCAAACGTGAAAAAAGAAAAATAAAAGAAGAAGAAGAAACAGAGAAAGCGACGACGAAGAGAAAGAAAAGGGGAATGCGAGATTTTTGCCGAATCGGGACCCACGGTAACTGTTTTTCGCTCTATATCTTCGTGAACTTGATATCTAAGCTAGATGTAACATTTCTTTTGGAGTAATTTTTGGTGTGGGAGTTGTTTTACGGCGTTTTCAAAAATTGGGGTTTTGACCCAACGTGAATGAAAATCCGCTAGGAAGGTTGGAAAACACTTCCTAGGCTGTAGGAACCTTAAATATATGGTTAGATTGAATTTATTTGTTCGTTTGTAGTTTTTATAGCTATTAGAAGTTAGATTTGATCTTGGATTCCTTTGAAACCCTTAGCTTTGATCTTTGAAACCTTTCGAATCATATTAAAACCAAATGAAATTCCAGTTTAAGGCTATAGAATGGTATAATGCACTGTTGCGAGTCCATCGATGCTAATTTCATAATTTTTGGATACCGTTTGACAATTTTAGTAAAAATTCTCATGTTTCTAATGAATAGTGAATAGTGACGTGAATAGTACTATAATCATATCCAGTGAATAAAATGGAATTAGAATCCAATGAAACTCCGGTTTGAGATCATAGAATCGTAGAAAACTGAATTCCGAACGTTTCGATGTTAAGAACATGATTTTTTTATATGCTTTGATATTTTTAGTAGCTAAAGATATGATTTTTGTGAGTAAAATTGACTTTGGATGCCTCCGCGAACGTGTCAAACCTCAATAAAATACCTGTTGAAGGTAGTAGAATGATAGAATGACTGATTTGACACGTGTCGATGTGAACAGAATAATTTTAGGAATGTCCTAGATTTTTAATAAAATTGACATATGTTTTCATATGCCTATATGAGTACGTTGGTGTTGAAATCTAGTTTAAATGTGGCATTTTCATGGTGAAATAACCTCATCTTAGCTGCAGAACAAGATAGGAAATTTGAGTGTTAGTAATGGTGTTTTGGTGAGTTTAAATGGTAATTCTCATGATGATTTATGGTTTAAATTTCTAAATTGCAGTGTTTGAATTGAGAGATTAAGTGCATGGATAAATGCTCTTGAGGAAGCAATTATGATGCACATTATTGTTGCTGGATTTTAGAGGGTATATTGGCTTTGAAACCTCGTGTAACAACTGTGAGTATAGTTTTCTTGATATGGTTCTTGTATGGCATTGTATACATATAAAATGTTTGATTGTATGCATGTTATATTTATATGTAATGCATTGAGTTTTTAGTGATCATGCAAACTGATTTTAGCAATTGGAGCTTATAATAATGTCATTTCGTTAGGAATTAGACCCGGATGAGGTTTTGCAAAACCTCATTGTCAGTAGGCCTGTCCTAACAAGGGTTGCGATCCTTGAAATGACTGTGAATTGGGTAATGAGAGGCTGTGGCTACCTTGTAACCGCCATACAAGGGTTAGACCCGCTCTCTTGCCTTGAAGGGGGGAGATGGTAAATGTTTTTATGAATGAGCATAAACTATCTATTGTGTGCATGTATATTATTTTGAGGAATGTTGCATATGTGCTTTTGAAATATTTTAATTTAAACGATTTGATATGCCATGTTTCCTAAAATGCATGCGATTGTCATGTCAAGAACTATATTCACTGAGCTGTTGTTTGCTCACCCCATTTCCCTCACTATTTCAGGTACAGAAGCAAAGGGAAAAGGAAAAATTTGAGAGTGATCAGGACGTGATTAGAACATAACATTATTGATGTACGCATGCTTTGGAAAAAGTAGTTACTTGTTTTATTTATTTTGATATGTATATATTTATCACACATATTATATATGTATTACCATCTAGAGGAATTATTTTGGGAGAATAAGATATCAATAGTTATTTTGGATTGTTAATATATTTAGCGATGATATATATATATATATATACTTGGACAATGGAATGTTTGATTAACTAATGACAATGATGGTATTTTGGATTATGGTATACATGGATGGAATGATTATATATGTATATATATGGAGATGATTTGATTTGTGGTATATCAGGTTTTGTGAAATGTCCATTTTATGAGGAAATGCTGCCGAAATTTTTGAAAATTTTGGGAAGGATTATGAGACTATGTGAAGGCTGACAGTAAACTATCTACAGTATACAGGTATGTACAGTGTATAGTATACTGTGTCGGTCATGACGTCAGCCTGTGTCAGGGGCGTCGTGACAATATTGGTATCAGAGCCACGTTTAGGATTAAAATCCTAAAAGATTAAAAGTTTTATGCAGCAAGGGAACATGTTTGTGAGAGAATATGAACATGAGTTCAATAGGCTAGCCTTGTATGCCACTGAGATGGTTCAGACAGATCTAATGCGAATGAAGAGGCTCAGGGAAGGATTTAATGACCCAATCAATAAGGGTTTGGCTTTTGCTGGTGTTCAGACCTATGATCAGGCAGTGCGACAAGCACTGGATTATGAGACAGTTGAGATGACAAATAGGCCAGTACGGGCAACGCCCCCAGCACAGGAATTTATAGAGCAGCAGGTACCCTATCAGGGTAAGAGAAAGCAGAGATGGGGCAGAAAATGGTGGGGTAAATAGAAAAAGGCAAAGATAGTTGAGATGCCTATTACTATGAAGATTCCAGTTACTCCTCCAGCAGCAGCGCTACCACCACCAGCAGGCAAAATATCACAGTCTGCTACGAGGCCACCGACACAGGGATCGTTTGTTAGGGCACCGTGGCCGCATAAGGGAGCAGGCAGTCAGAGTGGTTGGCGTCCCATGCCAGGCACTGAGTCGTAGACAGCATCATCTGCAGCTCGCCCTCCTATCACATGTTTTCGATGTCGGAACAAGGGACATAAAGCGTACCAGTGTCCTTTTCAGCCAGCCCCGCGGACGCCAACAAATCCATCTGCTACTGTTACTATTCCCACGCCTGTCAGAGAGCAAGCCAGGGTTGTTACAGAGCCAGATCCAGAGGCGAACAAGAACTTGGTGGAAGGTATGATTTCTATTTGCGACATTATGATGTATGTGTTAATTGATGTTGGATCCACCTTGTCATTTATTGTTGGCCACATGGTAGATAAGTTGCATTTAACTCCTGTTAGGATTAGTACACCGCTGGTTCTGAGTACTGCAGCAGGAGACCGAATCTACCCGAATATGTTGTGTGAAAAGTGTGTGATGAAATATGCGGATCATGAAATGATTGTGAATCTTAGGGTTTTAGAATTCCTGGAATTTGATGCTATACTGGGTATGGATTGGTTGGCTGCCTATCATGCCCATGTGGACTGCTTTGGTAAGAAAGTAGTCTTTAAAATACCGGGACAACCCGCATTTATTTATAGTGGCAAGACGTCTTCAAACCTTCCCACTCGAGGCAGGATGGCCACTAATGAAGAGATAGGGATGTTGGCTAGTATAAAGCCAGTAAATGAAAAGGACTTAGGCGTTCAGATATCAGATATTCCTGTAGTATGTGAATACCCAGATGTTTTTCCAGATGATTTACCAGGATTACCACCAGTACGGGAAATTGATTTTATTATTGAACTGATGCCTAACACAAAGCCTCTTTCAATTCCACCCTATCGAATGGCGCCAAAGGAGTTACAGGAACTCAAGGTGCAATTAGAGGAGTTAATGGCAAAAGGGTTTATTACCTCGAGTATGTCACCCTGGGGCGCACCTGTACTGTTTGTGAAGAAGAAGGATGGCAGTTTGAGGTTATGCATTAATTATAGGCAACTGAACAGGGTGACAGTGAAAAATAAGTATCCTTTACCCAGTATCGATGATTTATTCGATCAGTTGAATGGTGCTAATTTTTTCTCTAAGATTGATTTAAGTTCTGGATACTATCAGTGTGGCTGTGTTGGGCAAGTATAAATTGATTTTCTTACTCGTTTCTCGTCATTTTGAGCTTGTTTTGGCTTCCAGAGAAAAGGATAACGAGAAATAAATAAAAAATAAAAAAGAGAAGAAGCTAGGGTTTCGAATTTTGAGTGTCAAGGTAAGCAATTTCAACTCGAAGTTCATGAATTTAGTTGTTTCTTTTCAAGTTGTGCAACATATGTAAATTTGAACTGATTTGGCTGATGTTTGGAAATCTTGTGATGATTCGAAGTTGTTTGAGTTCGTGAGTTTTGATGGGAATTTATGCGGTTAGGAGTTTGATGATTAAAATTGAACTTAGAACACGTTAAGTAGTGAGAAAAATGGGTTGTTATGGTATGAGCATTTGTCAAAACCCTTCCCAGCTGAAGCAGCTAAGGGTTTGGATGTTCCAAATGATGATAGATACATAATTTTTGCTAGAATGGTTAGTTAAGTTGATTCTTTATGATGTTTATAGGGTTGTGAATGTGAAATTGGGGTCTGGATACATTAGTTGAATTGATGCAGCCAAATTCCATCTCCAGCTTGTTTATTGATAAAAGTAGATATTTTAATGGACTATGTTGTGAGTTAGTGAAATATTTGGTGATGGAATAATGAAGTTGAATGTCTTGAATGGTGTTCACAGGTTATAATTGTAGAACTTGGCTAAGTTGGTAAAGTGGTGATAGAGTGATGTCTTGATCACGGGGATTGTGAGTACTTCTCCCTTATAGTTCCATTTATGACATTGTAAACTTGTTTGCGTGATTTGATTATGGTAAGCATGTTGAATTATGTATATTTACACGTATTTAGAGCATGAAATGGATTTTGAAATGAAGGTGGTTGTGGCATTATCGATGTGATGCGCTCAAACATAGATAACCCATTTCATAACGTGTTTTCGGGAACATGATACGTTAGTTCGACCAGAGTGTGTTCCAGGGCATGTGTATGTTCCCATATAAAGGAAAAAAGAGTGTATGAAATGGGTTAATTTTGAAAAAGAATGACTTTCCTTATAGCGCGAAATAAGGGACAATTTTTGGTAGATTACTACGAAGGCGTCAGTGGGAGGAGAATGCATGTTTTATCAAATTTGTGCATTGTTTATGACTCATCCTATTTGCCTCATTTATGTATATTTAGAATTACTTTGCATTATGTTTTTAAATGTTTTAATCTCATGATACTCTTTTTATGAATGCATACATGGTACTGTCTATGGGATTTATTCACTGGGCTTGTGAAACTCATTATTTTCGTAATTTTTCAAGTTCTAACAGGAAAGCAAAAAAAAATGACTAGGGAGTGATAGCAGAATTTCAAGTCCTAACGAAGTATGTATAGGAATTTTTGGGCTAAAGATTGCTCATATCTTGTTTTAATATGTATGTACTACCACTATGTATACTACTTATCACAATAGCTTTTGTGTTCTAAAGTATACTAGTTGGGAGTGATGTCCTCTTTGAACTTTACAAATTTTGAGAGTTAGATATGGCAAGGTTTATTGGATTTGAGAATGATGAATTAAGTTTAAATACATATGCGAATTGATATTTGAATGTAGATGGTTTATTTGGGAAAATTTAATGATATATTAAATATACAAAGTTTGGTATGCGTGTATATATAGGGTATATAATGAAGTAAATTTTTTTTGATATTTGGGTTACTGGATTAGGCTGACAGGATGTCAGGTGTGTCAGTGTATTACATACCTGGTATTCTGTACTAGTCATAACGTCATGGAGAATGGGTCGCGACACGTTTTCCTTTCCAATTCTTGGAATCCTTCTTTAGGTGCCTCGATTGCCCACATCTCCAACATGTCCCCTTCATGAACCTTATAGGATTCACCTTCTTTTTGCCTATTACCAATACCAAGGCTTTAAAAGAATCATCACCTGCACCTTTTAATCTTCTCTCTTTAGAAAGTAATGTACTAGTAACTTCTTCAAGACTCACAATATCCTTCTCATTCATTAATGTAGTTTGAAGATGCTTATAAGAAGCTGGTAGATCAGTTGAAGTGCCTTATCTTCATCCTCAATTTTTACTTCAATTGCTTCTAACTCTGAAACAGTACCATTGAGGACACCAAGATGATCAACTATTGTTGTACCATCTTTCATTCGCAATGTGTGGAATTTTTCTTTAAGATACAACCGGTTTGAGAGACTTTTTCATATAGAAGCTTTCTAACTTCTCCCAAAGATCTTTTGAAAAACCACGGGCAAAAACAATCTATTACACTATCAATTAACAGATATCTCATAGGAATTAAACACTTCAAGTACTTGTACACTAGATAGTACATAGATCTGAAACTTTGGTAGAAATGAAGAGTAGAAAAAAAAAATACTCAAAATAAAATTAGAACTTAGACCGTGTCATCCACACAAGCTCTAAACTCTACTATCTTTCACAAAGCTTCTAAGGTCCAAACTTTACCTTTTTCTAGATCTCACTCACTGGTTGGGATTGATGAATAAACAATTAAAGACCTCCTTTATTCCAGCCACAATATTTACAAATTGTGGCTAACAAGGATTTCTCATTCTAAGATAACTACACCAACATGATTTTCCTTATTCAAATACAACTATATCATAAAATAACTATCTATATTTAATAAGTCCTAATTACTTTTTAAATACATGTTTCATGTTCTAATCCAACAAGAAATTCATGTTTGAGCCAAAAAACCACTTGTTCTTCAGGTGTAACTTTGCAAGTGCAACGTGGAATGCAATTAAACTCAACTATTTCTCCCCTACTCCTGCTATAATGTGGGAGTCTTCGACCAAAGGGAGATCAGTAAGAACAAGACTAACATCAACCTTCTCATGCTCCTTAATTTTCATTTTCGAGCTAAACATAACTTGAGGAAGTTCCGCGGCAGAGGGGGCGGAACATTACTTAAATCATTTAGGTTATTAAGTCTTGTCATGACCAAGATTAAGATTGGGAATACCAAATTTAACTTCTGATAATCAACCTTTTCTGATTTTTGAGGTCTTACTCTCTCTAATGCTAGATTGAATGGTGTTCCTAAGGGTGTAAGCCAACCCGGCCGAACCGAACCAAACTCGAAGGGTTGGGTTGGGTTGAGTTAAGTTGAAAAAACTCCAACCCGAAATATTCAGGTTGGGAGCCTAAAAAACCGACCCAACTCAACTCGAATCGAACTAGTTGTTATTATGATATGGTGGTGGATGAATGTGATTTTATTTAAAATATTTTGATATTTTATGGTTAATTTAAAATAGTTGTCAAATTTACATGTTGATATAGTTGTATTTGAAATTGAAACATTACATGTTTAATGTCTATTAGTGTAGAATTCGTATGTGAAATTTGCGAATATAATTTAACTCATCTTAAGAGTTAAGGTTTTTAATCCGAATGACCAACCCAACCTTGGGTTGGGTTGAGGGGCGGTTTGATTTGAGTTGGGTTCCATTTTTTTCAACCTGAACTAATTTAGGTTGGGTTGAGATTTGGCTTCAACCCGATCCAACCCAACCCGTTACACCCCTAAGTGTTCTTATTACTTGGAGGTCAGGGCTCCTATATATGGAGGGTTTTAGTCTTAAGATTTTCGGTGATGTTCTACGTGATATTTATGGTAGAATTTTGTGGTGCTTTCATATACTTTTGTGAAGACGTCTGCTCTACTTCAAGAATTGAAACTTGCTCGATTTGAGTTTACCAAGTTTCACACATTCAATGCGACTCCCTTTTTCTTGTCTAGGTCATCGAAAGGAAGTGCGATCTTCTCCGAGGTGCCTTTTTTTTTTATTGCTGAAGTTTAATGGAGAAATCATGGCTTCCATTACTCATTGTTAGAGAGAAATCATTTGGGCAATTTAAAAGTCTTATTTCCCTTGCTATCTCTCCTCATCTTCTTTGCCTTGTTGATATGGATACCAGTGGTTTTGTATATTATAATTTATTTATTTTTTGAGAAGATAACGATTTTAAGCCTACCCTATACCTATGCTAAGGAGGCGGGCCCCACCTGAGTGGGACAAACCCACAAACCTCGCCCAACCTTAAATAGAACCCCACAAGTGAAGAGGATTCGGACACAGAACCTCCTGGTTCTATGGACCTCCTGCAACCACTTGACCGACATTTGTTGAATTTGTATATTATAAATTTCAATTGATTGTATTTGGGTTCCCCTGTGCTTTATTATAATTCATTTACCTTACAAAAAAAAAATGCTTATTACGAGAGATATATGGGTTTATTTTAAATTGTTTTTCACCTTATGGGTCTTCAACTCCTGTAACCTCCTCCTCTACAACTTTGATATCCTTTCTGATTCTATTAACATAAATTAACTTTTAAAACAAATTAGTGCAATCACAAATCTACAAATGACCACTTAATTTGATGACAATAAGCATTTTTGTCAATGGACATGGTCAGTGTTCAAAATCCATAGGTCAAAAATTAATTACTATTTGCGACAAGGTGTATGGGCCGATGAGCCCTCTTATTGAAAATGTTATAGAGGATTAGTTTCGGCTAGGACACCTTTCAGGTGTTAGAAAATTAATACAAAAAAAATAAAATAAAGAAAGTATATTATAAAGACGGCTCGCAAGCCAAGCAATAAATTCACTAACTATCTAAGGTGTGTACTTGTTCATGATAGGTTGAAATCTGTATCAGTGAGTTTTCATGGCCAAGTGTGCCAAAGCCCTGATTTTTTCTTTTTTTTTGAAAGAAAAAGAGTAAATGTACAAATTTAAAAAGACCATCACGTCAAATTTATAGCAATTAATGCAATATTTCCACCTACCTAGCATTCCTCTCAATGAAAAACGCCGTGTTTGAAAGTGCAATTATTTTAGAGTAAGTGCTGGAACTCTGGCGGTTGCCCCCAATTGTCCTAATGGTGAAGCTGGGCCCCGCGCAGGGCTAAATTTTTGCCGAGAGAATAAAGAAGCATATTCTCTTTATAACATCCTTTATTCACGGTAGAAACATTTCAAATATCTAGTATTTGAAACCTATTAAGTTTTCATGAAGACCCTACAAAAAGGTTTTGCTATCATAGTAGATTTTCAGGGACCTTTCGTCAAACGAGGGAAATTCTTGGGACAAACAGCCTCTCCCTATCAGCAAAACCTCTGAAAAGGTGGGTCAAGCAAAGTTCTTGTCATATGTTAATGATTCCAACTCCAATCTCACCTACTCTATATTTTTTTGACTAAGGTTAATGAAGTAACCGACACTTCCATGTAACCATCCAACTCTTCCTCCCTCACAAGTTCAAGGCAATCAATTTATGGCACACCTGCTAATATAACAACACTAAAATTACAACTCAGAAAATTCCCTCTTAGAGATCCATCAGACTTCAGCAAGGATACTTTTTAAATAGGCCAAATCAATATATTGTTTATTGTTCTAAGCTCATAGAAATAAGATAAAAATTACATCTCTTCAGTCCTCCCAAAAAGATTAGTAGAAAAAAAAATACTACTCCAAGCTTACATCTGAAAGCTTAGAGAGGAAAAATGAAATACGAAACTGAGATATAGTTAAAACGGCTACAAAGTCCACTCTAAGAAAGAGAAGGGCCCGACTCCTGTCCTGACTCTTCCGTTAATCACCAAAAAAGTCCCACTTCTAATTGCTCTATGCACTGCCATTGGCGAGCCCCTTGGGGGGGTTAAGCTCGTCCCAAGCTTCGATCCATGTAACCATGGCTTCTGATAACTTTGTGAAGTAAGGGTCTACAGCACCTAGCTTCTCCTTGACTTGCTTGGAGAGTTCAATGTAGCATTGTTGAACACTGGTGCACTCCTTTGGAAGGGTTGCAGACTGGAAGAAAGGGATCAGCTCTTCTTGCCAGTAGATGCCTTTGTATTCTTTCTTAAGGTTAACAAATGGGTTGCTCGCTTTGCTGTGCCAAAGGTAGGGAAGACCTGTTTTGATTCCAAATCCCAAGTGATCGCATATCACCTACAAATTGATCGTAAGTAATGATATGTGAGAGATTGTCATTGTTTTGGTTTCCCTTCCATCAACATTATCATGAAGATATGAGCTCGGATAGAAACAGTAAAGAGGGTAAAAAATGACAAAGAAAGGGTATATACCTTGGTGCACCATCCAGCCCACATATCGTCGTAACGTCCAATAGGCTGACCATCACCCATGAGCCCAAAGTACATTGCAGGGCCAATGAGCTCACGATCGAATGCCAGATTCATACCACACATTGGGAATAGGGTGCCCTTGGGGATGGTTAACACTGCATCCACATACCTACAAATATATATAGAAGCATCAAGTTAATAAAACATGTCAAAGGTCTTTTTTATTTCTGTTCTATAAGGGATCAAAAATAATACCTAGTGTTTCTCTCACGAGGCTTGACGAGCTGTGTAGGAGCATCATAGTCTGGGATGTTGAGCCAAAGTCCATGAGAGACGGCTGTGGGCACACCCTCACGGAGACTGAACGGGTAGCCACGAACAAAATCAGCACCTTCTCTGTATGGATCATATAGGGTGTTGAAGAAATATGGGGTGGCTGGGGAGAGCAAGTTCTTGATGTGCTGCGAAAGAGCATTGATCTCTTTGCCAGAGGGATCTTTTGCAACCTGTTCAGCATTAGTTCACATGTTTAGGGTTTAAGAAAGAATTCAACCATAGTTAAAAAGACGATTATATTAGATGCATAAACAAGATATAGTCTATAAAACTCAAACTGTTCATGAGAAATGATGAAGTGACTCAAATACAAAACTCCGATAGTGTACTCATGCATCCAAGTCCCTCCGATCATCTTAGAGCCATGTGTATTGTATTAGGCAGCTCTAGGATGAAATAAAGGACTCAGATACGCGAGCACGCTATATCAGTTTGCTTCAGAGTCCCTGCAGCAACAATCCATTAGAAATATATCCTCAAAATGTTGTAAATTTTATCTATGAAAAACAATAAAAGAAAAAAAAAATACAACTTATTCTGCACATCTCATTGATAATCACATGGTAGCTGTGAACATTCTGGCCATATATTAAGGACTGTCACCCACCTGAATTGCTAAATCATTTTTAATCAGTTCAGATATTCAGGAATAGGTAACTGCAACTATATTAATGTTGCTATGTCCCACCCACATGCTTTATCAGCATCAAATGTCGGTGTCAGATTTAGTAATTAAACAGGATCCTTGGTTAAAATTAGGTTTTCATTTCACTTCAAATTGTAGGACCCAAAACTCCAAAGGTAGGTCAGAAGGCACAATCACTTGTGAAAATGCTGTAACCTGGCGTTCCAAAGTTGGGACATTACAAAAAATAATTGAAATTGTTAGATCTCTATCAATCAGATACAAGTCAAAGCTCTTAGATCACAACAATCTACATTTCACCGAAAGTTTAGGTCAAATTACCATGAGCAACCCAAGAAACCATACCCAAAATCAAACCCTCCAAGCTAAATTTACAATCAAAACATGCAAAATTTAGCAAAAATTGGCATTTTCAACATGCTTCGGATTCATGACACAATAGATCTACAATGTAATTTCAATACTATCTTGGCAACGGAAACTTATAAGCATTAGTAAATAACGCAGTATAAAAACCAGATCTACGATAATCTGTCAAGGAGATCTAAGATAATCTGCCAAGGAGTTGCAAAGTACATGAAACTGGGTAAAACTCAATACAGCAGCGAGGTTTTAAATTCTAAATTAATTCGAAATAGATCTGGAAAAAAAAAAGATTCAAACCTCTGACAAAATCAAAAGAAAAAAAATCTGATGATTACTCTAAACTTAGAACCCAAGAAACGAACTAAATGCACATAAAGTTTTCCCGCCAAACAAGATTTCAGCCAGAAACCCATAAAATTGTACAAAAAAATCTCGTAAAAAACCAATCTTTCACCCTAAAAAATAGAAATCCCTTTACGAACAAAAAAACCCTAAAATCAAGACCAAGATCTCATAACAATCCAACCCTTTAAAAATCACAAGTCGAAAAACACCCAAATTTTGAGAAATTGAAAGAACAAATACTTACAAAGCAATCATCGTCGATGGTGAAGATGTACTTCTTCTTGGACACCATGTACCCAAAGCAACGGCAAGCAGAATCCTTGAACGAAATGCAAGAAGCCTTAGGACCCAGAATTCTGTTGATATCGTTTCTGTTATAGAGCTCGTAATCGAACCCTTCTGGAACATTGATCGTCTTCGACGGATCACCATCTTGAACGATGATCAGATGGTACGGCTGGAAGAACGGCCTCCACATCTCGAGGAAATCGAGGTTTCGAATCGTGGGTATCACGATGTCGAGTTCATCTTTCAGAAGAGAAGTCGCAGCAACAGATTCCGCCATAATGGAGAAGAAGATCGACACGAGAAAACAAACAAACCAGAGAAGAGAGAAACAAAGATGAGCGAGTCGTTTGGTTTCGAGAGATGAAAAGAAGGGGTAGCGTTAGTATATATTAATGTTGAACGAGATGGCACGTGTGAAACAAAGTCGATCGCACGCGTGAAGTGTCGTTAAGAGACGTGGCTGACAGCTTTGTGTTTGGCAAATACCCATTGGGACGACTTGTTCAAAATCCGCCGGTGACTTTGGCTTTACATATTCAAACGTTGAAAACTGTTATAATATAATTTATAAATTTTTATAAAAATAGATTTTAAAAAATAAAAATATTTTTATAATTTTTTATCATAATTTCTCAAAAAATCTAATTATGTATTTTTGTATAATATAGATGTAAAATAATTTTTATAATCAATATATATTTATTAATCAACTAAAAAGAACAATTTTTTTTTTTTTTGAAAACAACTAAAGAGAACATTAAACAATACAAAAGAGTATGAATATTAATACAATACATATAATACTAGCTCGTTAAAAAGAGTATGAATATTGTATAAAGTGATTTTTAGTGCTATCATTGGACAACGAGGTTCATTATAATTAACCAACATCCGGAGTAGCAAAGTATCAAGACCATGTGGACGGACGGCTAGGAAAGGGGGTAATTACCGACAAAACCAAAGAAGTAGAAGCGAGACGTGCGGCGAGGAAAGAGAGAAGGAAGCGTGTGGGATTGGTGACCGATACGTGTCTAGAAAACCGGTGATTTTTGAACCCAGAAAGGCGGAAACTACGTCCGAGCTCTTTTCACAGATGATGTTAACCTGGAAAAGCGGTCAGCTCAGGTGGCGTGTCTAAGGGTAATAAGGAGTGGAAAGCATGTTAAAGAAGGCCCAACGATAAGGAGGGGTAGGGAGATAAGCTTGTCTTTTTTGCTGTAGGATCTGCGCAGCATTAATGTAGGGTCGTGTTGGCAAATAAGAATGCAACACGTAGAGTTGCAATAGCATGAATTGATTCCTTAACACGAGCACATGACATGATGAGTTGCTTTTGAACGTTACGACCCGGGAGGGTTGGTGTTTACTTATTAAACTCGGTAACATTGGAAAAACAGGCTGGAAATTGGAAAGAGCTTTGCTGTTTCGTTTGGAAATTAGTACGAGCCTTTAGCAGGGTCCTTTTGAATTTAAAGAACCTCCCCGCGTCACATGGACAGCACGTAGGAGCCGTAAAACGAAGCTTCAAATTAAATTTTGATTTTTCCTTTTTCTTTTTTTTTCTTTTTTTTTTTTTTTTTTGTGGTGTGGGGTTGGGTAGAGCATGAAATAGGAAAAAAAATAAAAAAAGAAATAGCATCATTTTATTTAATGGTAACATTCAAGAGAGGTATCTTAAAATGATACGGATGATTTTTTAGGAAATAAGAATAGGGTGTTAATTTTGGCTACTGTCTAAGAGCTTAACCCAAATCGGTCCATCTAGCCCAACCCAAGCCTAGGTCCGACTTAAATATTGGGCTGGCCAGCCCTCCCATTATGATAGAACAGACGGGTTGGAGTAATCCCTTAAAGCCTGACTCGTTCGAACGACCTAACCCAACAACCCAATAAAAATATTGTTTGGGCTAGGCCCGTGGCCCGATTTAAATATTTAATTTTTTTAACTTGTATATATCTTTCATTAAATAATAATTTTAAATAATAATTTTTATTTATAAATAATACATACTTATACAGTTATACACTTATAAATCTTTATTATAAAAATAAATAAAATTGGATGCGTTCTAAGAAATATTTTAAATATTTTTTATTAAATTATTAAATAATTTGAAAACAAAGTCCCTGTTACTATAAAAAGAATCTATACATATCAAACTCATATAAATTAACCAAAATTCGTTAGCTGATTTTTTATATTATATTTTTTATTTTTTAATAAAATTTTTGTAATCTTCTATTATTTAAATTAAGTAGTTTTAAACTTAAAAATTAGAAAGAAAAAAATATTTTCTCATTTTCTAAAATATTTCTGTACTTATTCTAAGAAATTTTAAAAATCTTAATTAAGAAAAATTCTAATATATATATATATATATATATATCTAAACTGTTTTTAATAAATATCTTTTTTGTTTGGCTACTTCAATGGATCCTCCCTATAAGTTAACAATTATAAAAGAGGTTTTAAAAATGATGTATTGTGATATATCATGTATTGACATAAAAGATATTAAAATTTTTTTGGTTGATATGTTTCTAAAATATATACAAAAGTTAGGAAATAATCAAACATTTAATACAATACCCTCTAGTTTAATGCCAACAAAATTAAATAAAGTATGAAGTTTATTATCTAAAAATAATATAAATTTTAAACAATCACCTGAATTACAACATTATTTAGATAATCCCATCATTGATGTTGATATTTCTAATAATTTTAATATATTAGATTGGTGGAGTTTTCATAAACATATATATCCAATACTTTCTATTATGGCTAGAGATTTATTGATAATTCCTATTTCTACAGTTGCTTTAGAATCAACATTTAGTTAAGGAAGAAGGGTAATTAATTATTACAGGACAAGATTAAATAAAGACGTAGTTGAAACATCGATATATTTGAGGGATTGATGTTTAGGAGATAAAGAAAATTAATTTCATACTTCTATATTATTACCTTCAGATCATATAATGAAGACGTTAATGAAGAAGAAGAGGGGTAACTGTCTTAATATTTTATTTTTTATAATTAACTTGTACTTAATATATTTTAGAAACTACATTATTTTAGCAATTTGTACACTTCTAACAATTATTTTAAGTCATTGTAACGAAGAAAATTTATTTATTTTAATTTCTTTGTAATCTTTTTTTTTAATCCCCCGAAATTTTTTTCTATGTTACTTAAAATTAAATAAATATAAATAATAATCCATTTTGCAATATCAATTTTTGTTCAATTTAATTAGTGAATCTTTTAGCCTGCAATTTTAGCCCACTTGGCTTATAGTTTTAGGTCATTCGGCCCGTTTATTTGGCCCATGAGTGAAACTCAACCCATTTAAATTTTTTTACTATGGGTAGGGCTAGGCTAGTGATTTAACGAACTAGTCCAGCCGAGCCTAACCCAATTTAATAATGCGTCGGGCTAACCCAGCCCAATTTTTTTGTCGGGCTTGTTAGATTAGGGTTGCGTCAGGCCGGGTGGCCCATATTGACACCCTTAGGTAAGAATGAGTTGTTAATAAGGAAATAAAGAAAAATTAAAAGGTAAATAATTAAGGGTCTAAGGTTAAATTAGGTGTGGCAAAACGTTTGATTAAAATCCAATTTTAGATATTAACATGGAAGGATAGGTCTTTTTTTAAAGAAAATATAATATTAGTAGTTAATTATATAATTAACCTCATCATCAAATTATACCTTTAAAAAATATCAAGTCCATTCCTAATCCATTAATTCTTCACACCCCTTATGGTGAGTCAATGACAAGAGCTAAACCTGAAACCCTTAAATTTTAAAGTCACATCTTTACCAACATAAATAGATAATTGAGGTTGGTAAATAATTAAGGGTCTAAGGTTAAATCCAGGTGGAAAAAACCCTTGGTCTAGTCGGCAGCGTCCCACACTTCCTCACAATAGCTTATGGATCCAACTCTACTCACATATACATAGATGTTGCCATGTAGATGATACCCGACGATCATTTTAAGTCTTACACGTTTCCCACTGTTAAGTACACTAATTGGGGTTCCACCGTGTGCCTCCAAGAAAAGAAAAAAAAAAAAAAAAAGAACATAGATGTGATCCAACGTAACACCGGTTTAAATTTGGGTACTATGTCTATCTTCAAATCCAACCCTATTTAAAATTAAATTGTTTGATTTTATCTTAAACTAACATTCATAAACGTAAAATATAAATAATTAAACATAGGATTTGACAACTAAAGTATGATATTCATATTTTTAAATCAACAAAAGTAGCCATGAGCCTGTGGCTAGATGGTTAGCATCACCCTTCCATCATGTGAAAGTAGGGATGGCAATTGGGGCCATTTGGCCCGGCCCGGCCCGATCCAACTGCTCTTAAAAATAATAGGGCCAGATTGGGCAAGGCCTTATAAAATTTTGGGCCGGATCTTATAAAATTTTGGACCAGGCCAACATTAAAAAGTTTTGGTCCAGACCCAACTCAAAAAATATATGGACCGGGCCTTTGAGTCAGGCCTTTTGATCGGACTTTTGGACAATTAATGTAATCAAATACATATATTAAAGTTAAATTAGTTACAATAAAATATAAATTTTAGTTAAATAATTAAATAAAACATACAAATTAAAAATATTATTTATTAATTTCTAAATAAATATCAAATTATTTCCAAATATTACAACAAATCTGTCTCCGGCAATGATAGCGCGCAATTATTGACCTATAGCGCACTATCGGCCTGTTCATTATGCACAATATTAGCCTATAGCCGGCTATTGAAGCTTGATATACTGAAAACCGAAAGTTCATGATTTTCTTAACTCATTGATAGCGCGCTATCATCCATGATAGGGGCTATTTTCCTTGGAACAAAAAAATATAATTTTAGCAATAGCTTGATAGCGGGTTACCATCAATGATAGCACGTTATAGGTTCCTGATTTTGAAAAAATCAATCTTTTGACATTCAATACTTATTTTATTGAATCAAAACACTTTGATATAAGATTAGATACTTTAAATCATTCAAAACTCTTTGAAATTATGATTAAAACTTTTCGGAAAGTATTTTGTTAAAATAAAATACTAAATCAAAGTGATTTTGAAAACTTTCTAATTTTGAGAGTTTTAGTGCTGAGATTGATCGAGAGGTTACCCTACATACCTAAGATCAAACTAATGCATTCCATATGAGATATGTCTTCGTTCTTCGAGCTTAATCTTTGTAGACTTCTATAGCTATTATTTGATATGTTCTTGATGATTGGTTGTAGAACTTAGATACCTACGTGAGGAGCATTGGTCCACTAGATTACAAACCACATTAAATAAAACAAATAATTCATATAAGTTTGTGCGTGTATGTATAATATATTTTCTATTTATATAATACTCTTGAATCTTAATTATGTTTTGTTTTTACCATTTTATACTATAATTATATACTATATATACTCTTATTAAGAAATAGAGTAGGTATGTGAATTATTTATTTTATTAAGAAATAGACTAGGTATGTGGATTATTCGAATTATATACCTAATTGAACATACTCTTAATAATGTATATATAATACACTCTTAATCATAATAATACACTTGATTATGTTTTTTATCATTATATATACATATACATATACATATACATACATACATACATACATATATACATACATATATATATATACATATATATATATATATATATAATTTTTTTAACACAATGTATTATGTATGCGGTACGTATTATATTTTGTTGGGAGGTCAGCTCGGATAGTAGCTGACCTAGACACTAGAAAAGCTAAGCTGGCAATATAGAAAACATAAGCCATGTGTAGAGGCTGACGAGCCGAGGTGGCGAGGTAAAAATCGCGTAAAATGAAAGACCTCTAGGTTAGCTCGGCTGAATCATATTTACCTCGATCATAGAAAACCGACTCAGCCGACCCGACGAGGTGATCTTTACGAAAATCCCTAAAACCTGTTGACATCGTTAGCTCGGCCCAACCAAGCTCATTGCTGACAACTCAGTCTTGAGACGAGCTGATTATCTCTGACAACTCGGCCTTGCTGATGATTTCAGACAAGGCAGAGAAGATAAGAGATTCCTTCCTAAAACGTCATATCTCGAGAAATCTGAGGTAGTTGTGCATGTATCAAACACGAACTTCGACATAGAGACGAGATAGAACTCCTCATCCGAGACAAATCAGGAAAATAAGGATCATCCGAGATGAGATAAGATTCCTACTCCGAGATAAACCCGGAAGATAGGGATCATCTTGGAGAGGATGAGATTCCTTCTCCAAGAACAATTCGGAATAGATGAGCTCATCCGGCTCATCTCAACCAACGACGAAACGACATGTGGCACCATGCCTACTGGGCAGCTAGCCATTCTGGCCAGATGACCTCCACTACAAATAAGACCTACCACCCTCACCATAAGGTACAAACAACTTTCTACAAGAGTTATTGCTATAGTCTTGAACAAGCTCTAACTTAGGCATCCGAGGGTCTTCGGCTGGCACCACACCGGTGTTCCTTACGATAACCCTATTACTTTCTCTCTTCTTCTCAGATCTAGCAGAAAAACCCTCGCCGGAGCCTGAGAGTTCATACTTCCAAATACGATCATCTCCTACACGTGTTCATCTACTTGGTGTTGGTCAGATTCTGCATCAACATTTTGGGTCGTCTGTGGGGACGACTTATCAAGCCAATAAAAGTTTTTCGGCAATGAGTCAAGAGGCAAATCCCTGCATTTGGAAGAGCTTCCGGCTTCTCCGGAGCCTTCTAAGGCCCAGCGAGGGAGACCTCCCAAAAAGAAGAAGAGCTCTGCTCAAAATTCTACACAAATCAGTAACATTGAGAGGAAAATAAAAAAGATCTCTCAACTAGTGCTGGAACAAAATGAAGCATTGCGGGCAGCTCTTCCGTCGTCACTTCCATGAGTCCCAAAGGTTCGAAAAGATGAAGGAAGTCACTGCCGGAGTATCAATTCTCTAACGAAATCTGTGAAAAACAATAGCAAGCATCTCAATGGATCAAAACAAAAACCTTTTTCCATAGGAGATCTTCGCCATTCTTGAAGGCGAAAAAGAAGGAACACGACTCTTGCTCTTTCCAAGTCCAGTCAGTACGGAAGAGATCAAGTTGTTCTCTACCTAGATTAGTCCCAGCCAGGTCGGCCCCAACCAGGTTGGCCCTAGCAAGGATACTTAAGCTAGGATCGCTTCCTGCAAGGTCTTCTCGATCAGTACGAACCAGGCTGACCTGGCCTTCTAAAAGCACTCAATGTAAATCACTTCTAATTTGGAGAAGTCGGCTCTGTCTGTCTTTCCAGGGCTATCCCAGTGAACTGCAAGGCAAAACAGAAGTTAGGCTAAGCTGAACAAATCAGCACAAAAATATAGAAAGAAGGACAGAGGTCAGCTTGGTACCTGAGTATTTAAACATGGTCTGCACGCCAGCCTCCTCAGCTCAGTTCCCTGAGACAAGGAACCAAGTGTTTTTCTACCCTTTGTTAGCGGTTGGGTTCTCAGTGATAAGAGCAGGATGTTTATCCCCACTAGCCCATGTGCTCTCATAGTACCAGCCTGAACAACGAGGGTGAAGTTTGATCTGGTAGCCGAACTTGAACACCGTGGAGCTAAAGTCAGGCCAGCCTTGCTCATTCCACAACACTATCAGGCAGAGAAAAGCTCGCCAAACATTAGGGTTTAACTGAGCCGGGGCAACATTCTGGTCGGCCAAAAGTCGGCAAACGACCTTGGGTAAGGGAAGGGTGGCCCCATACTTGAACAAACTAGTGTAAAAGGTTACCCAACCTTTCTTGGGGCAGCTCAATCTGTCATTGTACCATGGAACGTGCATCCGGACAGAGGACGGTATGCCGAGCAAAGCCCTTAAGTAAGAGAGATGGTCCTCAGTGACAGAGGAAGATAACTCATCAATAATAAAAGGTCCTGCCCCCTCGTCCGACTCGATCTCAGAATTAGAATTAGACTCAGACTTGACCTCAACCGCTTCGTCGTCCGAGGTGGCCCCGTCGGCTCGGCGATCAAGTGTGCTAGGGTCACCTTGAACCATCTCGCTGGAAGCTCGATTTCGAGCAGAACAGGGGTTGAGGGCGACGTTAACCAGGCTAAGGATTTCGACGCCCGCAGACTCCCTCTCCTCTAAGGGCTGAGCAACCTCTACCTCAACATGAAGCGGTTGGAATAAAAGCCATAAATACTAAGTAAATTAGACGAGGAGGATAGCAGTAAAAATACAGAGCAAGGAATAAAAAATCAGACTTAGAAAGGACCGAACTGGAATAAAGCCGAACTGGAGAAAATTCGAGCTGGGAGAGAATTCGGAGAATAGTGAAGTCAAATGATTGGGAGCCACTATATATAGAGGGTCCTTCTCAATTCAGAACTGTCGAATGTCGAGAATGTGGATCTCGAGGAATATCTAACAACCCCAATCGTAGTTGATGAACCGACGTAACGTCCGGCTACACTGTTCCCAACGTGCGGATCTCAAGCAACATCAGACGACCCAAAACACTTTCAACGCAATGCAAATCTCGAGAAAAATCTAAGATGATGGTAAGCCTTTCACCCCAACCAGGGTTAAAAGGCTTGGGGGGTAAATGTTGGGTGGTCAACTAGGATAGTAGCTGACCTGGACACCAAAAAAGTTGAGCTGGCGATATAGAAAGCATAAGCCACGTGTAGAGGCTGACGAACTGAGGTGGCGAGGTAAAAATCGTTTAAAATGAAAGATCATTAGGTCAGCTTGGTTGAATCATATTTACTTTGACCATAGAAAATCGACCAAGCCAATCTGACGAGGTGATCTTTACGAAAATTTTGAAAACTTGTTGACATCGTTAGCTCAGCCCAACCAAGCTCATTGCTGATAGCTCAGTCTTGACACGAGCTGATTATTTTTTACAGTTCGGCCTTAAGCTGAGCTGATGATTTCAGACAAGGCAGAGAAGATAAGAGATTCCTTCCTAGAACGTCATATCCAGAGAAATTCGAGTAGTTGTGCATGTATCAAACACCGACTTCGACATAGAGACTGGATAAAACTCATCCTCCTAGACAAATCAGGAAAATAGGGATCATCCGAGATGAGATAAGATTTGTAACTCCCCGTATGTACGAGTTAAACTTGTACGTTGACTTATACATATTGTTAGGCATATTTGTACGCGTATACGCATGTACATGACCTTTAGATAGTGTTAATGTATTTATTTTAGGGCTATTGGTACCCTAGGAAGCTAGTTGTATCATAAAATGCCCAATACATAGTGAAATTCGAACGTGTCCATTGTGACCCACCTCCTAGCCTGGGGACTGGTTTGGTAAATTTTATCGAAAGCTAGCCTAAAAGATATAAAGTCCACATGCCTGTCCTTTGGACTCAAGAGTTGTCGCACATGTGCAGTAGGTGTGATGAAGGAATACAATGGTCAAGGATAGAGACTACCCTGATATACATACATGTCTACAAGCACATGCATAGCATATCGGTAGTCACGTAACCACCTAGGGACGGTAGAAGCGCTTGCCCCAATTAATTATTGGCGCGAAATGCCTTGACTTAGTTAACCTCATGCGATATATGTCCACTGGAAGGACATGTGCGGACCAGGTTACATATATTCCCTGACAAGGGACATACAATGAGAATCCAGGTTGAACACTAAGAGAGGGAAATTGTACGTGAACTCAGGATAGTATCAGGCCATAAACTTCCTCGTGACGGTGTTTTACATGTCTATCCATTCATGCATTTATATGATTGATGATGATTGTCTTGTTTATCTTATGATTATTATTATGATTAACTCGTTATAAATTGACATAATCCACTGAATATCTACCTTTTCTACTGGGCGATGGTTCATCCCGTTGTTACCATTTACAGGAGCTTGAGGCAGTCTGGACGAGGGTTGCATGGGCCCTAGTTTTGTGTATACCTTAACTAATTGTTGTATTAGTTAGGTTGATTTGCGAGTGTGTTCCCATAAGTGACAGTCTTCATGATGCCCATTTTTGTACTCAAATTCTATATAATAAATGACAAGAATTTTTGCGACATTGTGTTCCTGCGCATTCTGTATTCTGTTGTAACTGCTTGCATTTCGCCTGTGTGAGTTTCGTCGATCTAGACGAGACCTCGGCGGGGTGTGACAGTTCATCTACAACCAACACATCTATGTGATATATATATGTATATATATATACATATATATTGTGATAGTTATATACAAGTCCAAAAGAACAAAATAATCAAAGTGAAAAAACTATACACCCAAGCCCCCAACACAAATCCTACATCCAAAAGAAGAAGAAGGCTTCTCACAAGGATCAAGCCTCGCCTTTTCCTTTCGAATCTAAACTTGAGAAAAATAGGGGAAAAGGGGTGAGCTCAACTAACTCAATGAATAATCTCACATTAATCTCCACAAATGCATTTATAAAACATGTATGCCATTGAAATAATATTTATAAGCACAAATGCATCAATGGAGTATAGTATACATGATCCCAAACTAATCATATAAATTATGCATCATTTTCATAAAAAGTATGCAAACGCCTCAACTAAGGTCACATCACAATAATACATGCCTACACTTCCGCCATTGCGCTATGGGTTCAGACTAGTGTATTACCCGTCACCAATCCTTCCACCTTACATTCTTTTGTAACGGAAAGTCCTTTCCACGAAGCACTTATCCAAGTAACTCCGGCAGCACATTTCCCCAAAGAACAAGTAAGTGGAAAGACAACCAATGCCAAGGTATTTAATCCAAAATACCCAAGGCAATTCAATGCATAAAAATTCATTTTCATGATCATAAACACAATGCACATATATAATGGAATGCATATCGTTCAACAAGCCAATTTCATATAAATACAATGCCATAAATGGAAAAATAAAGTGAGAAATACTCACAACCAATCCAAAAGCCTATTAACCAAGCTAAACACTCCCAATTTGACCAATCCAAATCTCAATGTCCTGAAATCAACATGAATTTACACCTTCTAGATTAATTTCATGCCCAAACACATATTTATATAAATTTAATATAAACCCAATACATTTCGTAAACTTTCATAATCCACATCAATTTGCTAAACACATAAAACCATGCCTAATTTCTCAAGTAAAGGTCTCTACATAGCCAGCTAGGCCAATTACACCATTCACCATCCAAGTCATGTAGAATCACCATAATTCATCAAAACCCCCAATTCTACACCATAGGCACAATATGCAACACTCATGTCTAAAATTAGAGTAAAATCTCTATAAGGCCATATTGGGTCAATTACACTAATCATCCCTTCAAACCAAGTGGAACCATCAATTAACATCATGAATTATCAAAACTCATCCAAATGCATAACATAAGTCACACGCACACTATTTGGAGAGCTACAAGTCCACTTTCTAGGGTTTGGGTCACATGTAAACACATTTAATAATTGAACTACAAACATTAATTACACTCCTAATTCAATGCACTGTTCGGATGTATCAAGCTACCAACAAAAGATCCCAATAACCAAATGAACCATTCAATTAAAGAATATCAAGATGAAAACTTTCTATCCAAAATTTAGCTAAATCCAACGGTGGATCAAAGAAATATGCCACTTTGATGAAAACAGCTGTAATAAGAAGGTTTCTCCTCTCCTGCTACAGCTACTTGAACTCATATGATCATATCTCACAAAATAATCTCCATTCCACATCTTCACCATTCAGAGTGCACAAGGGTTAGTTTTGAACTTTTTGACGAAATCTTAGATCAATCCAACGGTGGATGTTGGAGATCCAGCAGTTTGATCTAAACTGCACAAGAAATCCAAATTTTTCATCCAGCTGTGTTTGGAAGGTTATATCTCTCAGCAGAAAAGTTAGATCAAGATCTCCACCGACCAGAATGTAGAACCATCAGAGATGAATTGGCTGAAACATTTTCAGCTTAATTCGACAACAGATCTAAGATATCCAATATGATGAAAAACGCTGCTAAAACATCCCTCCAAGAAACTTCCTCTCTCTTTCCTTCTCTTTCTCTTCTCTTCTTCTTTCTTCTCCTTCTCCTTTCATCTTAAACGTGCAAGACAAATTTTATTTCTTCTTTTTTTTCTCCAAGCCGTGAATCCACTTTCTTTTTGCTCCAAGTGGTGAATCCACTTTCTTTTTCCTACAAGTGGTAAATCAAATTAATATTTTTAAATCTAAGTACAATTTACATAATTTCATGTCAACACATACAAATATATGCACTTTTCCAAAAAATAGGGAAATAAGTATACTAATGCGTATACGACCACGTGGTGTTGGGTAATGACATAGGCAATACATAGGATAAAATTTAGGGTCATTACAATAGGATACCGGATGACCGAGCCTAATATTATTTTGGGGTTGGTCCCCTGTCTTTAAAGTCGTAGCTTCCATTTGGCAGGCAGTACTGTGGCTCCTGAGTTCAGTAGCTCCCTTTATACGTTGACTAAAGTTGAGACCTACTCTTGCATATACCGTAGCCGGTCCTCTATGTTATTGGGAGGAAACTCCTTGTTGCTTGACTCTTGAACGTGGGAGGCAAACTGTTGTTCCATCATTTCCGAGCCTAGACGACTTTGTTCATCCTACTCCTCTGGGCCTTGGGTTGGTTCTACAACACTTTCGTCTCGATGTTTGATTCGCGATGGGCTTATTCGATCCACTCCAAGATCTTTGCCATTCGGTTGACGTTCTCGACCACCATCCCAATCCTTCGATCCATACTCCTAAGTCGAAGCTGAAGGGCTCGATACCCTTAGGTGACTTGGAGGTTGAAGCGGGGTCTCCCACGACGGAGTTGGTGAACCGGTTCCTGATTCACATCTTATTCTTGAGGCCGATGGACATTCTTCTTACTCATTTTGATCGGGCAACGAACTTTGAATGTTGTTTCCCACAAATGACACCAAATGTTTCAACCAAAAATCTCTCGTGAAGAACCGGGGGGTGATGTTTGCTGATTGAATGTAAAAACTGTTTTCTTTTCCTCCAAAGTCCTTGTTACACCTCGATTCTCAATCAATAATATATGACAAGCAGCGAGAAAGAATCGAGATGCGAACAAAATGGACAACAACATGGATCTTTTATTCATCCTCCTTTAATTATGGAGGGCACAAGTACAAGTGTTGCATTCATAAAAGTACAAAGTACGTAGCAGAATTACATCTTAAACATCTAGATCTAAGTCGAAGTCAGTAACATACGCGCCTTGCTCCGTGCGTAGCTCCAACTCTCCTACTCTAGCATGCATCGTCTAAAAGCTTGGGGGAGAATATCAACGGGGTGAGCTCAACAGTTCAACGGATCTAGCAAGTTAAATGCATCTTATACAAAATAATAAAGATAATAGTCCACATATCATAAGCATATCAATCCACAGCAATACGGTACAATCATGAATGATGCAACAACATCCCTTGCACCATGGTTTGAGCACGTGCAGCAGCTCTATAGCCCTTTGGTACGCGTGCTATGTAAATGTTATAGAGCAACTACAGAACACCGCGGGTCAAGTGCTTAGTATCATTAAGTGGTGGCCCCCTTGTAATCACGGACCGAGCGCAATGCAGCTACGAGGTACATGACCAAGGGTTTAACCTATACCACAAGTGGCTCTAATGGTCCATGGTTCGAGCGCGTGTAGCAACTCCACAACCCCATGGACCAGCCTCAATAGCATAAAATAAATATGCTCATATGCATGAAGTAATGTAGCATGGTATAATGAAAATGAGAAATGCAATGTCATGATTATTATAATGTAAAGACACGCAAACCTAGGCCTTCATCCCCATCTTGCAACTTTTGTTGTCGCTTTGCGAGAATGCACGACGACCATCTCTGCAGCCATTCTACAAGCATCGCGCCCATGGCTTTCTCCTGCCCTGAATCAGATAGTATTTTGGCACATCATTAGATCTTACAATCCATGGACTGCATCTCAACGCATCATGGGTCTCCAGCCACCGCGGACAGTATCCTGGTGCAATGTTAGACTCTATGTGCCATGGACAGCGTTTCAGTGCATCATTCATCTCGGCGCATTGTTGGGCTCCCAAGAGAAGCGAACAGTATTTCAGTGCATCACTGGGTTCCAAGCACCGCGTACGACATCTCGGTGCTCCAAACATCAAGGGGGAGGCATAGGGTCGGCCATCTACCCTCCAAATGGTGCCCCCCCATGGCATTTATAAAAAAAAATCGTCAAGAAGAGCAAGTGCCTGGGTACGTGGGCACTTCTTCGGGCACTTCACTGGGCACATGCCTGGGCACTTTATTGGGCAGACACTTCATTCGGCACATGCTTTGGCATGTGCCTAGGCATTTCATTAGGCATGTGCCTAGCCATGTGGACATTTTATTTTATTATTCTTGGTCTTAATTCGAGAAACCTTCATTCTTATTTCTCATTTCATGTTAAGTCGAGTGTTCGTGAAAACACTTTTGCTTTATGTCATTTTATGATGTATTATCTAGTTGTTTCAAATTTTTGAGGTGTTACAGTCTTCCTGCGAGATCTCCTTACTCCTGACCTGCAAAAGGTGGTGACATCGGGTTCATGTCACCCAAGACACTTCGATGCCTAAGTTAGATTTTGTAAGAGAAAAGTATACGTGTAGAGAGTTTGAGGTTTAAAGCATACCTATTTTTGTAGAATAAACCCCTTTTATAGTTGAGGGGAAATGGTTTCTACATTTAATGTCATTCTCCATCAGTGGGAGTGATTCACGTTTTTCCTTATCAGGAGTTTATTAACAATCTTGTGCATCGGGATCTATTCTATGCGATATCAAGTTTGGAGATATCGGGATTTGGGTCAAGTCGAAGGAAGTTCAGATTGCGGTAGGTGAGAGAGCCCCTTGGCTGTGGCCGAGGGGAAGTCTTGGTTGTAACCGAACAAGGGGGAGAAGTCTTTGGTCTGGGTCTGGTGCGTCCTCAATCGTAACTGAGAATTTCCTAGACAACGGTTGACGGAGGACCCCCGATCAAGGCCAAAGGTGCCCTCATCCATGGTCGAGGAAAGGACCCTCGGTCATGGCCAAGGGTGGGCCCTCAGCCGTGGCCGAGGAAGGCTTCCTTGGCCACAACTGAGGAGGGCTTTCTTGGCCAAGGCCAAGGGGACCTTCAGCCATGGCTGACAGCTAATTCCTCAACCATGGTCGAGGTGCTCTTGACCTTGTCCGAAGGCTTCTGCTTTCGTCTTTCCCGGTTCTTTCCTCCGATGATTTCCTCGGTCAGATTTGTTTTTTAGTTGGTTCTCTTGTTGTTCCTTTTTTGGTGGAAGAAAAATGATTATACAGGTGTAGGTATAATGACAAGTTAGGCTGACAGAATGGCTGGGGTGTGTCGGTATATGGTATACCTAGTATTTTGTCTTCTCCTTTGAGCTTCTAATTCACATAATCTCATATTGCACTTTAAGAATTTACACGTCAAAGAATTGACTTTTCTTCCCGTAATGATGGGAAAGTTGTTTCATATTAGCTAATATTAGGTTTTAACAATTTTGCATGACATTCTTCTTAAACTAGCTTTTTCCCAGTGTAAAATTGTTCACATTGGCTTATATTGCAAATTATCAATTTTGTACGCCATTTATTTAAATATGGCTTTTCTCCCTCAAATGATAAGAAATTGCTTCATATGACTTATATTCCATTCTAGCAATTTTTGCATGTCATTATTCTAAAATTAATTTTTTCTCTCCCTAATAGCATGAAAATTGTTTCATTGAAACTTGACCAATTATATCATTATTCCAAATATTAAGACTTGGCCATTATGTAAATATTCAAAGCATCATTAATGATCCTTAAACTTGACAAATTATTTCAAAATATAAATATATTTATGTCAAAGTGTTGACCTAAGTAGTTTTCCATTTAGAATTCTTCTAAGTGTTTTGATGCTAACAAACAATATAACCATGGTGCTAATGGTTTAATTGAGTATGTTTCAGCACCAAAGATCAAAAGTAAAATGCCAATACAAGATTCAAGTGATTTCAAGTCAACTCAAGTGGATCAAACAAAGTCAAAGGAAAAGATTGGACGTGTTGACTTGGAGACAAGGATGAGAGCTTACAAGTGTACTTAGAACTAGGTTGTAATCTTTCCTTGTCTTTATATTGCTTATTTATTTCCAAATCATTGCATGCATGCATCATATTTTAAAACCATTTGTTTTGCTAAGTCAAACCTATTTTTAATTTAATCAAACATTTGACTTTTACCAAAATTGATTTAAACACTTGCATGAACTTCACTTCGATCATAATTCAATGTTTTCAAGTGTATTTGAACTTGATTTTTTGAGAAATCATATTGTGGACTTAGCAAAATTTTTAAAAATCGAAAACCAAGTTTCTGTGTAAGTAGAAATATGTTTTTTCCTTAAGAAACGCGCTTCCTTACAGTCCAGAGAGAATTTTCCCAACTGGACATATAGAAACGCGCTTCTTGTATTCCCAGAATGATGAACTTTTCTTAGAGATAAGAAAACACACATTCTCTTAAGAAACACGCTTCTAAAAATGTCTAGAAATCGATGCCATCTGAAATTGAACAGAAACGCGCTTCCTTTCACATAAACGCATTTCTCCATGTTTTCCCAAGAGCTGTTTTTCAGTGTTTTTTTTTAAACAGAAACGTGCTTCTCTCCATAAAAACGCGTTTCCTACTTTTTTCTGGGTATTTCTCTATAAATACACCCCTTAACTCATTATGAGCAACCTTTGCAAAAAATCTTTAGAAACTTGTGCATTTGTATTTTTCTCTTGGTTTTCAAAATCAAACAAGTTTTCACAAACTCAAGTATTTTGGTTTGTGATTTGAGAGAAAAAGGTTTTGATCTTCAAGTGTTCATCATCCTTCAAGTTTTCTCTCTATTTTGAAGAAATCACCTGTGCTTTAATCATCAATCTTTGAGAAGATCATTTTGAGAGATTTCAAACACTTGGTGTTTTTGAAACTTGTGTTAATGTTTTTGTTCTCCTTATTTTCAAAAAGAAAATCTAAGTTTCTACAAAATCTTTTTCAACTTAGTTTTGAGAAAAATCATTCAAGTGTCCAAATTATTTTCAACAAGTGTTCAAATATTTTTACAAACATTTTTTCAATATCTCTCTTTTGGGTTTTCTCTTCAAGCTTCAATATGAAATCTTTTTTTGAGAGAAACCTATTTTGATTCTTAGGGAAATTGTGTGCTTGTTTTTAAATAAAAAAAATCCCTAGAACTTAAGTGTTTTGTGAGAAAATGAGAGAATGACTTTTAACCTATATCGTCCATCTCTTCTTATTTTCAAAACACCTAGAGAGAGCATTTGAGTGAAAAATCATCTTGGTGATTTTGGAGCTTTATTTTTGCATCAATCATGCATGTTTTCCAACAACCTTCAAATGAGCAATATAGATACATGAAAGGTATATAGTTATAAGTGTTTCTCATTTAATGAACTTTAATTTCATATCTTGTATTGAATGAAATTGTAATATCCTGCCTTTCATTGTAATTGTTCCAAGGATTTGGAACATGCATTTATGATTTAGTTCACTTAGGATTCTTATGTTGGAATATAGGTTTAGTTTCACCCTTTCTCATGAAAAGAGTCAAGTGGTTTTTTCTTAGCCCGTAAAAGGAAATCGGCTTTTTCTTTGCTCGTAAAAAGGAACAAGTGGTTCATTCTTAGCCCGATAAAAGGATATTAGGTTCTTCCTTATCCTGCAAAAGAAAGTAGACGGTTCATCCTTAGCCCGTAAAAGGATAGGTTTTTCTGGAACCTCTAAAAAGAAAAGTGTAACGGTTTGATTCACACTCGGTAAGTGAATTCGAGATAGTGGAATCCTAGAGAGGTTTTCTATAGGCATGGACGTAGGAAATTAGATTTCTGAACTATGTAAAAATCTTGTCTTAGCATTTTAATTTCTACATTTTACGTTTGTACATGTTCTGTAATACCTTAGGATTGCACAAAAAAAAAAAAAAAATCAGGGGCAACGCCCGAACGTTCAGGCGCCAAAAACCTCTATATAAACCAACCCCCCTCTTCATTTTTCACACCAAATTCACTCCAATTTGTGATTTTTCCTCCTCTTTTCACTCATTTTGAGTTTTCAGTCTTTTGAGACTCTCTGTTCGAGACTCTTGGTGCGGTGCGACGAAGTTCTGTCCGGAGGAAAGCGCCAGATCTGAAAAAGAAGAAGTTCTTATTTGAAGGTGGGGAACGAAACATAGGTTTGCGTGTTTTATAACTTTTATTAAATTTTACATTAAGTTATTATTATATCTACTGTTCATTTACACTGCATTATGTCATATAATGTTTATATTGTCGCACTCATGCCTGTACACTTGGAATTCATGTATTATACCGTTATAATGCCGGATTTGTGGTCAATCTGACTCAACTAGACTCGGTCTTGTCCTCAGTAACTTTAAATAGTGAACGGGAGGCAGCGGGCTGCTCTAGGTGATTGGTATTTAAGCAGACCTTGTGTCTCACATCTCAACTGGGGACTGATATAGTTGTCTTATTGAAAGCTATCAGCATATACAAGTAATACTGAATGTCCTAACCTTGCACGTCGTGATACCGACCTTTATAAGGATCACCAGACGTTGCCAAAGTCAGTCTAAATGTCAAGAAAAGACCAGACCAGTAGACTAGACCAGTTCATGCATTGGCATCATACATATCACCACCTAGGGACGTATGTGGTTTATGACTCATAGAATAGTTAGGAGCATTTCTCGCTATTCATTATATTTCTCTGGAGAGGGAAGTACATGAGAACCCGGCTACGCCTGGGGAGGGACATCAGTACGTGAATCCAGAGCATCGTTCCTGAGGAGGGACGTACAATAGAACCTCGCTACGCCAGGGGAGAACGTCCGGACGGACATTTGTACGTGAACTCAGGCGATGTACGTTCATCAAACCAATACGAGACGGTGTCATGCATACATACATATTGATTGATTATGATGCTCACATGTGTATTTAAGATATTTGATATTGAAGTATGTTTTATTAATTGTTATACTCACGAACTATTTTACCCACTGAGCGCGTTAAGCTCACTCCATTATCATCCAATCTTTCACAGGAAATTAGGGTGGACTGGGTGCAGGTTATGGGGCCCACATTTTGCACCCTTTGTGTTATTCATTGGGGATTTTGGAGAGTATGTTCCCTTAACCATTTTATGTACAAAAATATTTTGAATTAAATGAAATCAGATTTGTACTATGTTATATATTTTCGCTGTGCACTCTGTTGTTACTATTGTTATCGTTCCAAATGTGCGCCCCGTCCGCGAGTGTACCGCCGGTTTAGGCGCGTCCGGACGGGGTGTGACATTTTATGGTACCAGAGAGTACGGTCCACGGCCCGCCAAGTCCACCAAATTAGGGAAAAAAAATTTTATTAGATATATATATCTCTAGAACTATATATATATATATGTCAATTATATATAGTTGAAACTTATATTAAATATATATCTAAGAAAACTATATAGTTTTATATAGTTTAGATTTATATATATAGTTGTGATTTATGAAAACTATATATATGGATATGATTAAATATATATATATCTATATATCTATGTATATATGAGATATATATATACCATATGGTTAATGGAAAAATTTGAATGAAAAATTTTATAAGATATATATATCTCTAAAACTATATATATATATAGTTGAGATTTATATTAAAAATATATCTAGAAAACTATATGATTTCTATATAGTTTGATTTAAATATATATAATTATGATTTATGAAAACTATATATATTGTTATGATTAAATATATATATATATATATCTATATATCTATGTATATAAGAGATATATATGTACCTTGTTACCAATGAAAAATTTTGGATGGAAAAAAATTATATATATATATATATATATATCTCTAGAACTATATATATATATATGTCAATTATATATAGTGAGATTTATATTAAATATATATCTGGAAAACTATATGATTTTTTTTATATAGTTTGATTTAAATATACATATAGTCATGATTTATTAAAAACTATATGTATAGTTATGATTGAATATATATATCTATATACCTTAGTATATATAAGATATATATATATATCATATTATTGATGAGAAATTTGAATGAAAAATGTTATTAGATATATATATCTTTAGAACTATATATATATGAATTATATATAGTTAAGATTTGTATTAAAATATATATATAAGAAAACTATATATGACTTTTATATAGTTTAATTTCAAATATATATATATATATATAGTTAATTTATGAAAACTATATATATAGTCATGATTAAATATATATATCTATACATTCATATATGAATACGATATATATACATCACATTACTAATGAAGAATTTTGATTACATGATGACATAAACATCAAGAGAAAAATATAAAATATTGTCTAAAAGACAAAGAATAAATTTTAAAAATGTTAGGAATATATTTTGTGTCATTCACAAATTTATTTTCCTTTCAGCAAAAGAATGGCCTCAAGTGAAGGAGCAACTTCCACTAGCAGGGAACCAATTCCCACTAGACTCAAGGAATTGTCCAAAAGGGAGGTTATGACTATGAGGAGCATCGACAATAGAGATCTCCTCCTCCGCCCAATCCTTCACGACATACTCGCAACACTGGGTTGGTTAAATATAACCAAAGTCGAGGGTCACGTCTCTTACAACTTAGTGAGATCTTTCTATGAAGCCATGAATTGCGTGGGACTTCAAGGAGATGAGCTCAGCCCTATTTTGGAGACAACAGTCATTGGGACTAGAGACGCTATGTCAAGGGCCCAACTTCTTGTGTTATATTGCATAGAGAAGGAAATAAAGGTGTCCCTACCACACATCATCATCTAACAAATGTTGAGGGTGATTCAAAACCCTTTGAGAAAGGAATCCTCGGTTACGGAGTTTTGATCATGAGGATGCTATACGAAGAAACATCAACACTTTTGATGGGACTTCGAAGCAGATCACTGAGCCGGTTACAACATCCTCTATCTTCAAGACATATGGCACAAGTGGGGGGTAACTGACGAAGAAGTATTCGACACGACAATAGGAAATGCCGAGAGAATGAGAGACAAGCATGGACGTTGCCTTCAAAAAAGTCGACGCAAGATTCTCGTCAGAGAAGCACCAAATAATGAACCAAATCAGAATCCTACATCAGACCCAACCCCAAATAGTGATCCAACCGATCGACCATTCACTGAGGAAGAGTTATATGCCATACTAAATCAACCTCAACAAAGTCATGATAGACAAGGTACGCAAGCAAATCCACCAACTTGGAACGTGCCAACTCAAGGCAACACTTCGTACCAAAGATTTCCAACTCCTGAGGTACAGTATCTGCCAGTTCCACAAGTTGTTGTGAACCAACAACAATGGTATTGGGCGTCACCAAGTTTTGGAGGGCAAAACATCCCAATGAGCCCATTGTTTCAAAATTTTTCACCTCAAACAAATCCAAATATCCAAGGGGTTCCAGTTAGGGGATCCCCTTACAATCAAAACAACTACCTTTCACCTATGAATCACCCGTACAACCAATACCTTCCCCCAATGCCTATGGCCTACCCTCCACCTATGGGACAATCGAGCCATCAACCACCAATGGACGAATCGACTAACCTTTTTGAACGGTTAAATGAAATGGCATCCAATATAACAGAAATGAGAGAGACTCAAAATAATATATTAACACATATGCGAAACTCCAAAACAGAGCGAGCAAACTCTCAACCTTCTGCTCGTTCTGTACCTAGCAGGAGATCTAGAAGGAGCGGTAATAGGCAGGGAAATCAAAATTGATTACTGGCATTGTAAACTTTTCTTTTATATATGAGTGAAATGTTTTGTTTAAGACTATCTTTGGTGGGCCGACTTACAACCATTCTTTCTTTTGTATCACTAACTTTGGAGTGATATGGGACACAACAAAATTGGAAGATACTAAATAAAATGTGGAAGTAAGAAAACCCATGACCTTGTGTGAAAAGAAACATTTGGAGAAAGTTGCATTACTAATATTATCACTAAGTTTACACGGTATGGGACGAGTAAACTTGGAAGATACTATTGGTGAACTACTATTCAGACTATGTTTTTAGAGACTGTGTTCATGAAACTTAACTTGGTTAACACCCTTATTACCAAAGTCATGTGGTATGGGACACATGAACTTGGGTAATAATCGAAAAGACTAAGAGTAAGAGTTTGAATGCATAAGATTGCGATAGAATGTTAGATAAGGATATTTACCGAGGCAAATCTTAGAATTCTTATGACTCGTATGGATTTTCAATAAAATATATATGTATGTTCACAAAGACCATAACCAAATCTTTTGAAATAGTTGCAAAGTTTTATACTTACTATATAAACATTCTAACCTTGTTTTTACACCATGGCCAAACATACGAGGCACATAAAATTATTTGATTCCTCAACAAAAACCTTACACTATACTTAGAAAAATAAGTGATTCTAACATTGTAGTACTCTCGAAATTGTTGCTGAGCATACTATAACATTATACTTGGCTACAGTTCCTTAATCTTGGTTTTATTTTCTCCTTGCCATTGAGAAAATGCAAACCAGGAAGAGAGGAAGGCCACGTACTGTTCGTCCAGCAATGGAGGCACCTCCTGAGATTCAGGAACCGCCGCCTCCGACAACAGCACAGGCCACACCCGACACTGCCACTACACCTGAGAAGGCAATACCACCCCCACCCTTCGCCGGATTTATTGAGGCGATGAAAGTCACTATTCAAATGGCCGTTCGTGAGACCGCGGCCAGTCAGGTTGCCACGGTTCATGCACCTATAAGATTTGGGTTGGAATCTCAAACCGATCAGATTACCAAGTACAAGAGGCTACAACCTCTTACTTTTGCTGGCACCATTGAGGTTGATGAGGTGCAAAAGTGGCTGGATGAGTCAAAGAAGGCTCTTGATGCAATAGGAGTCAATGAGACTCAAAAAATTCCACTAGCGACCTACCAACTTGTTGGTGGGGCAAACACATGGTGGATAACAGTGAAAGATGACCCAATGGTCAACATAACAGATATGACTTGGCAACAGTTCGAGTCAATGTTTATTGATGAGACATTTAGGCCTGCAACCTGAACCCACAAACATCACACTCCATGTCACATCACCGTTCGAATCTGGTATTGACGTGAACTTGTAGTGATTGCGATGTGAGCTTCGTATGTCGGAGCAGATAATATGCAAATCTTTTTGTGATGGATATTGAAGACTTCGACATCATCCTCAGCATGGACTGGCTAGCACCACTAAATGCAAAGATCGACTGTATGAAGAAGCAAGTTCAGTTAACCTTGCCTACATGAGAGTTTGTCAAGATTCAGGGAACAAGGAAATGGATACACAAATCAACAGTTGCAGTTCTCAAGTCACAACTTCAAGCGTTATCCCTTGGTGACGGAAACGAATCACTAGCACTGTACCCTCTCGAAGTACATGATGTTCTAGTCATATTTGAATTCCCAACAATGTTTTTAAATGACCTTCCTGGTCTACCTCCAGTTAGGGAATTCAATATTGAGATCAACCTCATACCTGGGACAGGGCCTATCTCAATTCTACCATACAGAATGTCAAATGTCGAGCTGGTCGAATTAGAAAAACAACTGAAGGAATTATAGAGTAATGGCTTCATCAGAAAGAGTTCATCACCCTGGGGCGCTCCAGTTCTATTTGTTCGCAAAAATGATGGTTCGTTACGACTTTGGATTGATTATCGCAAGTTGAATAACGTCACCATCAAGAACAAATATCTATTGCCCAGGATCGATGACTTGTTCGACCAACTTAGAGATGTCAAATACTTCTCTAAGATTGATTTACGGTCCGGTTATCACCAACTCCGGATCCGAGAGTCGGACATCACCAAGACGGCGTTCAGAACTCGGTACGGTCATTACGAGTTCTTGGTTATGCCGTTCGGTCTAACAAATGCACCTGCTGCATTCATGGATTTGATGAATCGCATATTCAAGTTATACTTAGACCGATTTGTGGTGGTTTTTGTGGACGACATCTTGATATATTCCTCAACCGAGGAAGACCATAAGATACATTTGAAGATAGTCCTCCAGACCTTGAGAAGCCACCAACTGCATGCAAAGTTGAGTAAGTGCAAATTTTGGGAGAAGAGAGTTCAATTCCTAGGCCATGTGTGTCACGCCTGGGTTGCACCGCAGTGCCCCTACCCAGGGTGATGAGTACCCCAATCTACAGGGCGTACTCCAGCCATTACAGACCCATAATATTGTCATTGGCTCAGTGGTTACTCAGATTGCGAAATCTAACTCCTTAAGGGAGGTTCGAGTTCGAATCTAGGGGAGGCCCTCCCTGTGTTGTGGATTGTGCAGGGGGTAAAAGACTCCCTGTAGATTGGGGTACTCATCACCCTGGGTAGGGGGCACTGCGGTGCAACCCAGGCGTGACAATGTGGTTTCAGGCAATGGCATTGAGGTAGATCCTTCTAAGGTTGAAACAGTTTTAAACTGGAAGCAGCCTACCACTGTTACTCAGATTAGGAGTTTTCTTGGTTTGGCTGGCTATTGCAGACGCTTCATTAAGGACTTCTCAAAGATTGCTGAACCTATGACCAAGCTCACTCAAAAAGACGTGCGATTTATCTAGAATCCCGCCTGTGAAGCATCTTTTCAGGAATTGAAGAAACGCTTCACAACAACACCTGTACTTATCACTCCAAGAAATGCAATTGGATTTTCATTATACACCGACGCCTCTCTCCAAGGCTTAGGTGCCGCGCTAATGCAAGAAGGCCAAGTGGTTGCATATGCATCCAGACAACTGAAGATTCATGAGGGTAATTACCCAACACATGACTTGGAACTTGCAGCTGTCGTATTTGCACTGAAATTATGGCGACATTACCTATACGGTGAACGGTTCGAGGTCTTCTCAGATCACAAGAGTCTTAAGTACATATACACTCAGAGAGACCTAAACCTCCGCCAGAGACGATGGTTGGAATTCTTGAAAGATTATGACTTTCAACTCCAGTACCATCTCGGAAAGGCCAATGTTGTGGCTGATGCCCTGAGTAGAAAATCTTATGTTGCTTGCACTCTTAACTACGAAATGGGGAAGTTGGCTACAGAGATGGAGAACTTTAACCTACAGCTGAACGAAGAGGGACTAAGACCACGACTCTCTCAATTATCAGCCAACTCTGAGCTCGTTCGAAAGATTTCAGCAGCTCAAGCCAATGACCCTATGTTAATGGAGAAATGAGAACTTCTACGCAGCGGACAGGACCTTCCTCACTGGTCGGTCGCTGAAGACGGGACCATTTTCTATAAAAAGCGTCTCTGTCTACCGAACGATCCTGAGGTTCAGAAAAAAGTGCTCACTGAGATGCGCTGTTCGAGGTACGCTATGCATCCTGGGGGTGACAAGATGTACAAGGATGCCAAGCGACAATTCTAGTTTTCTGGAATGAAGAAGGCAATTGCAAACTTCGTTGCTCGATGTCTCGCTTGCCAGCAAGTTAAGGCAGAATGAAAACTTCCCTCTGGACTTCTCCAGCCGTTACCTATTGGAGAATGGAAATGGGAGAACATCGCAATGGATTTTGTTACGGCCTTACCTCGAAACAATAAAGGACAAGATGCTATATGGGTCATCATTGACAGACTTACAAAATCTGCACACTTCTTGCCAATAAAGTTCACAGATAATCCCGCCAAACTTGCAGAACTATATGAAAAAGAGATCATACGCCTTCATGGCAGACTACTCACGATCGTCTCTGATCGAGACCCTCGATTCACATCAAACTTTTGGAAAAGCTTCCAAAGTATAATGGGTTCTAAGATCACTATGAGCATAGCCTTCCACCCTCAGACTGATGGGCAGTCAGAGCTGCTTATCCAAATCTTAGAAGACATGTTACGATGCTGCATTTTGGACTTTAATGACGAATGGGCAAAGTATTTACATTTAGCTGAGTTTGCATACAACAACAGCGACCAAACTAGTATCGGCATGGCACCGTACGAGGCTCTCTATGGTCGCCTTTGCAGATCTCCGGTATGCTAGTTAGATATGGCAGATCGACTGCAGTTATGCCCTGAACTAGTTCAAGAGACTTTTGAGAAGATCATACTAGTAAAGGAACGACTTCGTGTTGCACAAAGTCGATAGAAGTGCTATGCTGACAAACGGAGACAACCTCTAGAATTTGATAAGGGGGACTTTGTTTTTCTAAAAGTCCAGCCCACAAGAGGTATTGGTAAACTTGTTTATCGTCTGTCTCTTCCATCGTCCATGCCTAAGGTTCATAACGTTTTTCATGTATCTATGTTTCGCAAGTATCGTCCTGATCCTTCGCATATCATCCCTTTGGTCGAAGTTCGGGTTGAGGAAGGAAATAAGTATCAAGAGAGAGCGATACAGATTTTAGATAGAAAAACTCAAGAACTACGGCGACTTAGCATTCCACTTGTGAAAGTGCTATGGGATCACCACGGCGTAGAGGAAGCAACATGGGAACTAGAAGCAACAATTAAACAGAAATATCCTGAATTATTTTCTAGTATCGACTGATGATGTGATACATTGTACTATTCTCACTTATCAATAAAATGATGAAACTTTGTTTACACCTATCTTAATACATTGTTTCACTTGAATAACTACACAGATGTCTTAAAATAATACCAACGGATATAGTGATGCACACACGAAGTGCCCTCCATGTCAATCTGTGACGACTCCTTCAGGATCTGAGTCAAGTCACAACTACTTTGCATCACCAACTCCATCACCACACAGACAACGATCCATATCGCCAGAGCGTGCATGGCTTTTTCGTAACAATCCCGTGCCATTATCTTGGCAGGACCTTCTACCAAAATTGTCAGGCCGCCGAATTCGAGCAACAACACGAAAAAGTATTCCACCGCTCAACCTACCTCCCCTCAAACGATGTAACCAGCGCCCTCCACCACCATCTGTTATGCAAAGGTTGGAATCTCCCGAGGATGAGTCCGATTCCATTTGCTCTCCATGGTTTTATGATGATGAGGATTCCACCGGCCACAGTGTTATTCAGGGACCATACAAGCACTACCCTGAACTCGCAAAAGATGACGCCGGCAGTGAGTCTCAAGCAGATAACCATCATAACTACTTGAATTGATTTCGAGGGCGAAATCCCTTTAAGGGGGTAGAGTGTAATACCCTAGGATTGCACAAAAAAAAAAAAAATTCAGGGGCAATACCCGAACGTTCAGGCACATGCTCGAACGTTTAGGCGCAATGCTCGAACGTTCAGGCGCATGCCCGAACGTTTAGGAGCATGCCCGAATGTTCAGGCGCCAAAAACCTCTATATAAACCAACCCCCTCTTCATTTTTCACTCCAAATTCACTCCAATTTGTGATTTTTCCTCATCTTTTCACTCATTTTGAGTTTTTAGTCTTTTGAGACTCTCTGTTCGAGACTCTCGGTGTGGTGAGTCGAAGTTCTGTCTGGAGGAAAGCACCAAATCTGAAAAAAAGAAGAAGTTCTTATCTGAATGTGGGGAACGAAACATAGGAAATTATGGTGGACTGGGTGCAGGTTATGGGGCCAACATTTTGTACCATTTGTGTTATTCATTGGGAATTTTGGGGAGTATGTTCCCTTGACCATTTTATGTACAAAAATATTCTGAATTAAATGAAATCAGGCTTGTACTGTATATTTTATATTTTCGCTGCGCACTCTGTTGTTACCATTGTTATTACTCTAAATGCGCGCCCCGTCCGCGAGTGTACCGCTAGTTTAGGCGCGTCCGGGCGGGGTGTGACATGTTCTATTTGATTAAAAGCCTCAATTAATTTAAGGAACACAAGATTAACATAAGATAAATTTAAAATTGACAAAATTGGCCAAGTCACCAAATTCACCCCCGGGTGACTATCACAAAGAACTTATGGTTCCCTATCACAATATCCTTTCAATTAAGCTCATATTTTACAATATAAGCCAAAAATTAAATTAGGAAATATGTCCAAAATTTGTTTTTGCCCAAAAATAAATGAATCAATATAAACATATTCTTTAAATATGTGATATCTATTTTCTCATATATCTTTAAAGTCAACCAAGATCTTTTGGATCTGGTATAATATTAAGCATTACCAATATATAATTTTGCTTCATATGACAATGTAATATTCACTTTTTGAAGCCATAAATAATTTTTCAATTCCAACCTCCTTTTCATTATAAACGTTGCTAAAGATCAATCATTTGGAACATATGACATTGTCATTTTATCCCACATCATTTGCAAATACTTTTATATTTCATTATCAGTTTATTCCATAAACCTTTACATTTTTTATTTTTTTTGTGTTGCAACAATCTTATTCTACTTTGGGTGGAACGGTGGATATATTTCAAATGATTATAGCCATAAAATCTAATAATTGTAACTATCATAGTTCTCAATTTTCAATCAGGCCTTTGCCATATTCGTTTTCTTCCATAATCATGACCTTAATTTGTCATATTTATTTTCTCATTTATTATCCTGACCTTTGTTGTATTCATTTTTTCATCCATAATTATGGTTTTTGCCACATTCATTTTTCATCTATTATGCCTTTGCCATATTTATTTTCTCATTTATGATCATTAATTAAAATATTATTCATTTAAGGAAATGATAAGCTTGGTAATTCTTCATTATTATTTTTTTCTTGAGAAGACTTTAATACTCTCCATATTGGCACTTTAGGAGCATATATACTCAAATGTAAAATGATGTTTTCTTTAACTTTTTTTTCGCATATCTTTGATCTTGCACCTTTGAGTGCATTTGATCATAAAGAGTTTTTGGCTAAATTTTTTTTTATATAATTTTAAGTTATAAAATAATTTCTCTACAGTTTTTTGCCAAATGAATCAAAATATAATAATATAGCTTCAAGCTATATGATTTTTCTTCATGGCTTGAGGCTATGAACAAAATATAAAATAATATGTAAATATATTTTAGCAATGTCTAATAAAAAAATACCTTCATTATAGGCTTATGCCCATAATGAAGGTATTAAATTATATTTACAACATATAAATAAAATGGTGGTTACAAAGTTAATATAATGAATCGTAGGTTATGAACTTAAGGGAATATGAAAAAGTTGCAAAGTTACTTCTATGATTTGGGGGCTATAATACATTTATAATATAAAGATAATCATTAGGAAGCATAAGAATAATAATAATAATAATAATAAATAAATAAATAAATAAATAAATAAAATAAAATAAAATAAAAAAGGGTTGAAGTAGAAAACAATGAGATCTGAAAAAGTAACTTATTTTTACCTATTTGGCATCTCCAGTGGTTAAAAGCAAATAAATAAATGAAAAAAAAAAGTTGGCAAAATAGAGAGGGGAAAAGACCAAAGAAGACGGTGGTGAGGTATATATATATATATATATATATATATATATATATATATATACATTAATTTATTTATTACGTACTTTAAGATGTGTGATACACATTTATTTAATAGTTATATATGTGTAATTACATATTTAATTGTACTTTTAGTATTTAAATTAGCATTTCCCAATTTGAAAAGCTTTAAAGAAGAGTTTATATGCTGTACAACATTTTTTTTCTGTTATATTAGATATGTTTGATAGAAAGTAATTGGGAGGTTCTAATTCTCTTTTTGTTTTTGCACCTCATTAATTGCCTAGTAATAATGTACTGAATTGGGGTATGTGTATCAATTGCCAGACAGGCCATGAGCAAGAAAGGGCGAAAAAATTGCAGAGTAAGAATAGCATATAAAATTTTCATCAATATAATAACAAAAGGGCATTGTTGAAATTATATGTAAAATAATTTGAAAAAGGTGAAATATTCTCATTATAATAATATAGATTTTCATAAGTAAAAAAATTATAAGGAAGAAAATAGTAGGATGTCAATTGTTCGATTTGGGTTAGTTTTATATTTAAAATGAACCCAAACCAAAATTAATTGGTTTGACATTTTACCAAACTAAATCTAACAATCAACTATATTAATTTAAACCGAACCAAATTGAATATATGCTATTATTTGATTTAGTTTGGGTTCATCAATTTAAATTTTTAAATATATTTATTAAATTATGGAATTCATTGACTATATATACATAATACATGTGTATAAAGTAAATCTAATGAACATCTAAAAACTTTGAAAACTTCTTATTATATAGGATGATAATGCAAATATATATAGTAATAAATACATCATAAAAGGAACTTAAATATCCTCAAGGTCTCAAATTGTAAACGGAACCGAATTGATTGGATTATACATTGTTTAAACTTAAACTGAATCAAACTCATTGAAAATTAAACCAGACGTATGTAAGGGTGACAATTCGACACATTTGGACCAGTCTGGCCTGACTCAATCGAGCCTAAAGATATATGAGCCGAGTTAAGTCCAATCTTATTTTATTAATAGACCGAGCCGAATCAAACTTATATTTAAAATCAAGGTCCAAATATGATCCAATTAATATATGAGCTTTTTGACCGAACTTGCATACCGAACCTACGAGCTATTTCTGTGGAGCCAATTTATAGGCTAGATTGAACATATTAAAATAAATATTTTGGTACTTTAAAATTTATATTTATAACAAATTAAAATACACAAATTATAAATTAAAAAGAATATTATTTATAATATTAAAAAAAATATAACCGTACATCTAATGATTACAATATTAAATACATTATAATAGATTAAATAAAACTTTACATTTTTTGGATTCATTTTAAAATATATAAATAAATAAATATTAAATTATAATTTAGACTGGGCTTTGGGTTAAATCGACTTTCGAGCTTATGAGCCAAGTTTTTGGATTGAATCGATTTTTAATAAGTCGGCTCAGATCCGCTCAAATAAAATATTGAATCGAACCGAGTAGGCCCATAAATTAGTCGAGGCCCAGGTTGAGCCGATCCAAACAAGAAGAGCACATAGATCCCGAGCTCAATTGCCTCCCCTCGACGTATTGATTAGTTTAATCCAAACCACTAACACAGGCCAAAAAATTTCAATATCCACAAAATGACTGCCATGGTATAAAGCTCCATTGTCAATGGGACCAGAAATTGGTAAACCGAGGTTGGAATGGAATTGGTTTTTGTTTATGAGCAAATTAAAGTTCCATTTTCCGATGTAACCAAAGCAGATGGAGCGATCCTAACTTTATGTACATTATTTATTTACTTTTTAAAAACCTCCTGATACTACATGTATTATTTTATTAAACTTTACTGATCTCGTGTTTCAGCCCGAGTGTATTTAATATAGGAAAGTTGGTAAGTAGTACCATGCCACCCTCCGTTGGATGGTGATATCCTGGCTAATTTGGTTCAATGTCACCCACAAGCATTCACGGATCTTCAACAGCGGGAAATGCGGAAGGCCCTTAATAATTTATAAGATTAAGATTGATGGCCGGTCCCTATTTCCGAAGTACCAAACTCGAATGAATCAAATGCTCAAGTAAGAGTTAAGTGCCCTTGAGAGGTTTTGACTAATCTCAGAAGAAAAGGACGTTAACAATGAAGAAGATGTACAGTTTGCAAGAAGCCGCGCAGCACAATACAAGAGAGAACTGTTGGGTCATCGTAGATGGAAAGGCACGTTTGCCTCAAATATTTCTCATATATATATATATATATATATATATGCTTCCCTTTTTCTTTTCTTTTTTTTTTAGCCTACTTCAGCAGTACTGATGGATAAATAGATCTACATTTTTCATTTTTCATCAAGTAATTACACTCTCTCCTTAGTGGGTATTGGCTTTGGGTGTTTGTTCCTTTCCAGATTCTATGGACTAAATTTGCAAGTGCCTTATTGTCACTTAGATCCAAATGATAAAATTCAGTATTTTAAGACTTTTGAAGGGGAAAAAGAATTTATAATGATCAATTAATAAGACTGGTATTTTTTGGGGAAGCAGGATTATAATAGGATTACTTTTATTCTACCTCTTTGATGCTTCTATATAAAGTTGGATTTGGTGTTATATAAGGGGTGCAACACATGCTTGGTATACTCTACCATTACTTCCCTAAATTTCAGTACATGATCAAACACCCAAAGCCAATTAACCAAAATCAGAATAAGTTCGGTTCGGTTCAGTTGATTGATTGGTTCAGTTTCGATTTTTGAAACATAAAATTGAACAAGGTTCGGTTAGATTTTAGTTTTTAGTGAAAATTAAACCAAATCGATCCGTGTACATCCTTATTAGATGGTTCCTTCCCTACTTACCTGCTCTAGTGGGAGAGAATCAAATCCAACTAAGATAATAAAAGAGGTTGTCTTAGTTTGGGCCTCAGCACCAAATTTTGTAGAGCCTTAATACTTTGGGAAGTTCATTTTACCCATCAACTAGATTAAATTGACCAAATCAAATATTTTAAGTTGAGTCTAAAAATTTATAATCCGAGGTAATTTAAATTGGGCCAAGATTTTATAATTTAGTCCAAAGCTCTATTTATTATTTTTCACTATAAACATTTACCATGGTTGAATTATTCAAAATGTTATAATGTAGATAATGTACAAAAAAAAAATCATCTTAATAATTATTATAATATTCACATTTAACTTAGAAATAGCTTTATAAAATATTGTTTAAAATCCATAGATATATAGAGTAGAATATGTAATTTTATAGTCTATATATTAAATATTGTAACCCAACCAACCGTTGGTTAGTTTAAAGGGTCTATTGAGTTAGATTGGATTAGGTTCTTTTTATTTTTTACTTGACTCAGTTGAATTGTATTAGTAAACTAAAATTGACCCAATCTAACCCATATGAACATCCCTACTTAGTATCCAAAAAGTATTATGCACTCTATGCCTAGGTTGTCAATAGGGCTTTGGCCTCCTTAATTTACGTCTATGGGGGTCCTTCAAGTCTACTTATCAGCTGTCGAGTTATCACGACACCATTGGTCATTAGGTTTCTCTCAAAATTTATCTTGGCGGTCATGCCCTCCATGTGTCCATATCTGAGCAAAGTCTATATTCAAATAAAGAAAAAATTGAGATCATTAAAATACTTGTAAGCTTATAAAGTATATCTATGCACAAAAATTGTTCCCATATTGATAGATTAGGCCTAATAAAACAATTAAATTAACAGTTGTAGTTAACTCCCACCAAGGAAATATTTTTCATAAATATTTACTAACGAATTATATATGATTAAAATACTAACAAATAATTTGAATAAAATATAAAAATTAATACTAAATACTTAATAACTAATCATAACAAAAATTCTACCCTACTCTAAATAATATTGTGTACTATATTTGAACTTGTACGATAGTTGTATATCAAAGGATGTGCCAACTTCATGAACTATGAGTAGGTGGGGAACAAATAGGAAGACCATATCTTAGGCAATATTAAGATCTATTTAGGATTTTAACTATAAATACACTTAGTCGTTTGCACCAGCCATAATGTCTTTTGCAACCTAAAATTTCCTCTAAGTATTGTAGCTACTAGGATTTAAAAACGCTTTGACCAGCATTACATTTATATGTCTCATCATTGATAGCTTTGTGTTGTCTTTTACACTCAATGCTCGTTTTTGAGCCTTAGCAAGCTTTATATAAAACAACTGTGCATGTTTGTAATTTAAAGAGAAATGGAAAGGTAATAGACAAGTAAAAAAAATCAATGGCTCAATGTGTCAATGAGTGATAGGTTTTGGTTGAAGTGGGGTTTTGTTTTACTGCATGGGATATTGGGGTGTAGCAATTGGGGTTATGTCAATTGGGACCCATGATGCCCTGAATCATGTTTAATCCCCTTAAGTATGGAAGCTGTTGGAAAAAGTGAAACAGAAATATTGTGAAACCCCAAACCACTTTGAAGTTATACTATGTTTTTTTTTTTTGTCAAAAATGTTATACTATGGTTGGATAATAGGTTGCCCATTGTTAAAATGCTTTACTTCATCTTGATACTTATATTTCTATTAAAAAGCTAATAACTAATCTACAACTGATTGTGCTCATAGGCTCATAGCAATATTCAAACAAAGGTTTAGTCTATATTTGGAACCATTAAGAAATCACCTCTAATATCATAATCCAAATTAATACTTGGGAATAATTTAAATTAAATTTTATCAAGAGTGTATAGTTTCAATTGTATTAACTGAGTAGCAATACCAATTATTATAGACAACATGACATTGCCTTACAAAAAGTTCTTGCACCCAATTCTAATATAGGAAAGTATTAGGCGGGAGTTTTGCTAGAATTTAATACTGTACTCAACACACACACACACACACACACACACATATATATATATATATATATATATATATATATATATATATATATATATATTAATTTGAGGCTTGCATTCATGCTTTTTTGTCCTAAAACCATGCCACCTACTAATGGGATTCTTGGTAGAGTAACCCTGCATTGATATTTATAACAAACATAAATCCAAATATCAACTTTAATACAATAATTAGATTATCTTAAATCATGTGTTGATACGTGATTCAAAATAATATATATAATAGTATATTGATGTAAAATGTTTCTATCAATAAACCATTAATGTTGTCACTTCAGCATTTTCAATCTTTACAATTTAGCTAGTTGGAACAAATTTAATTAACTTAATTCTTCATTATGATCATTTTGTAATCTTATATTAATTGTTTGCTATAAAGTTGTTCCACTTTTGACCTTTGTATTCATCCCATTAGGTATATGATGTGACTCAATTTATGGATGAGCACCCAGGTGGAGATGATGTCCTCATTAATGCAGCAGGTATTCAAATAAAAAATGCTAAAATAATATTTAGAGCTGATTTATAGAAATAGTTTCATCAATACACCATTAAATTATACTTAATCATGCACCTTCAGATGATTTGAGATAATCTAATGGGTGATATTTTTTATCTATGACGTCAACCGTAAATGTCAATGCAACACTACTCTTTTTAAATTGTTTGGAATGTGCATTCCCTTTCAAATGATTGCATCATGTTACTTAATAACAAATCTTTGGACTAATATTATTGTTCTTCCTTGATTTAACCTAAGGGAGAGATGCGAAAGAGGATTTCAATTTCGTTGGACATAGCGAAAGAGCTAGAGAACTCATGCAATCTTATTATATTGGAGAGTTGGAACTATCAAATGCAACCATTCCAGGGCCTAAGAGTTGTACCAAACAAGAAGTAGAATTAGAGCACACGAATGCAAGTTTGAGGTATTGGGTAGCCACAGTTGCCATTGTTGGCTTCTCCGTGGTAGTTGGTCTCTTGTATTTCCCTGAGAGTTAATTATAAAGATAGTTTAGCTCTCTTGAGTTTAAGTTTACCATGGGAAACTCTCAATGCATTGTGTTACGTTGTGACAATGCAAGTCAAGTAGCTTTCTTTTCTAGTAAATAGTCATCTATTTACAAGTTGAATTTTGAGGATTCCTTTGAACTAATAATAACTAAAAGTAGACTGAATTGAGAAATATAATGATGAATGATGATATCCTCAGTTGGATGTTATGGAAATAACTTAGTAAAAAGGTCTACTTGAATTAAGGAATTAAATTCATCTCCCACATCCAACATCCAAATTAAGGTAGTTGATTCTAATAATTGATTACTTATGCTTCCATATGTTTTATTATTGTAATATTTGACCATTAACATTGTTATAGTATCAGTAAAATAATTTTAAATAGATGGGAAATCAATAATCTCAAATGATCATTTAAAATAAATGAACATTTTTCAAATTATGTCATTTAAATTTCTACAGTTGATCTCTTAATACAAAACATTATCTTTAACTTAAAAAAAGTGGGAATAAAAGACAATATTGTTTGAAAGAAATTAGCACACATGGTTGATTGATTACTTTGCTAGGTAATTGTTTGTAAGGTTTTGAAGGGTTTGGTAGTCTCAACATCAGTGCCTCTCATGATTACATACCATCTATGTTTGAATTTGCAAGAGGAAAGTGGCATGTAATTAAAATCGTTGTTGTTGGACACCCAAGAGGAGGTGAATTGGGTGTTTCAGCATAAGTCAATTTTAAAACTATCTTATGGTATTCTTAAATTTATTGAGGCATTTGTTCAACTGAATCATGTACAATAGAGAAATAAAGAAATTAAATGCAAAGACACAAGAGTTTTTATATGGTTCAGAAAATCTTCTCTAGGATTCTATTATCTCAGATTTACTTCAAGGGTGTGAATCAAATCATTACAAAATACTTTTTACACGTTCAAGGCGAACCTATTTTTCTACTGAGCTAAGGATGAACCGCTTGACCATTTTCAGGACAAAGGGTGAAACTAACTTAATGATTTCAACTTTGAAATCACAAGTGATATTCTATCAATTCTATCACTGGACTTAACTTGTTTCAACTAGAAACAAATCTAGGAAACTAAGTAATAAATATTCGTTCCAAATAATTTGAACAATTACAATGAAGCTCAAATATTACAAATCAATCAATACAAGATATAAAAAGATGAAGCTTAAGGATTAAGAAATCTTACAACCATATACCTGTAATACCCTATATTTCACAAAAAAAAAAAAAAATTTGCGCAACGCCCGAACGTTCGGGCGCAATGCCCGAACGTTCAGGCGCATGCCTGACCGTTCAAGCGCCAAAAATCTCTATATAAGGAACCCTCCTCATTTCTCATTCCTCACACCAAATCACCTTCTCTTGTGATTTTCTTATCCTTTCCACTCATTCTGAGTTTTTAGTCTTTTGAGACTCTCTGTTCGAGACTCTCGGTGCGGTGCGACGAAGTTCTGTCCAGAGGAAAGTGCATGATCTAAAAGAAGAAGTTTTTATCTGAAGGTGGGAAACGAAACATAGGTTTGTGTGTTTTATAACTTTTATTAAGGTTTACATTCAATTATTATTATGTTTACTGTTCATTTACACTGCATTATGTCATATAATGTTTATACTGTTGCACTTATGCCTGTATATTTGGAATTCATGAATTACACTGTTATAATGCCGGATTTGTGGTCAATCTGACTCAACTAGACTTGGTCTTGTCCTCAGTAACTTTAAATAGCGAACGGGAGGCAGCGGGCTGCTCTAGGCGATTGATATTTAAGCAGACTTTGTGTCTCACCTCTCAACTGGGGACTGATCTAGTTGGTCTTATTGAAAGCTATCAGCTTATACAAGTAATACTGAATGTCCTAACCTTGCACGTCGTGATACCAACTCTGATAAGGATCACCAGACGTTGCCAAAGTCAGTCTAAATGTCAAGAAAAGATCAGACTAGTAGACTAGATCAGTTCATGCATTGACATCATACATATCACCACCTAGGGACGTATGTGGTTTATGACTCATAAAATAGTTAGGAGCATTGCTCGCTATTCATTATATTTCTCTGGAGAGGGACGTACATGAGAACTCGGCTACGCCTGGGGAGGGACATCAGTATGTGAATCCAGAGCATCGTTCCTGAGGAGGGACGTGTAATAAGATTCTGGCTACGCCAGGGGAGAAACGTCCGGACGGACATTTGTACGTGAACTCAGGCGATGTACGCTCATCAAACCATTACGAGACGGTGTCATGCATACATACATATTGATTGATTATGATGTTATCTTGTGTATTTAAGATATTTGATATTGAAGTATGTTTTATTAATTATTATACTCACGAACTATGTACCCACTGACCGCGTTAAGCTCACTCCATTATCATCCAACCTTTCACAGGAAATTAGGGTGGACTGGGTACAGGTTATGGGGCCCACATTTTGTACCATTTGTATGATTCATTAGGAATTTTGGGGAGTATGTTCCCTTGACTACTTCATGTACAAATGAATTCTGAATTAAATGAAATCAGATTTGTACTGTATATTATATTTTCCGTTGCGCACTCTGTTGTTACCATTGTTATTATTCCAAATGCGCGCCCCGTCCGCGAGTGTACCGCCGGTTTAGGCGCGTCCGGGTGGGGTGTGACATTTAATGGTATCAGAGCGTACGGTCCACGGCCAGCCCAAGTCCATCAAATTAGGGAAAATTTTTTTTTATTAGATATATATATCTCTAGAACTATATATATATGAATTATATATAGTTAAGATTTGTATTAAATATATATATCTAAGAAAACTATATAGTTTTATATAGTTTAGAAATATATATATAGTTATAATTTATGAAAACTATATATATTGTTATGATTAAATATATATATCTATGCATCTATGCATATAGGAGATATATATATACCATGTTGATAATAAAAAAATTTGAATGAAAAATTTTATTAGATATATATATCTCTAGAACTATATATACATATGTCAATTATATATAGTTGAGATTTATATTAAATATATATCTAGAAAATTATATGATTTTTATATAGTTTGATTTAAATATATATATATAGTTATGATTTATGAAAACTATATATATTGTTATGATTAAATATATATATATATATATATCTACATATCTAAGCATATAGGAGATATATATATACCTTGTTACTAATGAAAAATTTTGGATAAAATTTTTTTTTATTAGATATATATATCTCTAGAACTATATATATATATATATATATATATATATATATATGTTAATTATATATAGTGAGATTTATATTAAATATATATCTAGAAAACTATATGATTTTTATATAGTTTGATTTAAATATACATATAGTCATGATTTATTAAAAACTATATGTATAGTTATGATTGAATATATATATCTATATACCTTAGTATATATGAGATATATATACATCATATTATCATATTATTGATGAAAAATTTGAATGAAAAATGTTATTAGATATATATATATATCTTTAGAACTATATATATATATATGAATTATATATAATTAAGATTTGTATTAAATATATATCTAAGAAAACTATAAATGATTTTTATATAGTTGATTTATGAAAACTATATATATAGTTATGATTAAATATATATATATCTATACATTCATATATGAATACGATATATATTATATCATATTGTCAATAGAAAAATTTGATTTAAATGATGGCACAAACATCAAGAATAGAAAATATTGTCCAACTGACAAGGCATAAATCTTAAAAATCTTAGAATATATTTTGTCTTTCACAAATTTATTTTCCTTTCAGCAAAGAATGGCCTCAAGTGAATGAACAACTTCTAGTAGTAGGGAAGCAATTCCCACTAGACTTAAGAAATTGTTCAAGAGTGAGCTTATGACTATGAGGAGCATCGACAATAGAGATCTCCGCCTCCGCCCAATCCTTCACGACAAACTTGCAACTCTGGGTTGGTTGAACGTAACAAAAGTTGAGGGTCACGTCTCTTATAGCTTGGTGAGATCTTTTCATGAAGCCAGAAATTGCGTGGGACTTCAAGGAGATGAGATCAGCCCTATTTTGGAGACAACAGTCATGGGAATGAAAATTTCTATCAACATCGAGACAATTGCTCAACTTATAGAGATTCCGATTGAGGAGAGAATTATTGATCCACACGAACCCCAGACAGTTGCAGAAATCGCAGAGTCTAATGAACAATTGTTCAATTACCTCGCCAAAGAGCCATACACTCAATCGACGTACACAAACCTCCCAAACAATCATATTAAGCCATCTCTTGTCGGCCTCGGAAAGATTGTATACGGCAACATCTTGCCAGAAAGGGGGACTAGAGGCACTATGTCAAGGGCCCAACTTCTTGTGTTGTATTGCATAGAGAAGAAAATAAAGGTCTCCCTACCACACATCATCATCCAACAAATGTTGAGGGTGATTCAAAACCTTTTAAAGAAAGAATTCCTCGGTTAAGGAGTCTTGATAATGAGGATGCTACACGAAGCAAACGTCAACACTTTTGATGGGACGTCGAAGCAGATCATTGAACCGGTTACAACATCCTCTATCTTCAAGACATATGGCACAAGTGGAGGGGTAACTGACGAGGAAGTATTCGGCACGACGTTAGGAAATGTCGAAAGAATGAGAGACAAACATGGATGTTGTCTTCGAAGAAGTCGACGCAAGATTCCTATCAGGGAAGTACCGAATAATGAACCAAATCAGAATCCTGTATCAGACCCAGCCCTGAATAGTGATCCAATCGATCGACTATTCACTGAGGAAGAGTTATTTGCTACACTGAATCAACCTCAACCAAGTCATAATATACAAAGTACTCAAACAAATCCACCAACATGGAACATGCCAACTCAAGGCAACATTTCGTACCAAAGGTTTCCAACTCCTGAGGTACAGTATCAGCCAGTTCCACAAGTTGTTGTAAACCAACAACAACAGTATTGGGCGACACCAAATTTTGGAGGGCAAAACATCCCAATGAGCCCATTGTTTCGAAACTTTTCACCTACGAGTCACCCGTACAACCAATATTTTCCCCCAATGCCTATGGCCTACCCTCCACCTATGGGACAATCGACCCATCAACCACCAATAGGCCAATCGACTAACCTATTTGAACGGTTAAATGAAAGGACATCCAATATGGCGAAAATGAGAGAAACTCAAAATAATATATTAATACGTATGCAAAATTTCGAAGCAGAGCGAGCAAACTCTCAACCTTCTGTTAGTAGTCGTTCTGTACCTAGCAAGAGATCTAGAAGGAACGGTAGTAGGCAGGGAAATCAAAATTGATTACTGGCATTGTAAACTTTTCTTTTATATATGAATGAAATGTTTTGTTTAAAACTATCTTTGGTGGGCCGACTTACAACCATTCTTTCTTTTGTATCACTAACTTTGAAGTGGTATGGGACACAACAAAATTGGAGGATACTAAATAAAATGTGGAAGTAAGAAAACCCATGACCTTGTGTGAAAAGAAACATTTGGAGAAAGTTGCATTATCACTAAGTTTACACGGTATGGGCCGAGTAAACTTGGAAGATATTATTGGTGAACTACTATTCAGCTGATGTTTTTAGAGACCGTGTTCATACAACTTAACTTGGTTAACACCCTTATTACCAAAGTCATGTGGTATGAGACACATGAACTTGGATAATAATCGAAAAGACTAAGAGTAAGAGTTTGAATGCATAAGATTGCGATAGAACGTTAGATCAGGATATTTACCGAGGTAAATCTTAAGAATTTTTATGACTCGTATGGATTTTCAATGAAATATATATGTATGTTCACAAAAATCAGAACCAAATCATTTTAAATACTTGGAAAGTTTTATACTTATTATATAAACGTTCTAACCTTGTTTTTACACGATGGCCAAATATACGAGATATATAAGATTCTTTGATTCCTCAACAAAATCCTTACACTATACTTAGAAATATAGGTGATTTTAATATTGCAGTACTCTCGAAATTGTTGCTGAGCATACTATAACATTATACTTGGCTACAGTTCCTAAATCTTGGTTTTATTTTCCCTTGTCAGTGAGAAAATGCAAACCAAGAAGAGAGGAAGGCCACTGTTCGTCCAGCAGTGGAGGCACCTCCTGAGATTCAGGAACCGCCACCTCCGACAACAGCACAGGCCACACCCGACACTGCCACTACATCTCGATAGGTAATACCACCCCCACCCGCACCCTTTGCCATGCCTTCGAGCATGGAAACCTTCTTTGTCAGATTTATTGAAGCGATGAAAGCCACTTTTCAAACGGTCGTTCGTGAGACCACGGCTAGTTAGGTTGCCACTATTCAGGCACCTGTAAGATTTGGGTCGGAATCTCAATCCGATCAGATTATTAAGTACAAGAGGCTACAACCTCTTACTTTTGTTGGCACCATTGATGCTGATGAGGTGCAAAAGTGGCTGGATGAGTCAAAGAAGGCTCTTGATGCAATGAGAGTCGATGAGACTCGAAAAATTCCACTAACGACCTACCAACTGGTTGGTGGGGCAAACACATGGTGGATAACAGTGAAAGAGGACCCAAGGGTCAACACAGCAGATATGAATTGGTAACAGTTCGAGTCAATGTTTATTGATGAGTATTTTCCTAGCGCTGTGAAGAGGTAGAAGCGCCAGGAATTCGCTAAGTTGTACCAGGGCAGCGTGACCGTCAGGGAATATGTTGGCAAGTTCAAAGAATTATCAGTCTAGTCTCTCTCCACCATCTCAACGGAGCAAGATAAGACTGAGAAATTTTATAATGGCATTCGCCATGATATTCGACAGGCCTTGTCGATCTTGGATCTCAATATTTACAAGGAGGTTGTTGACAGGGCCATGAGCTTTGAACAAGAGATATCATACAGGAGCAGAGAATGAATAAGGAAAAATGGCCTGCAACGTTTTCCCAACAGGGCAACAAGAAGAAGCCCTACTATAACCAAAACCCAGCCCTCCCAGCCCCTATTTCGAAGAATGAGGCCATAACACCTGCGGCTGAACCTTCTAACCCTAACCATCAGGGTTTCCGATATCATGGCCGTGGAGGTCGTTATGGAAGGGGTGGCCGTAGAAATGGCAATGGCAGAGGTGGTGGTCGACACCACAATCAGCAAGGCCAGCAGAACAATCAGAATGGCCATCAAAACAATCAGCAATACAGGCCGACTTGTTTTAACTGCGGCCAGCAGGGCCACGTAAAATATGCTTGTCCGCACCTTCAGCAACCTATTCCTGTTGTTCCAGTCCAACAAGCACCACCTGCTGCAAATGCCCAACCTAGGCAGAACCAGCAGAACTAGGGTCAACGGAACCAGGGAAGAGCATTTGCCAACGCTCAACAACCCCTCCCAGACAACAACATAGTCGAAGGTACCTTTTCTTTGTTCAATACAATGGTGCAAGTTTTGTTTGATTCAGGTGCTACGCATTCCTTTATATCGTCGGCATTGCTAAGACATTTAGGCCTGCAACCTGAACCCACAACCATCACACTCCATGTCACATCACCGTTTGGATCTGGTACTGATGTGAATTTGCAGTGTTCTCGATGTGAGCTTCGTATGTCGAAACAGATAATATATGCAAATCTTTTTGTGATGGATATTGAAGACTTCGACATCATCCTCGGCATGGACTGGCTAGCACCACTGAATGCAAAGATCGACTGTATGAAGAAGCAAGTTCAGTTAACCTTACCTACAGGAGAGTTTGTCAAGATTCAGGGAACAAGGAAATGGATACACAAATCAACTGTTGCACTTCTCAAGTCACAACTTCGAGCGTTATCCCTTGGTGATGGAAATGAATCACCAGCACTGTACCCTCTCGAAGTACATGATGTTCCAGTCATATCTGAATTCCCAACAGTTTTTCTAAAGGACCTTCCTGGTCTACCTCTAGTTAGAGAATTCGATTTTGAGATCAACCTCATACCTGGGACAAGGCCTATCTCAATTCCACCATACAGAATGCCAAATGTCGAGCTGGTCGAATTAGACAAACAACTGAAGGAATTAGAGAGTAATGGCTTCATCAGAAAGAGTTCATCACCTTGGGGCGCTCCAGTTCTGTTTGTTCGCAAAAATGATGGTTCGTTACGACTTTGCATCGATTATCGCAAGTTGAATAACATCACCATCAAGAACAAATATTCGTTGCCCAGGATCGATGACTTGTTCGACCAACTTAGAGATGCCAAATACTTCTCCAAGATTGATTTACGGTCCGGTTATCACCAACTCCGGATCCGAGAGTCAGATATTACCAAGACGGCATTCAGAACTCGATATTGTCACTACGAGTTCTTGGTCATGTCGTTCGGTCTAACAAATGCACCTGCTGCATTCATGGATTTGATGAATCGCATATTAAGGTTATACTTAGACCGATTTGTGGTGGTTTTTGTGGACGACATCTTGATATATTCCTCAACCGAGGAAGACCATAAGATACATTTGAAGATAGTCATCCAGACCTTGAGAAGCCACCAACTGTATGCAAAGTTGAGTAAGTGCGGATTTTGGGCGAAGAGAGTTCAATTCTTAGGCCACGTGGTTTTAGGCAATGGCATTGAGGTTGATCTTTTTAAGGTTGAAGCGGTTTCAAACTGGAAGCAGCCTACCACTGTTACTCCGATTAGGAGTTTTCTTGGTTTGGCTTGCTATTACAGATGCTTCATCAAGGACTTCTCAAAGATTGCTGAACCTATGACCAAACTCACTCGAAAAGACGTGCGATTCACCTGGAATCCCGCCTGTGAAGCATCATTTCAGGAATTGAAGAAACGCCTCACGACGGCACCTGTGCTTATCACTCCAAGAAATGTAATTGGATTTTCATTATACACTGACGGCTCTCTCTAAGGCTTAGGTGTCGTACTAATGCAAGGAGGCCAAGTTGTTGCATATGCCTCGAGACAACTGAAGATTTATGAGGGAAATTACCCAACACATGACTTGAAACTTGTAGCTGTCGTGTTTGCACTGAAGTTATGACATCATTACCTATACGGTGAACGATTTGAGGTCTTCTCGAATCACAAGAGTCTTAAGTACATATACACTCAGAGAGACTTAAGCCTCCGCCAGAGACGATGGTTAGAATTCTTGAAAGATTATGACTTTCAACTCCAGTACCATTTCGGAAAGGCCAATGTTGTGGCCGATGCCCTGAGTAGAAAATCTTATGTTGTTTGCACTCTTAACCTACAGCTGAGCAAAGAGGGACCAAGACCACGACTCTCTCAATTATCAGCCAACTCTGAGCTCGTTCGAAAGATTTCAGCAGCTCAAGCCAATGACCCTATGTTAATCGAGAAACGAGAACTTCTACTCAGCGGACATGACCTTCCTCACTGGTCGGTCGCTGAAGACGGGACCATTTTCTATAAAAAACGTCTCTGTCTACCGAACGATCCTGAGGTTCGGAAAGAAGTGCTTATTGAGATGCACTGTTCGAGGTACTCTATGCATCCTGGGGGTGACAAGATGTACAAGGATGTCAAGCGATAATTCCGGTTGTCTGGAATGAAAAAGGCAATTGCAGACTTCGTTGCTCGATGTCTCGTTTGCCAGAAAGTTAAAACAGAACGAAGACTTCCCTCTGGACTTCTCCAGCCGTTACCTATTGGAGAATGGAAGTGGGAGAACATCACAATGGATTTTGTTACGGCCTTGCCTCGAAATAATAAAGGGCAAGATGTTATATGGGTTATCATTGATAGACTTACCAAGTCTGCACACTTCTTGCCAATAAAGTTCATGGATAACCCTGCCAAACTTGCAGAATTATATGAAAGAGAGATCGTACACCTTCATGGCATACCACTCACGATCGTCTCTGATCTAGACCCTCGATTTACATCAAACTTTTGGAAAAGCTTCCAGAGTAGAATGGGTTCTAAGATCACTATGAGCACAACCTCCCATCCTCAGACTGATGGGCAGTCAGAGTGTCTTATCCAAATCTTAGAATACATGTTACGGTGTTGCATTTTGGACTTTAATGACGAATGGGCAAAATATTTACATTTAGCTGAGTTTGCATACAACAACAGCTACCAAACTCGTATCGGCATGGCACCAAACGAGGCTCTCTATAGTCGGTCTTGCAGATCTCCGGTATGCTGGTTAGATATGGCAGAGAGACCGCAGTTGGGCCCTGAACTAGTTCAAAAGACTTCTGAGAATATCACACTAGTAAAGGAATGACTTCGTGTTGCACAAAGTCGGCAGAAGAGCTATGCTGACAAGCGAGACAACCTCTAGAATTTGATAAGGGGGACTTTGTTTTTCTAAAAGTCCAGGCCACAAGAGGTGTCAAACGTATTGGCAAACTTGCTTATCGTTTGTCCCTTCCATCTTCCATGCCTAAGGTTCATGACGTTTTTCACGTATCTATGCTTCGCAAGTATCGTCTTGATCCTTCGCATATCATCCCTTTAGTCGAGGTTCGAGTTGAGGAAGGAAATAAGTATCAAGAGAGAGCGATACTGATTTTAGATAGAAAAACTCAAGAACTACGGCGACGTAGCATACCACTTGTGAAAGTGCTCTGGAATCACCACGGCGTAGAGGAAGCAACATGGGAACTAGAAGCAACATAGGAACTAGAAGCAACAATTAAACAGAAATACCCTGAATTATTTTTTAGTACCAACTGATGATGTGACATATTGTACTATTCTGACTTATCAATAAAATGATGAAACTTTGTTTACACCTATCTTAATATATTGTTTCACTTGAATAACTACGCATATGTCTGAAAATAATACCAATGGATATAGTGATGCACACACGGAGTGACCTCCTTGGCAACCTGTGGCTACTTCTCAAGAAGCAGATTCAAGTTACAACTACTTTGCATCACCAACTCCATCACCACACAGACAGCGATCCATATCGCCAGAGCGTGCATGACTTTTTCGTAACAATCCCGTGCCATCATCTTGGCAGGACCTTCTACCAAAATTGCCAGGCGGCAGGATTCGAGCAACAACACAGAAAGGTATTCCACCTCTCAACCTACCTCCCCTCAAACGACGTAACCAGCGCCCTCCACCACCATCTGTTATGCAAAGGTTGGAATCTTCAGAGGACAAGTCCGATTCCATTTGCTCTCCATGATTTTATGATGATGAGGATTCCACCGGCCACACTGCTATTCAGGGACCATACAAGCACTACCTTGAACTCGCAAGAGATGACGCCGGCAGTGAATCTCAAGCAGATAACCATCATAACTACTTGAATTGATTTCGAGGGCGAAATCCCTTTAAGGGGGGGGGGGGGGGTAGAGTGTAATACCCTATATTTCACAAAATATATATATATATATATATATATATATATATATATATATATTTTTGGGCAACGCCCAAACGTTCAGGCACCAAAAATCTCTATATATGAAACCCTCCTCATTTCTCATTCCTCACACCAAATCACATTCTCTTGTGATTTTCTTCTCCTTTCCACTCATTCTGAGTTTTTAGTCTTTTGAGACTCTCTGTTCGAGACTCTCGGTGCGGTGCGACGAAGTTCTGTGCGGAGGAAAGCGTCTGATCTAAAAGAAGAATTTTTTATCTGAAGGTGGAGAACGAAACATAGGTTTTCGTGTTTTATAACTTTTATTAAAGTTTACATTCAATTATTATTATGTCTACTGTTGATTTACACCGCATTATGTCATATAATGTTTATACTGTTGCACTTATGCCTGTATATTTGGAATTCTTGTATTACACTGTTATAATGCCGGATTTGTGGTCAATCTGACTCAACTAGACTTGGTCTTGTCCTTAGTAACTTTAAATAGTGGACGGGAGGCAACGGGCTGCTCTAGGCGATTGGTATTTAAGCAGACCTTGTGTCTCACCTCTCAACTGGGGACTGATCTAGTTGGTCTTATTGAAAGCTATCTGCTTATACAAGTAATACTGAATGTCCTAACCTTGCACGTCGTGATACCAACTCTGATAAGGATCACCTGACGTTGCCAAAGTCAGTCTAAATGTCAAGAAAAGATCAGACCAGTAGAGTAAACCAGTTCATGCATTGGCATCATATATATCACCACCTAGGGACATATGTGGTTTATGACTCATAGAATAGTTAGGAGCATTTCTCACTATTCATTATATTTCTCTGTAGAGGGACGTACATGAGAACCCGGCTACGCCTGGGGAGGGACATCAGTATGTGAATCCAGAGCATCGTTTCTGAGGAGGGACGTACAATAAGAACCTGGCTACGCCAGGGGAGAAACGTTCGGACGGACATTTGTACGTGAACTCAGGCGATGTACGTTCATCAAACCATTACGAGACGGTGTCATGCATACATACATATTGATTGATTATGATGTTATCTTGTGTATTTAAGATATTTGATATTGAAGTATGTTTTATTAATTGTTATACTCACGAACTATTTACCCACTGAGCGCGTTAAGCTCACTCCATTATCATCCAACCTTTCACAGGAAATTAGGGTGGACTGGGTGCAGGTTATGGGGCCCACATTTTGTACTCTTTGTATGATTTATTTGGAATTTTGGGGAGTATGTTCCTTTGACTACTTCATATACAAATGAATTCTGAATTAAATGAAATCAGATTTGTACTGTATATTATATTTTTCGCTGTGCGCTCTGTTGTTACCATTGTTATTATTCCAAATGCACGCCTGGTTCGCAAGTGTACCGCCGGTTTAGGCGCGTCCAGGCGGGGTGTGACAATACATTTCTTGCACCGATATTGCTCAATTGAATGATTTGGAAATTTGAATGAATGATGTAAAAGCTTAAGCTCTTTAAAATCAAAAAGATTTTCCCATTAGAAAGCTCTCTAGATGTTCTGAAAATGAGAAGTGAAAATGAGAAGAGGAATATGATGAAGATTCAACCTCATTCTCTCATTTTCTCACAAAAACATTTGGACTCAAGGAATTTTTTGGATTGATAGATTAAACACTCATTTTTCCTTAAAGACCAAAAACTTTTCTCTCAAAACTTAGAGAATGTTGAAATTCGAAATTTGAGAATGTGTGTTAGAGAATGAAAAAGACAGAGGGGGAGGAAAAAATGATTTTTAAGGATGCTTTAAATACTTTTTCTCATTTGAAAACCCTAATCCTAGATGGAGCGTTGAGATTGAATAGATTAAAGGTAAAAAAGGCGAAATCAATGGCCTAGAATGCTATATCAAAAAGTGATTTTTCGTACAACTAAAAAGCAAAAACCCAAAGGGAAGTGCACTCCATGAAAAGTGAAAATGGGGGACCACTAAGGGGAGCGCATTCCATCCCTATAGGAGCACATTTCCCTAGTTCATAAACTTTCTAGATTGAGGTAGTGCGCTCCTACAAAGAGGGAGTACATTCCTCATACCCAAAAAAGTCACATTGCCTAGAAAAGCTAGGGAAGTGCATTCCCTCGATCCTTTTTCATCATATATTTTGTGATTTTTGATGTGTTTGAGGTTCAAGCAATGTATCTACTGGACTTGGGATGCAAACGACACATGAAATGACTTTCAATAAGATCAGAAACAAAGTTTAAAATCAAGTTTAAGTCTGATTACACGTAAGAGAACTAGTTTCCTCAAATAGGGTACACATGAGATAAAGATTCAAATCATGTAATTTAGCAATGCATGACTTTGAAACATACTGGAAAGTTAAAACATGTTTAAAGGAATTGGAAAACTCTCAAAAATTTGATCATAATCATGATCTTAAACAAAACTCGCAAGAGGGAGTGAGTTCCCTTACAAGGGAGTGACTCCCCCATAGGAGAGTGAGTTCCCCAAAACAAAATATTAGAATTTTGATTTCAAATTAACTTGGAAAACACATATTAGATGAAAACAAATATGTTTGGAATTTCAAAGATTGTTTAAAAACCATTTCATGATTTTATAAAATCAGAAAACCCAAAAACTGATCGAAAATGAATATGGCCGAACAACTTAGAAATAACCTATAACCATAAAAAAATCTAAGCAATTACAAATAGAATGAATCTTCAAACATTGATGCCTTGATCTTCGTTTGACCGTAAGTTGACTGGTAGTTTGACTTTGACTTTTAGTTGACCAGTCAAATGAAATTTTAAAATTGATCAAATGCATGCAAGTATGATTTGGAAAACTAATTGAGCAATATGGAAGCAAGAAAAATTACAACCTAAATCTAAGTGCACTCGTAAGCTCTCATCTATTTCTTTTCAAGTCATCTCGTCCAAGCTTTGACTTTGACTTTGTTTGATCTACTTGATTGGACTTAGGACTTGAATCTTGTATTGACCTTTATCGTAGCTATGATGCTGAAACATACTCAAATTAAGAACATTAGTACCAATAGTCATATTGTTTGTTGGCATCAAAACACTAGAAAGAATCTAAGTGGAGAACCACTTAGGTCAACAATTGTACGCACTATTATAGTACACATTATAATCGATTCATTCGCAAAGATTACTTTGGCTAATTTGACATAATTGTATATGTGAACTGTTATAAATGGTTGTTTCAATGATTCTAAACAATATGTCATTGGATCTAATAACCTTGTGAATGAAATGTTTCAAATTAAAAGATAAAAATGCCAAACTCAGAAAGTCATACAAGCAAAGTTATATTACTTTTCTATTCAAAGAAATAAGACCCCAAAATTTTGATGATTCAACATATAGTTTTCTATTTCTAGCACTGATTTAGCATTGTTAGCATTAATTAGGATTATTAGCATGTTTTTAAGATTTAATTCTTTTAAATTTTTTTAAAACAATTTCTAATTTAGTTTCAATGAAAAACCAAGTGTATTTGAAAGAAGAGTCATTAACAAAGAAAATATTATCATATGCCAATTTAATGTAAAGAGAAGGTAAAGGAAAAACATTAAGTGAAAATAAGCGTGACCATAATCAATAATATCAAAAATCCTCTTGCAAAGCAAATTACAAGAGTTTCACTTTAAATGTGGATGATATGTTTATTGTTAGACACGATAAATACAAAATTGCCAAATTAAAGGAGTTAATCAAGTTTTTAAATATAAAGGATTTGGGTCAAGATCAGAGAATTCTCAACATGCAGCATATTTCTCCAAATAGAAAAGCTAGATAACTTTGGTTATCGCATGAAAGGTACATTGAAAAAGTACTCTTAAGGTTCAACCTGGTTAAGGCAAAGTCAATTAGTTGTCTACTTACTAGCCACTTCAGGCTCCCTTCTACAAATAGTGAGAAAGAATTCAACAATTAGGAGTTTGATGTATGTCACAATCTATATGAGATCAAACATTGTAAATGCACGCAATTGGTGTAGTTAGCAGATATCTTACACTGACAAAAAGAACTGAACAACAGTCAAGTGAATACTTTGATATCTCCGAGATTCTTCTAAAGCAAGATTATACTTTAAAGGTGATCAATTAATGTTAGTAGGCTATTGGCTAGAGAAGCAGAAATTGAAAGTGAGAAAGATTAATGAATGATATTGAAAAAAATATTGATGAAGAAAATGAGGAAGAATGAAAAAAAAAACTAAGGATCATGATTCTATGATACCAAAGGAAAGTATGAAATTCAAAAGAGAAATGAAGTTAAAAGAATGTTATAAAGCTTATACTTTACCTTCTAGTACTACATTTAAAAATGAAAATGGTGAATTAAACGAATTTATTATAGCATGTGCGAGGACAAGTAAATTTGAGAAAAAATAAGAGGATATGTAGGAAAACCATTACATCAAAATATGGCCACAATGCTAAAACCATTACAAAATTATTTAAAGGCAAGTTTGCAATACACAAGCAATCCACGAGCTTTCTTTTAAATAAATACAAATTACTTTGATTATTTTATAAAAAATATTATTTACTATCAGTTAGGTATAATAATTAAAAATAAGATCAAATTAGTTAACATTTATTTTAGTATAGAACCATAAAGAAGATGAAATGAGAGAAGGCTTGAAAACTAAATACATATAAGATTAACTGTGACAGAGGGGTGTAAAGGAAATATATACACAAAGACAAAAAAAATCTAAAAAGTAGAGATATGCCCCTATTAATCAATGTGCAAGGAGAGAGGTAGGGATACAATAAATAAAACTAGAAGGGAAGGGAAACGAAAAGACATTAAGGCTAGAAATTGCCACGTGTCAACATATATATGAATTATTTGCATTATGGTATCTAACAATGGTGATTCTTGAACAAAACCATATAATTATCTTTTGCTACAGATGTTGGGGGGAACCAAGAATTTATCTTTTGCATAGAAGGATGCTAGAAATCAATGATGATGAAGGGTGCTTAAAACATGTTTTTTAAGACAAATACAAGATGAAGGGCACCATATCAATATAAAATTTCATTTGATACAACATAATAAATAAGTATATTATGAATGATTGTTCACAGCTTAGTGATCATGTATGAATGGGTAATTACCTAGCTAGGACAAATCAATGTTCATCTATTCATGTAGCTGTTTCAAAGTGTAGTGTTCCCAAATAGTAAACATAATGTATGTCTTTGGCATATAATGAAGAAGGTATCGAGAAATTGGGTGCATATATACAAGGAGTATAAAAAAAAAAATTATTTGGATATGTATAATTTATTGAGAATAGATGAATTTGAGAAATGTTGGGGTGAGATGATTAATTAATTTTCTTTTCAAAGGAATGTATCTCTTAATGAAATACAATATGGGAGGGTTCTTATATTTGTCAAAGATACATTTTGGGCAATAATGTCAACAACTCAACATATTGAAAATATGAATACACATTTTAATGGATATGTGAATATATATAAAAACATCATAAAAGCAATTCATAAGTTAATATATACATATGATATGACTTGGGATAGAAAATATGAACAAGACGCGCTAGTGGTGGTTGATTTTCATTCTTTTTGTAGAGAATGCGCTTTAATGACTTATTGAATGCAATAATGTCACAAATCTTCCTCTCAAGTACATTTCATCAATTAAATGGAAAAAAGATTTTAAACGTTAATGCATCAGCAAGAAAAATCACATGTTCAAGATGGTGGTGTGTTGCCATGTGCACCAATAAGTGTATTCTCACAAATAGCTCTTATCATTGAAAAAGAGTCAAAGATGATGTTGGAGAAAGTAAATTGAGGAGAAACAACCCAAGGCCTTTCTAACCCGTTGAAAACCCAGCCCGCCCTAACGGGCTTGTAGGGTGTCTAAATACATGATCAAGGGTGGAGCCATTTGGGGGGCTATCCTAGGTTATAGCCCAGATAGCTTTTTTTTTTTTTAAAAAGTTCATAATACACTTATGTAATCTATTCATACCCAATAACCTAAATGCCAAATTTTTAAATAGCAATCGCCCAGGATAATAAAATAAATTGAAAACCGAAATAAAAAAAATAAAAAAAAATAAAAACGTAGAGCTGCGATGAGCTCCGCGGTGCTACGTTTAAATTCTCTGGGTGCCGCGATGAGCTCGTGGCGCCTAGAAGCAGGCTCTTCTTGGATACTTTTTTCTCCACGTTTTTATTAAACCCCAAATCTCACAAACTGTGAAATCGCACAAAACAAATCCCACAAATCACCCTCAAGCAAATAGCCCAAATCAACCCTAAATCGTACAAACGAAATCACTCGACCTCCACTAGATCAGTCAACTTAATCTCCATTCGATCTCTCGCTCAATCTCCGCTGCGACTCTGTTTATATCCACTTGAGGTTTGAATCGTTTGATCGTTTCTTTCTCTCCAGTCTCCAATATAGTTTTCTTGTAACACCCCATACTTTTAATCAATATATTTGGTTGACTTATACGTTATGATACACGTATAAGTACCTTTAAAGTCATGTGCACATGTGACAAATGAACTTGAAAATGTCAAAACTGAGTTCATAATGTGATTTTAAATAGAAATCGATTTATAATACGTGTATTCCTCGTGTGGATTGAGAGTATAGAAGAAGAAGAATGAATTAAAAAATAGATATATATTAAATTACTGTTCATTTACTGGTACTGTTCACGGAACAGAACCGTGAACAGTACTCGTATGGAATAAGAAAAAAAAAAGATTAAAAGATGTTGCAGAGAATGAAACGTAAGAAAGAAGAGAAAGAGAAAGGAAAGAAAAGGGAAAACGACATATTCGTGGCCAAATTTGACGTGTCGGTAAGCTAGTTTTACTATTTTTCGTCGTGAAATTGATTTTTAACTAGTGTATGACGATTCTAGCAGAGTAATTTTAGCTATGAGAGTCGTTTTATGACGTTTTCAAAATTGGGATTTTGACCTAACTTGAATGAAAATTTGTTCGAAAGGTTGAAAAACACTCCCTAAACTATAGAAGCCCTGAATATGTGGTTAAATTTTATTTATGTGTTCATTTGGAACTTTTATGGCTGTTGGAAGTTAAGAGTTTAAATGGAGACCTTTCGAATCATATTAAACTCGATGAAACTCCAATTTAAGGCTACAGAATGATAGAATGAACTATTGTGAGTCCATCGATGCTAATTTCATGATTTTTGGAGACCGTTTGACAATTTTAGTAAAAATTTATATGTTTCCAATGAATAAAATGGAATTGGACTCCAGTGAAACTCCAGTTTGAGATCATAGAATCGTAGAGAATTGAATTTCGGATGTTTCGATGCTAAGATTGTGATTTTTGGATATGATTTAATATTTTTAGTAACTAAATATATGGTTTTGGTGAGTAAAATTGACTTTGGATGCCTTCGCGAACGTGTAAAATCTTAGTAAAATACCTGTTGAAGGTAGTAGAATGGTAGTAGGAATGATTTTACACGTGTCAATGTGGACAAAATAATTTTAGAAATGTTCTATATTTTTAATAAAATTGATATATGTTCCAAGAGAAAAATAAAACTGAGAACTAGTGAAAATATGACTTGAAAATCTATTTTCACTGTTCTTTCTTGTGGAAATATCTGGATTGACCACAGAAACGAGATAGTAGTTTCTTCAACTGCTTATGAGTCCTAAATTGAGTTGGAATCTAAAGTCATAGAATGCGTATAATATTTTTAAGATTTATCTTTATTATTTGTGATTTGAAGTGAGTTGAGAAATTGAATATGTAAATAGATATGAATAAATGAAATTGAATTATGGAGTGGTTGTGACAGGTTGAGTTAGTTGGATTTAAATTGGAGCTGGACTCGAAAGCGACGATAATTGGGTTTAATTTGGAACGTGTTGTACTGTGAGTATAGTTTTCTTGATTTGGTTATTGTATGACATTGTATACATATAAAATGTTTGATTTTATGCGTGCTATATTTATATGTAATGCATTGAGTTTTTATTGATCATGCAAACTGATTTTAGCAATTGGAGCTTATAATAATGTCATTTCGTTAGGAATTAGACCCGGATGAGGTTTTGCGAAACCTCATTGTCAGTAGGTCTGTCCTAACAAGGGTTGCGATCCGTGAAATAACTGTGAATTGGGTAATGAGAGGTTGTGGCTGCCTTATAACGGTCACACAAGGGTTAGACCCGCTCTCTTGCTTTGAAGGAGGGAGATGGTAAATTTTTATGAAACTGTGCACTAGTTTATTGAATGAGCATAAACTATATATTGTGGGCATGTATATTATTTTGATGAATGTTGCATATGTGCTCGGAAATATTTTAATTTAACCGATTTGATATGTCATGTTTCCCTAAATGCATGCGATTGTCATGTCAAGAGCTGTACTCACTGAGCTTGTTGATTGCTCACTCCATTTCCGCCAATATTTCAGGTACCGAGTCGAAGGGAAAAGGAAAAATTCGTCAGTGATAATCACGTGATTGCTCATCTGGTATATGTATGTATGCTTGGAGGAAATAGGTTATATTTTTGTTATTTTCATATGTATAATTATCACATACTATATATATAATATCACCTAGATGGGTTGTGTGGTAATATTATATAATGTTTGTGATGATGGAATGAGATGATCATAGATATTTATCAGGTGAGAATTTAATTTGTGGAATGAATGTGATGATGATTTATATATATATTTGATTTGATTTTTGGTATATTAGGAAAGTGTGAAATGTCCATTTTATGGGGAGGTGCTGTCAAAATTTTTGAAAACTTTGGGAAGTTTTGTGAATGTCCGTTGAGGCTGACAGTGTATTATATATTGTATATGGATATGTACAGTGTATAGTACACTGTGCCGATCATGATGTCAGCCTACATCAGGGGCGTCGTGACATTTCTTTTTTTTGCTTTTTTTTTGTCGTTCTCTATTTCTGCTTCTCAACGTATTATCATTTTTTTGGGTTTTGTAGATTCAGAGAGAGCGAGACCAAGGGCGAGGGCGAGAACCAAGACAAGTAGACAACATTATTTCTAGCTTCGACGATTGTTATACGTTATGTAACTTGTGTTAACGTTTGGGGGTGATTCCTTTCCCGTTCGAGTTCCTTGCATTCTTCGCAAATCCCTCGATCCAGTGTGTTGATTTCTTTTTTTTCTCTCCAATTTTCTTGTGTAATTTTTTTGTTTTCTTATCTGATTTGTTGTAATTTTTTTGATATGTCAGTGATTTTTTATTATTTTCTAATCCAACTGTTAAATTATTTTTTAATTGCAAATAACTATTTTGTTGTAAGATTATCTTTATTATAAATATTTTTTTAATGCTCAGTTGCATTTTTTTTGTCAAGAATGCTTATTGCATTGGATAGTGGATATTAGATATTCTCATTTAGTTATTTTCTTGTTTGCAAACAATGAAGCTTATTTATAAGATGATATACATTAGTATTATAATATTTCATTCTTTTATCTAATTCTCTCACCTTTCTCTCTCACTTTTTCTCATTCTCTCACTTTTTCTCATTCTCTCACCTTTCTCTCTCACACGTTAAACAAAAAGAATAAAAAAAGTAAAAAAAAAAAAAAGAAGTTGCAAAAGAAAGAGAAGGAGAATGAGAAGTGCATAACAAGAGAAAGGAAAGGACGAAAGGAAGAAAGAAGGGGAAACAGAGGAAGAACGCGAAATCTGAACCTGTGGTAAGCGATTTCTACTCTATTTCTTCGTGAAATTGATCTCTAAGCTAGATGTAACAATTCTAGCGAAGTATTTTTTGTTGTAGGAGACGTTTTACGGCGTTTTCAAAACTTGGGGTTTTGACCCAACGTGAATGAAAATTCGTTAGAAAGGTAGAAAAACGCTCCCTGGACTGTTGGGACCCCGAATATGTGGTTAGATTTCATTTCATGATTTTTGGAGACCGTTTGACACTTTTAATACAATTTACATCTTTCGGATGAATAGTAAATAGTGAATAGTAAATAGTACTGTGAACAGTGATGTGAACAATGATTTGAAATCATAGATTCGTAGAGAACTGAATTCCGGACGTTTCGATACTAAGATCGTGATTTTTGGATATGATTTGATATTTTTAGTAGCTAACGATATGATAAATGATGCGTCTCATGATAATCTATGGTAATTTCAGTGTTTAAATTAAGAGTTTAAGGGCATGGATAAACACTCTTGAGGAAGCAATATTGTTGTTCGATTTTAGAGGTTGGCTTAGAAAACCCGTGTAACCACTGTGAGTATAGTTTTCTTGATTTGGTTCTTGTATGGCATTGTACGCATATAAAATGTTTGATTGTATGCATGTGATATGCATATATAATGCATTGAGTTTTATGGATCATGCAAACTGATTTTAGCACTTGCAGTTTGTAATGATGTCATTTCGTTAGGAATTAGACCCGGATGAGGTTTTGCGAGTCCTCATTGTCATTAGGTCTGTCCTAACAAGGGTTGCGATCCTTGAAATGACTGTGAATTGGGTAATGAGAGGCTGTGGCTACCTTGTAACGGCCATACAAGGGTTAGACCGCTCTCTTGCCTTGTGGAGGAGGGAGATTGTGCATTATGTTATTGAAAACTCATGCAATTTATGATGTTGACATGTACAATATATTCGTTGAATGATGCATGTGTTGAATAAGTGTTTGAAACGATTTTAAATGTCATATTTCTCTAAATGTATATAATTGTCATATCAAGAACTATATTCACTGAGCTGTTGTTTGCTCACCCCATTTCCTCCAATATTTCAGGTATTGAGTCGAAAGGAAAAGGAAAAATTCGTGAGTGATAATCACGTAAACCTTCGTCTGGTAAGTGTACGTATGCTTGGAGGAAATAGATTATATTTTTGTTATTTTGATATGTATAATTATCACACACTATATATATGTAATATCACCTAGATGGGTTGTGTGGTAATATTATATAATGCTTGGGATGATGAAATGAGATGATCATAGATATTTATCAGATGAGACTTTAATTTGTGGAATGAATGGAATGTTTATAGAGATCTATATTGGATTTGATTTATAGTATATTAAAAAAAATTTGCTGTAACAATTGGAAATTATTGTGAGACTACGTGAAGGCTGACATTGTATTGTATACTGTATATGGGTATGTACAGTGTATAGTACACTGTGCCGGTCATGACGTCAGCCTACGTCAGGGGCGTCGTGACAAAACTGATTTTTTTAATGGAACTAAATTTAATGTTTATTTCATGTATGTAAATTTTATTTCAAATTGTTTAACATAATGTTAGGTTACAATGTCAGACAGTCATTCATCTAAGCCACGAAAAACTTTTCGTTCATACTTTGGAAAAAAATTAGATCACCAATCAAGTGGGTCAAGTTCTCCAAATGTTGTTAGTGGTTATAGTTTGCCTTCTTCCTTCCAAAGATTTGACGTTGAGAAAGATGATGACACTCCAATAGATACAAATGTTCCTTAATATGAACGTGATCCAAGATTATGTTTCCCAATAGACCTTTATCAAGCTGACAAACAAGATGATATTCGAAGAGAATATATCAAAATGGGACCTTTCCAACTCATGATGGATAAATATCCATCTAATAAGGATGGTAACCAAACTTTGTGGTTTCAATCCTCATGATTCCAAAGATTTGAGTGGCTTGAATATTCAATTGAGAAAAATAAGGCTTATTGTTTTGCATGTTATCTTTTTGATAGTGTTCCATCAAAGCATTCGACATTTAAGAAAGATGGCTTTCAAGGTTGGAATCGAGCAACAATATTGCTTCCTCAAGAGCGTTTATCCATGCCCTTAAGCTCTCAATTTAAACACTGAAATTACCATAGATTATCATGAGACGCATTATTTATCATATCGTTAGCTACTAAAAATATCAAATCATATTCAAAAATCACGATCTTAGTATTGAAACGTCCGGAATTCAGTTCTCTACGAATCTATGATTTCAAATCATTGTTCACATACTGTTCACAGTACTATTCACTATTCACAGTACTATTCACTATTCATTATTCACCGTACTATTCACTATTCACTATTCATCCGAAAGTTGTAAATTGTATTAAAATTGTCAAACGGTCTCCAAAAATCATGAAATTGACTCTAACCACATATTCGGGGTCCCGACAATCCAGGGAGCGTTTTTCTACCTTTCTAGCGGATTTTCATTCACGTTGGGTCAAAACCCCAATTTTTGAAAACGCCGTAAAACGGCTCCCACAACAAAAATTACTCCGCTAGAATTGTAGCTTAGAGATCAATTTCACGAAGAAAGAAAATGAAAATCACTTACCGTGAGTCCGAATTTGGCGCGAATCCCGCGTTTTCCCTTTTTTTCTTCTTCTTCTTCTCTGTCGTTCTTCCTTTTCTCTCTTTCTGCTTCTTGTTCCTTCCAGCAACTTCTTTAACTTAGGTTTTGTTTTATTTTTTATTCATTTTTTTTGTCTCTTGTTGTCAAACGGTGGAGATAAGAGCATCTTTTATTTTATTATTCTTTTTATCTCATGCTCCTCATGCCATTTAACAAACCAACTTTCTCATCTTTAACTCATTAAATCATACTCCATATATTTACTAATTTTATTTACTAATACCCCTTAAATCCAATATGTATTTTTATACACAGGTATATTTAGCTCATACATATCAAATACGTGTATTATCACGCGTATATTTAGCTCATACGTATAAAATACGTGTATTATACATCTCAATATACGCATACTTCAACGTATGTATTTAATTAAAATTACGGGGTGTTATATCTACTCTCAAGATTTTAGTAGCGATGACATTGAAGATTTGAGAAGACAACTGAGCCATTACAGGTTTGATGTTCTTCGGGTTCAGGAATTTCAGAATATTGCTTTTCTTTTAGAATTATGTCAATGTTTAGCAGAAACAAGGAGATCAGAACACTACACTTTGATTGATAAGTTGATCCGGTTAATATTAACTCTTTCTATGTCCACAGCATCAACAGAACGAGCCTTTTCAACTATGAAGCTTGTCAAAACATCACTTCGTTCTAAAATAGAGGATGATTGTCTACAAATTCTATGGTGATATATATTGAAAGAGAGATTGTTAGTAGCATTGACTTAGATTCTATTATTGATGAATTTGAAAGTTTAAAATATCGTATAATAAAGTTTACATGATTTTTATAATTATATTGCATTGCATTTTCTTTTCTTTTTTAGTTTTTATCTTCTTGTATTATGTATTATTGTTAATATATGCATTTTGAGGGATAAGGTTCATTACGTCCCCCTATCGAAGTGTACATTTTACTTTCAATCAATGAATTTTTCGCGTACCGTCGAGGTTTGTTTAAAAAAAATTTTAGCCCACCCGAGAAAAAAATTCTGGCTACGCCCCTGTACATGATAGATAGGTTGACGATGAATCCGCTCCCTCATAATAACTCGACTAGTTCCCTTACCAACCTGATGCTAGTGAAAGATTTACCAAGGGTGATAAAACTAGAATTATCAAACTCTTTCGTGTCACTTCGTATCCTTAGCAAAATTGTTAAAGCGTGAGCGCCTTCAACAAATATGAAAAGGTCAATTACTTGATTTGTAGGTTGAAGAAGCCAGACCATTTTGGCAGCAAAGAACCGTGCCTAAACCAGTCTAAGAACTAGAGGCGGGGGACATTATATATAACATTTATATGTGTTAATTAAATCTATATGTGAAACAAATCAAGATAGAGAAGAAGCATGTTGAGTTAATGATCCTAATTGTGTAAAACTCAAGAAGGGTCGAACACGAAAAAGATTTAAATCATATATATGAGGAAATTTCATGAATTCAAAAATGAAGGAAATCTATAATTAATTTGCCCTCAATGCTAGCTAGTCGTCTTGTTATGTAATTGATATTAAATAACTGACTTGTAACCAATCTTGTACTTTTTCTGCGGCAATATTCAAAATTTTATTTTATTCTTTTTGAAAAGTGATCAAGAAAGACCCATTTTTATTTTTGTACATATAATCTCCAAATTGATGATAATCATCTTCGCATACAATCTCCACGTGATGAAAATCATTGATGTCATTCTTTAGTTCAATGAGAATCGCTCCATCCAAATGTTGCTTATATGCAGATTTACAAAGCAAGCATCTTGAAAAACTTTTTTTACTTTAAAGTTTGCCCAAATCTGGTTCGATTTTCACCAAAAATTAACACCAAACCGAACCTTGATTGGTTTTATGTTTTAAAATCGAAACCAAAGTAATCAATCAAACAAACCAAACAAAACTTATTATTGGATTGATCAGTTTATCTTCGTAAATTTAAAAATTATAAATCATATAACTAATATTAATCTACCTATAAAATCATATCCCATCTCAAAAATATTATAAATATTTACTCTGATTAAAGATTAAAATTTAAAATATAATACATATTTAATATCAAGAATGTTAAAAAAGGTCAACATTCATAAGTGAAATTCTACAAATTCTTTCATGCCAAAATAGATGCAAAAATGTTAAATAAAATATGTGTATGTACACGTCTGTGTAAACCACTAATCAAACTGAACAGATTGGATTTTCGATTTTGCTCCGGTGAACACTGAACACCACCCTCCTCTTTTGAATTGATTAATGGGCACTTAACTTTGAGTGACGTGGATATATGTCACGTATGATGAGTGCCGGGTGCCACAAACTATGTCATGTAATTAAGGAGAGACCTTAATGAGTTGATGGGGAGGGGGTCGTAATAAGTTGAGTTAATCTTATTAAATATAACCCAGGTTTTTTATATTTTATTGAGTAATGTTATATGTTCATTAAGTACAAATATTATTTTTTGATATTAATACCCAACTTCTTTTAGATATTTTAGGAATGAGTGTGTATTTAGAGATGTTGTGCAATATCTTCAAAACATTTAACGAAGCTAGGTGTCAGTGTTAGAAAATAGCGTTGATATCTAGCGTAAATATTTTTTTTTTTTTTTAGAAGTGCTATATAGCTTGAGAATTATACATCATTTCATATAAGAGTGATGTAACAGCCTTCATATCATACTTTATTTAATGATACTTCATTTAATATTTTTTTTACATTAAATGAGATGTGATTAAATCCTATAAGGGTATATTTATAATTTAAAGAATAAAATAAAGCAATATTTTTTATTAAAGTCTCTAACTTAATATGATTCGTATTTTTATATTTAAATTATTTATTTAAAGATAAAAGTTTTATTTATAGACAAAATAATAATTTTATAAGTAACCAGAAAATTAAATTTAATCATTTTTTATTTAAATATAATAACAAAAGGAATATATATTTTCTAAATTTGCGAATTTATATTTAAATGTAGAATAATTCATAAAATTAGATTTAAAAATATTAAGAAAAAGATTATAACAATTAATTAAATTGAATCGAAATAAGTATATTCATAAAAAATAATTCTTTTGTGGGTATAAAAAATTAGATTTTGAGCATTAATAGAAATGTAAAATAATTCATAATTTTTTTTATCTTCAAAGATAATATAAATATCTTTTATATAACACTAATCACATTACATTTGAGGCATTAATCAAGAATATTGTTTTATTCTATTTTTTAAATTACAAATGTGCCTTTATAAGTTTTAATGCCACCTCATTTAATGTCAAAAATATTAAATGAACTATCATTAAATGTGATATGAAGTAGAAACTATTATATCACAATTGTGTGAAATAGTGTATAATGTTCAAGCTAAATAATTTCTCTTTTCTTTATCTAGTTTCGCCAGTGATTTTCATCTCTCCAAGTAACGGGATTTACAATATTAAATAGCTAAGCCACTTATTGATAAAACAATTTAAATGGGAGATTTTAAAGAGTTAAGAGATCAGTAGTAGTTCTACCCAACTATATTGACTTGTGAATCTCTTTGCACAATACTTTACATGATTGAATGACTTGAAATAATATTCATTGGTGGAAATTCTTTTGGTTGAAGCATTAAAGCAATGTCGTTGGACACTCTTCATCAGAATGGGGACTCTCTACTTGTTCCAGCTGTTCATTTACCTTTAATATCTCTTTCTTCTCACTCAACAGGTATACCTCTTTTTATGTATTTGAAGGAAAAAAGAGAATACAAAAATAAAGATAAGATTCAAAACTTTTTTATACTTAATTTTGGTATTCATTTGATGCCTAAAACTCCTACATTCTATTAATACGAACAAAAATTATAGTATCAAATGATAAAACCTAAAAATGAATAAACAGAAATTAATGTTTTTAGGACCTAAAAATTGTACTCAAAATTATACCCATGTTCATGTGATGTATAGTGAGTGGCAGGTGCTTCTTTTTTTTCTCTCTTATGATGTGGTGATTAGTTGTATTGTCACATCAGCTTGGTTATATTTTTTGGTTTGTATTGTGAGCCGTTTTAGCACTTCTCTAACTAAAATTAAAAATTAATCTTAGAATTTGTGCTAGGGGTGTAAGTCAACCTGACCGAAACCGAACTCAACCCGATGGGTTGGGTTGAATTAGGTTGAGTTCAAAAATCTCAGCCCGAACGGTTTGGATCGGGTTATAAAGGTTGACACTCTTAGAATTCAATCCGAACCAAACCTAACATTAACCCCTTAAATCCCTTATTCCCTCAGGCTAACAAATCGCAAAAATAACAAAACTCCCAAAATCCTAAACCTAAATTATAATTTTTTTTGGCCTTTTACATTAAACCTCTCAACTCTTCTTCTTTATTTTTTTTCTTCTTAAATTCTTTTTTATTATTTTTTCTTTTAAAGTTGAAGTCATTTTTTTGAGAAAAAAAAAAAGTCATCTCAATTCAAATGACTAACCCAATTTAAATTAATTTGAATTGAGTTTTATTTTTTCAATCCAAAACTATTTGAGTTGTATTGAGTTTTACCTGAAACTCAAACCGTTACCCCCTTAATTTGCACCGATCTGATGGGCGAAAGTGTCTGATATGTTTCATGTGTCCAGAAAAAAAACTACCTCTTTTCACGTGTTATGAGTAATTTTGAAAGTTTATGTCATGTGTGATAGTTGAGAAATTAACTATAGTTCTTGGAAAATAATTTCTCAAGTAAATTCTCCTAAAAACATTTGAAAAGATATTTTTGCACACTCATTTAATACAAAAAGAATGACAACAAAGTTTCATTAAAGATTAACATGAACATAATCAATCATTTTAAAAAACTTGTTATGAAAATTTAAAAAAAAAAATTCTCGTCCCCATTTAGTGAGAAAATTAGGCCAAAAAATAAATTGTTTCTCCCAAAAATATTAGTAATCAAACACACTTTCTCATTTTAATTTTTAATTAAATAACAAATTTTCTGGCTATCGAATTCCAAGTAGTGACTTTATATCCATCTCTAAGTTTTTTGGTCTGATGAGTTTCACATGCAAAATTAAAAGAGATGGGAGGGGAAAACGGTTGAGATGTTAGTGTACTGCGTGGGATTTTCATTATAGACGTTGCTTCAAGACAGAGGAACTGAAAAGATATAGAGAGAGCACCTAACTGACAATCAGTAGGTGAGCCATCTCCAAACTTGTTCTCTTTTCCATAAATACCATATTGAATCTAAACACTCCCTTGAGATAGCTGGTGCACCAATTGTATCCTCCTCAAAATTAATATTCCAGAAAGTTAATTTTCAGCAATGGAATTGAGATTACCCATCATCTTTGCTTTCCTCATAGCCATGTTTGTTTCCAGTGCAGGTGAAGCCAATATTTCATTGAAATTTCTTGATACATTTGCAGGTTTTTTTACTTATTATTATTATTTTTAATTGTCTTCCCTTTTTGTGAATTTTAGGTGCATATGATCCATTGGATCCAAATGGAAACATAACGATCAAATGGGATGTAGTTTCTTGGACCCCTGATGGCTATGTGGTAATTACCATTCATCTCATTTTCAATATTAATTCTTCTGTTCTAATGCAAATTCTTCTAAATAAGTTATAGAAAAATGTTTTATATACGTTGGGTGTTTAACGTTATTTTCCGACCCTGACACTAAGCTCTCTTGGATGTTTTTGGGTTGTACACGTATTAGGCAGCATCCCTAATACACACGCATTTCCGGAAGCTAGGTGCCGGCTTCCGGAAATTATATGATCTTGTATATTCTCCTTTGATTATATGGAAACAGATTCAATATATAATCAGAAGTAGAGTGAAATAAAGATATGACATTAACAGATATATATATATATATATATATAAATCTTTTGTAAAATGATGAAAAGATGTTTCTCAAATTATATAATTTAGAGGTTGATACTGCCATCTTCAATCTTGCTCTCAGCAAAAACATAGGCTTTAACATTAGCAATATTTCTACTACCATATTTATGTGAATCAAATCAAACTCATACAAAACATCTTACTAGCCAGCACCAAGAACATGAAACTTAGGTGCCTTTAGTTGTGATCTATGTTATTATTTGGCTATGAATAATATAAATCAAGATATAAAATTGAAATGAAAACAAAATTCAAGGATGCAAGAAAAATCACATATTATAAATTTCCTCACTAATCTATATGAAGAAGACAGATATTTTTAAGATATGCATTCATTAATTGCCCTTCTCAATACATGCAATGTATGGTCTAATGAACTCATTATAATTTCATTTATAATTACACTTTTTGTAGTTAAATCAGCACATTGCCAAACTCGATAACTAAAAAGTATAATTTGATGAACTCATTGCAATGTTAGGAGCTCCTAAATATCAATTAGTACCGATATTATCCCAACTAAACCACCTCCTAACCATCGGCTCTGATACCATTTACTTCTGGATCTAGATCTTAACAAATACCAATATTATCCCGACTTAGCAACCTTTGTGCCAGAAGTTTCGCTACCGATAGCTTGCTAACTCTCTTAGTTAAAAGAAGGCTCTTTGTCGGATTATCTAGATCTGGAATCTGGGTGTAAAATTTTACCTCGAAAGGCCTTAAATATTAATAAGATAAAGATCCTAACTTGTATTTTACTTGATAAATTTGTTCTTATTCAATGTAAAACTATTATTTCAATATATCCACATATATCTAATATGTAATTTCATTTATAATCAAATGATTTGATCTAAATTATCTTCTAGGCAGTGGTGACTATGAACAATTTCCAAATGTATCGGCACATCATGAGCCCTGGTTGGACCTTAGGGTGGGCATGGGCTAAGAAAGAGGTGATATGGTCTATGGTGGGAGCACAAACAACAGAGCAAGGTGACTGTTCCAAGTTCAAGGGTAACGTTCCACATTGTTGCAAGAAAATCCCCACAGTAGTTGACTTGCTTCCAGGAGTCCCTTACAACCAGCAAATCGCCAACTGTTGCAAAGGTGGAGTCGTAGGAGCATGGGGACAGGACCCTACAGCCTCTGTGTCAGCCTTCCAAGTCAGTGTAGGCGTTGCAGGAACTTCTAACAAGACTGTAAAATTGCCCAAGAATTTCACTTTGCTTGGCCCTGGTCCTGGCTACACTTGTGGCCCTGCAAAAATAGTCCCTCCCACCACTTTCCTCACCGCAGATCGTCGCAGAAAAACACAAGCACTTAGTAAGTTAAATTACATGTTTGATTATTTTCTTATCATAACTATTTTTATTTGTCTAAAATATATATACTCCTTTGTTTGATCAATATTTTCTGCAGTGACGTGGAACGTGACATGCACTTATTCACAGTTCCTGGCAAGGAAGAACCCAAGTTGCTGCGTCTCCTTCTCCTCATTCTACAATGAAACCATAACTCCTTGCCCTTCTTGTGCTTGTGGTTGCCAGCACAAAAACTGTATCAAGTAATGAAATCCTTCTCCTAGAAACTCATTCATTCAGGCATTTGCAAGCTTAGCTGAAGTGACATTTTGTTACTACGACAGAAGCACTTTTTTTCACTTTTTATAAACAGAAGTTGAGTTTGGCCTGTTTGTTTGCTTTTGCTAACTGCCATTAATCGCATATCTATAGCAATTTGGAAAAGTTGTTCATGGGCAACTTCTCCATTCTGTTTTTGTGATTTTAATCTTTTAAAACCAAAAAATATATTTTGGATACTAAAATAACTACCAAAAGCTGTTTTTAAATAAAGTTGTCAAACAGATTATCAACAACTTTTTGTAAGCACTTCTATAAAAGCTATAAGCTATAAGCAGAAGCAATACTAAACAAATCCTGGCCCGTTTGGTATAATTTTTGCAAAAGTGCAATTTTTAGAAGCACTTCTTCGAAAAAGCTAATCTCACACCTAGTTTTTCCAAAAAGCAGAAAAATTATTTTTTCACTACAAGTTGCTCTAAAAACTGATGTTGCTAATCGCCTCTAAAATTCTTCTTTTAGTTCAAAAGCAATACATTCAACCAAACTAGGCCTCTTTTGTTCTATTTGTGTATTAACTATCTGATGGTGGGTGTAATTACAGGAGCGATTCCAAGTTGCTAAGTGTGGTGGGGATTAACACGCCGAGGAAGGATAATGCGCCATTGTTGCAATGCACAAGGCACATGTGCCCGATTAGGGTGCATTGGCATGTAAAGCTTAACTACAAGGATTACTGGCGTGTGAAGATTGCAATTACCAACTTTAACTACCGCTTGAACTATACGCAGTGGACACTGGTCATTCAGCACCCTAACCTAAACAATGTCACTCAAGTGTTCAGCTTTGACTACAAGCCCCTTGTTCCCTATGAGTCCATAAGTGAGTTTACTCAAACTACAATTGCTTAAAATTACTCTTGGAGTTTCTCTGAAACTGCAAATGCAAATTCAACTAGATGCAAAGATGCACAAAATAAGAGCAAGTAGCTTACTAGATGAATAGTCTCTGAACGTAAGATATAAGCTTCTCTGTAGGCCTCAGCTTCTAAATGAAGTAGCTTTTAACATAGTATCAGAACCTTGACTTTGTAAGAGGTCTTCGATACAAGTCTCATTACTTGCATTTGCATGTTCCACATTTGTAGAATTGGTATTCTCTTTTGTCTCTCCATGCGTAGAATTGGGCTACACCAAAGGAATGTTAATATTAACTTGACATGCATTGTTGGGCCACCGTCTATTAGCCATAGTTTTCAGGTTCAATGGTTTCTAATAGTTTCAACATTCTGACCTCAAGCCATTAAATGAATTCACTTGTAAATTTACTCTCAGAGCAACAGCTTGATATTAGCCCTCAGATATCTTTTAAGGATATTTTCAGCTTATTTTGTTTTAATTAGACTGAAAACCTTGTCCTCTGACATCATTGAATTTTATTGTGTGCAGATGATACTGGTATGTTTTATGGCATGAAATTTTATAATGATCTACTAATGGAGGCAGGGCCAGTTGGAAATGTCCAGTCAGAGGTGCTTCTTCAAAAGGACAAGAACACATTCACATTCAAGCAAGGATGGGCATTTCCAAGGAAGGTTTACTTCAATGGTGATGAATGCATGCTACCCCCACCTGATACATACCCATTCCTACCAAATTCTGCCGTTCCTAACACAATCTCACTCACAAAACAGTTGATCCTTTCTGTGATTTTCATACTAACGGCCATTCTGTAATCACTACAGCAATAGATTGTGATGGTAGTGATGAAATGAAAAGAGACCCAAGGTCATACAAGTCCTAAAGGTGAAAAAATGTGATCCATTTTGGCAGCAAATGCAATATCTTAGACATAGGAATTGGAACAGCATTATGTACAAGTATAGAGAGATTGAGATTTTTTCCTAAACTAAATCAAGAACTCCATACCATGTCAAGATGTCTTTGTGCTTCCAGTAATTACCTATATTTTTTGTTTCCTCAACGACGATGAGAACAATTCTTGAGAATAGAGATAAGTAAATCTTTGTACTTGAAATGGATTTTTTCCCATACCCATGACCAATCAAATTACTACAATGATAGTTTTTGTGCAATCAATTCCAAACAATGGTATTTGGATAAACATACAGAAACATAATTGAAAAGGAAGCAACAGAGAGTAGATGCTCAAAGAACAGAACAATATACAAACTCCTATCACAGTAGGTTTATTATTACATTGGGGATCATTTTTTTTCTTTTTCTTTTTTTGTGATCTCCTACAAAGATGATAATCTCACTGTGTAAATGAAAACACAAAGAACTAAATAATAATAAACAAAATGGTAACCCAATGAACCTGTGGATACATAAATAGACACAGCAATCTAGTCAAGACAGCTCCTAGCACACCTGAATTCACTTCTCAAGCTAGAATCCGAGGGGGGGCGCCAATGCTCCATTCATTAGCCTGTCATAAGCTTGCATGAATTGATGTGTCCATAAACTTGGAATGAGCAATAATTTTTACTATATATTCCAGTGAAAAGAATTCACTAGGCATAAGCCAGCAAGAACGCCAATGACAATAAGAAAGTCATAGCAGGGTGAAGTACAGAGATAATTTTCCGGGAACTGCCATTTGGTAACCATGGATATGCGTCTGGAGGTGGCATCACGCAGTTGTCACCATTAAAATAAATTCTTCGAGGGAAAGCCCATCCTTTATCAAAAGTGAATGTTGCTTTATCCTTTCGGAAGAGCAGCTCTGACTGAACATTCCCAAGAGGACCAGCTTGCATGAGCAAATCATTGTAGAATTTAACTCCCCATAGCATTGCAGTATCATCTGCATAACAACATCGAGAAGTCCCAAAAGATTTTCGAAGTTATTATCCCTCACATTCCATAAAATTTGAAGAAAGAACTACACAACCATACAGAAAAGCGTATCTGGTTTAGCTCACCAGTATACTTATTAACTCAAAACATACAAACTCCAGTTGAACTTATGTGAAATAGTTCTCTTTTGTTTTATTTTTTAATTCATTGGCTTAATGTGAAATACTTCACTAAAAATAAGACAACCTAGTTGAAAAAATCAACCAATCAAACCATTTTGGGGCTCTGACAAAAATGATGTGGTCGGATAAGGTAAATGAAAAATCTAATTTAGTCAGGCAGAAACATGTGTGGTGTGACACAGGAGTTTAGATCCATTTTTCAGTGCAGATAATTGAATCTTAGGAACCCATTAATTTTTGGCTGTTTTACAAGTATTTCCCCATATTAACCACATCCAAATGTACAATTGAAGCATACAGAAAAGCATCAGTAACTGAAGATGGAACTTACTTATGGAGCCATAAGGAGTTAACGACTTATAATTAAAGCTGAAACTCTGGGTGAGATTGTCAAAATTTGGATGTTGAACAACCATGTTCCACTGTGTATAGTTCATACGATAATTGAAATTTGTAATCGTGACCTTCACCCGCCAGTATTCTTTATAGTTGAGCTTCACATGCCAATGAACCCTTATGGGGCACATGTGGCTGGTACACTGGACCAAAGGTGCAAAACTATTTTTGCTAGGAGCTGTGATAGCCGAAGCCAAATATGGCGAATCTCCACTGTAACAAAATCAGAACACAAAAGTTTAACAGGTAAGCATTTTCAACCAGCAGCAGTACATCCTAAAAAAATGACAAATTATATAGGTGATGTTTGTGAATTCTACTTGCAACATCTATAAAAAGTAAAGTTATAACCTCTACAAGAATAAGCAAAAAATTGTGGCTTATTATATTAGAGCTTAAAACTCTACTAAAAATAGAGGTTGATTTGCCAATAGTAGAGGCTAAATAGAGTTAACAAACAGACCTATAAATGCTTACAAGTAGAGTACAAAAAGAAAAGGATCCATCAAAGAACTTACTCCACACACATTCCGGGTTGAGTTATATTGTTCTGGCATCCACAGGTGCATGTTGGACAGGGAACAATTGTCTCATTATAGAAGGAGGAAAGTGAGACACAACAGGTCGGAGTTTTCTGCGAGAGGAACTGAGAATAGGTGCAGGTAACATTCCATGTCACTGCAATAAAAAAAAATCATGTGAAATAACATTTTTAGATGTCAGGCAGTTTCTATATCACAGTTCAAAGTTTTTTAAAAGAAACGCAACGTAGTTTAGCAAAATCTCCAGTGATTAGCTAGAAAACAAATTGACCCACTTCTATGAACAAAGAAACTCTGGCAAGAAACTTACTCAAAGCTTGAGTTACTCTCCTTTTATCTGCAGTCGAAAATTTGCTTGGTCTCACAATTTTCGCTGGTCCACAAGTGTAGCCAGGCCCGGGAGCTTTCAAAGTAAAATTCTTTGGCACCCTAACTGTTTTGTTGGTTGTACCCGCTTGACCCACACTGACCTGAAATGAGCTAGCTGCATTGGCAGGATCCTGGACAAATGAATTGATTACTCCCCCTTTGCAGCAATTTGCAATCTGCTGGTTGTAAGGAGTTCCTGGTAATAAATCCACAACTGTTGGATCCTTCTTACAGCAATGAGGGATGTTTCCTTTGAATCTCGAGCAATCACCCTGCTCGGTAGTTTGAGCCCCCAACATAGACCAAATCACCTCTTTCTTTGCCCATGTCCATCCCAGTGTCCATCCTGGTGCTTGAATGTGACGATATTGCTGGAAATTGTACATGGTAACAACAGCCTGTCCAATATCACCGTGTAAATAAGAATTGAAAAACGGAAATCAAATTTTGGACATCACAAAATAATTCTTGTATGATCCTCCATATAAAAGATAAAATCCTCCTATACCACAAAATCAAAATTGCCTCAAATAACACTTTGAAGCAATAATCAGAGACTAGATGAAATAATTATCAAGACCCAAATCTGGATTTCATGATTCGTTTTTTATTTTCATGGAGAACATGGATAGTACATACTAAACTAATAATTTCTCTTTGTAAATTACTTACAACATAGCCATCAGGATTCCATTGCATAACATCCCATTTGATTGTGATGTTTCCATTAGGGTCAAGTGCATCATATGCTTCTGAAAATCAACAAACAAATAAACACAATTTAATCTCCAATTGGCAAGATTCGAATACAATAAAGCCCAGATTCTATTCCAAGTTTCATTTTGCATACAGTAGGAACCGAATCTCAAATGCAAGATAGAACTTTTTCCTCACTTCCAAATTTAAGAAATTGTTCATAATCAGCCTCTCACAAAAGGAAAACAAAGGCTACACCACATGATTAGAAAAATTAAAACAGAAAAAGAAAACGTTCATTTTATCCAAATCACAGATCAAATAGGTGAAAATATTAGACACCCATACACTCAAATAGAAAAATCAATGAACAAAAGACTTTCAACCATATACATTGTACACATCTCTTTACTTTCCCAAACATAAATCTAGAGGCTAAATCTATAAGACAAAACAATTCAGCTCCAATTTAACTCAATTTACCATACACAAATGGGTCTTGCCAAATTTTTCATTTAAATATAGAAATATACAACTCAAAATTATTATCTTTTCAACACCCATTTTCTCAAATATACCAAATTTACAAGATCAAGAACTGGATCTCCCCATTACTTCAACAAAATACCCATTAATATAAACAATAAAAAATAACTAGATCAAAAAAGGTCAAACTTTTAGCAAAAAAAAAAGAAAAGGAAATTCATTCCTCATTTCACAATTTCTTCAACAAAATACCCATTAATGTAAACTAGAAAAAGTAATAACCAGATCAACAAAAAAGGTCAAATTTTTAGCAAAAAAGGAAATTCATTTCCTCATTTCACAATTTCTTCCACAAAAAGATACCCATTAATGTAAACAAGAAAAAATAACCAGATGAACAAAAAAGGTCAAGTTTATAGCATAAAAAGAAACTCATTTCCTCATTTTTCAACAGATGAACTGGACTTCCAAATCTGTGAAATAAAAAACACCCAATCCATGAAAAAACGATAAGAAAAAGAAAAAAAATCAAACCCGCTTCCTCAAAACTCACTTCACTAAAAAAAAATACAGGAAATTCGAGAAAACTGAAGAAAATGTGAAGGAAGCTGATACTCAATGCCCACCTGTTGAAGTGAAACTGAAGCAGGAAAGGAAGAACACAAGCAAAATGGTGGAGATCTTCATGGCGAGGAAAGATAGAGCCTAGTTTCTGCAGATCTTTGCGTAGATTCTGTTCTCCTCATCAACTTCTTCTTCTTCTTTGTCGTTTGAGATCTGCAACAGAAACTGAAGAAAGAAAGAAGAGTAAAGAAAGAACAGAGAAAACGCAGTGCAAGCAAGCGTTTCTTAAGAAGAATCAAGTGGACTTGGTGCAATTTTCTTTTGTTTTATTTTTCTAAAAGTGGCTCTCTTAGTTACATATATTTATTTAACGATATTCTTTACTACTTAATTAAATATATTAAAATAGAGTTTTTTCTAATATAATAAGAAACCACCACCACCGGTCCACCGCTACCACTTGTCCTGTCCTATGTGTTGTGATCGACCGTGTTATGCAAAAAGTTCCATTACATCTGAAATGACAGAAATACCCCCTACGAATTTTCTATTTCTTCTCGGTAATTGATGTACTCAATTAATAATTAATTATTGTTGGGTCATATCTAATAAAATAAAATAATTTAAGTAAAATAAATATTTTCAAAAGGAAATAAATTTACCATTTTTTTAATAAAAAAATAAAATTATCATTTCAAACCAAATAGCATTTCGACAATTATCATGCTAATACTACTTTTAAACCAGTTTTTATAACATAAATTTAAATGTATGATCCTTCAATAGAAGCTATGAGGAAATGATGATGTATGCTAATTAATTAGTTTTAATGTAAGTGTGTTTTAATTAGTAATTTATTTTAACAACTTAGTATTTCTTTCATTCTATCTAAGTAAAACAACTAACCCCTTAATGATAGAGACCAGGAGTTGTTAATATATATATATGAAAAATTCTATACTATTTGTTGGAGGACTCAATAATTTTTTTTAAAAAGAGCTATGATATGTAGGAGAAATACAAATACACATGAATGTGCATAGATATGAATATTAATTTAGCTCTTAATAAAATAGACTCGGGGAAACAAATTTATATAGCAGACCCTAATTTAGAAAGTCTTTGTTCACTATATATATATTTTAATTATCGATTTTTCAACACTTAAAAGGTGTTCTCTTTTTCTTTGAACGAGACTAATCATTCCAAACTCAGACATGACAAAAGCATTTGGACTAGGAGGATAGATAAATGAGAGCACGTTCAGACTATATATAAAATAACTTATGACAAATAAATGAGATGCCATCTACTTTGATATATCCAAGAACATATATAGTAAACTTAAGTTACAAAAAGGCTCCCCCAAACTTAGATATTTACTTTGGGTTTCCTAATCTTATAACATAATTAAAATAGTTTGTTAAATATAGGTCAGTATAACTCCATATATCTCCTTTTAACATTTTTGTTAATGTATTACTTTTAATTTAAAAACTATACCTTTTCATATATTTCTCCAACACATAAATTTTACAAAAAAAAATAAAAATAAAAATGGCAGTAATTAATAGGCCCTTGTAAATCCCTTCTTCTAGATCCCCAATGTGTGATTAGGTAATACAAAGAAGTGCTTTTCAAAATGATTTTAGAGTTGTTTGTCATAAGTTGATTGCAAAATGACAAGTACTAAAAGGTCTGGAATTTCAGTGGCACAGTAGATATTTCGTGGAAGGATGAAGGGTATTTTAGTGATAAAAGTATTAAGTTATGAAAGAGGAGAAAACTTGTCCTAACCGACAGTAATCTCTTAGCAGCGTCCAGCGTGGGCCTTACCTTTCTGTGTCGGTGGACATATTTTTCTCTTTTTCTTTGCTTCTCTAATCACATTTTTCCACCCTTATTTAATGTCACAGTCCATATCTGATATCGCACACAACTGTACGTATGGTACGTTCAATATGTGAGCCGTCGATCCGCTGACTTTGCTCATTTCGAACAGTTAGATTTTTTTTTCATTTGACCCTTTTCTAAAATCCTAACATAACAAAACATTAAATTCAAATATTTCTTTTCCTTCTAAGTTTACATTAAAGGTCACCTAGAATAATTAAGGCCCCGTTTGGGAGGATACACTTTTTTATATTTAAAAATTTTAAAATATTAAAAATTTGTTTCATTCAAAAAAATTTTAAAATAGTTTTTTACTTTTTATTAAAAAAATAAATTATTTCCAATTTTAAGTTTTTATTTTTAAATTATATTTTTACTTTAGAATTCTGAATCAAACACAGGCTAAGAAATCATTTTAAGTTTTACAAGTTCAATTAAATTTTCTTAAAGAAAAAAAGTGTAACACCCTGTAATTTTAATTAAATACATACGTTAAAGTACGCGTATATCGAGATATAGAATATACGTATAAGTACATTTAAAGCTATGTATACATATATCAAATGAACTTGACAATATCAAAAGTCAGTTCGGAATGTGATTTTAAATAGAAATCGATTTACGACACGTGTATGTCTCATGTGGATTGAGTGTATAGAAGAAGATGAGGAAGAATGAAGTAAAAATAAAATAAAATAAAAATATATTACTGTTTACTTATGGGGTACTGTTCACCAAACAGTACTATGAACAGTACTTAGATGGAAAGATAAAAAAAAAAAAAAGTTAAATGAGTTGCTGAATGAAAAAAAAAAACAGAGAGAAGAAGGAGAAGAAGAAAAAGGGGAAACGCGAGATTTGTGTGAAATTCGGACCTGCGGTAAGTGATTTTCACTTTTTTTCTTCGTGAAATTACTATATAAGCTAGATGTAACGATTTTAACAGACTAATTTTAGCTATGAGAGTCGTTTTACAACGTTTTGACAAATTGGGTTTTGACCCAATGTGAATGAAAATTCGCTAGAAAGGTAGAAAAACACTCCTTAGACGGTAGGGACCCCGAATATGTGGTTAGATTCCATTTCATGAGTTTTGGAGACCATTTGACAATTGTAATACAATTTATATGTCTCGAATGAATAGTGACTGAATAGTACTATGAACAGTGACGTAAATAGTAAACAGTGATCCGAATAGTGATGTAAATAGTGACAATAATGTAAATAGTACTGTGAACAGTGATGTGAACAAGGATTTGAAATCATAGAATCGTAGAGAACTGAATTCCGGACGTTTCGATACTAAGATCGTGATTTTTGCATATGATTTGATATTTTTAGTAGCTAAAGATATGATAAATAATGATTCTCATGATAGTCCATGGTTCATTTTAGTGTTTAACTTGAGAGTTGTGCATGGATAAATGTTCTTGAGGAAGCAATTATGATGGACGTTTATTGTTGCTCGATTTGGCTTAGAAACCCCGTGTAACCACTGTGAGTATAGTTTTCTTGATTTGGTTCTTGTTATGGCATTGTACGCATATAAAATGTTTGATTGTATGCATGTTATATGTATATATAATGCATTACGTTTTATGGATCATGCAAACTGATTTTAGCAATTGGAGTTTGTAATGATGTCATTTCGTTAGGAATTAGACCCGGATGAGGTTTTGCGAGTCCTCATTGTCAGTAGGTTTGTCCTAACAAGGGTTGCGATCCTTGAAATGACTGTGAATTGGGTAATGAGAGGCTGTGGCTACCTTGTAACGGCCATACAAGGGTTAGACTTGCTCTCTTGCCTTACGGAGGAGGGAGATTGTGCATTGTGTTATTGAAAACTCATGCAATTTATGTTGTTGACATGTATAATATATTCGTTGAATGATGCATGTGTTGAATAAGTGTTTGAAATGATTTTAAATGTCATATTTCTCTAAATGTATATAATTTCCATCTCAAGAACTATATTCACTGAGCTGTTGTTTGCTCACCCCATTTCCTCCAATATTTCAGGTATTGAATCGAAGGGAAAAGAAAAATCTGTGAGTGATAATGACGTGAGCCTTCGCCTGGTATGTGTATGTATGCTTGGAGGAAATAACTTTTGTTATTTTGATATGTATACTTATCATACATTATATATATGTATTATCATCTAGATGGGATGTGTGGACATATATATAGCTTAATATATTGGATGATGAAATGAAAATGGGATATGTGAATGAATGGAATGAGTATAGAGATCTATATTGGATTTGATTTGTAGTATATTAGGAAAAAAATTTCTGTAATTTTAGGAAGGATTGTGAGACTACGTGAAGGCTGCCAGTGTATTATATACTATATATGAATATGTATAGTGTATAGTACACTGTATCGGTCATGATGTCAACCTACGTCAGAAGCGTCGTGACAATAAAAAAAGAAAAAAAAAGATGTTTGTAAAAGTTTATGCTATGATTTAGTTTTCGATCTGAAATATAACTTAAAAAATAATTTTTTTTATTATTTTTTAAAAATAATATATTTTTTCATAAATTTTAAAAAAATTATTTGTGAGTTTCAACTATTTTTTATGTTTTTAAATTTTTAAATACAAAAAATTACCAAATCATTGATCTAACCAACCCTTAAAATCTTTTTTTTTTTAATAATTTCTTTAGCAATTTTTACTTCATTTATATGCAGCCTAACCAGAATACTTTTATTGGTATAATGGATGCAACTCATCATTAATAAGCTGATTAATAACAAACATGAGGGCCACAGGACGAGCAAACGCCGAGTTTGTCCTTAGCGTGGAAAAACTCTGACAGAAATGAAATGCTGGAAATTCTAATTGCTATTTTAAAAAAATAATTTTTTTATTTTTTTAATAAATTACACCAAATCTCTTTTTTTATTATTATATTTCTTTTCTGTTTTTTCTTCTGATATGAGAATTGAGAAGTTTGATTTCGACCGTTCACAGTTTTATGGGTGACAGCAACTAGCCAGCTAACAGTGGATCCATTCGTCGACTCTAAGTCGCAATACTAGTTTTCACAAAATAAATAAAGAGGAATGTCACAAATCTGACGTGACATTTGCCACATCAGATTTGTGGCATTAACCTTTAATTAACTTGGGTTAAGCAAATTAATACAGCAAGTTCTCTTAACCCAAGTCTTAATTAAGACTTTTCATTCTCAAAACCAATTTTCTTCTGGGTAAGATTGATTTTGATCTTTTTTTTCTTCACTTTCTTCCTCCAACGATGCAAGCACATGAATAGTCACAAGATTAAAAAAAAAAATTCTGCTTAGTAAGATGGATTATATTAATTAAGACTTGGGTTAAGAGAACTTGTCTTAGTAAGATGGATTATATTAATTAAGACTTGGGTTAAGAGAACTTGTCTTATTCTTTTCTTCACTTTCCTCCTAAACCACTTATATTAACGGATTATAGAACACACAAAATTAATTAAAAAAAAAAAACACTACTCAAGTGAATGAATAACAATAGAAATGGTAAGAGAAAGACTGTCTAGTTAACAATAATGAAAACTTGACGCAACCCAACGATTAAAAATGTTAGAATGAGGAGGTGGGCTTGATTATAAAACTTGATAAAAAACCAATTTTCTACTTGGGGAAGATGAATTTGATCTTCTTTCTCTTCACTTCCTTCCTGCAACGTTGCAAGCACATGAACGTTCTTAAGATAATCAAGTTACTGTTCTCTTTGGGAATTAAAAGTCTTAATTAAGAATAAGGTTAAGAGAACTTGCTGTATTAGTTTGCTTAATCCAAGTTAGTTGGAGGTTAATGCCACAAATCTAATATGGCATTTGGTGTTCAATTTTCAGTTTATATAGCATTTCTCATAAATAAATGTTAATACTAGGGACCGAGCGCGTGCTGCTTACACTGCGTACGTTGCATTAGGATAATCGGATTACGAGTTACCGTCTTAGGTTTACTAATAAAATTAGGTATGGAACTAATTTCACAATTTATAATCATTTTATCATATTATGATGTAAGTTGTTGGATGAGTATTAGAGGTATCAGTATATTATTGGTTTTTGATAAGTTTAGTTTAGGATGTTGATCAGTATACAAATCTCTTTAAATAATGGAAAGAATAAGTTTAGCTTGTCCGGAGCTTAGGATGTACTTTTGGAAATTATTGTACTGATGAATTGTAAAATTGATTAGCTTTTCTCTTGTTCTCTCTCTCTCCTCGCCATTATTTGGTATCAAAGCCCTTTTCGATCATCTTCCTTTGCCCTCTTTACTCTTTCTCTTCTTTCTTCTTCCCGTTCTTATTGCTTTCCTTTTTCTTTTTCACACTCTACTGCGATAGTTGTCCCAGTAGTCGAAGCAAAGCCCGTCACTTGTGAATTGGATTTCACAGTAGCAAAGGAAGTCACTACACTCAAAAGGGCACTACCGTAGCGATCACAAATCTATGCCCTAGATTACTGGTCTTCCATTGTTGATTTCATCTACGATGACCTAGCTTCTTATTTTTTGCCACATTGAACCGAACATCGTTGCCATACGAGATTGGGCCCAAGTCACCGTGCAATACAACCTTATAATGCCTGAGGTATTCAAAGATCTCATATGATTTAACTCATTCACTTGAAAATTAAATAATATTTTATTTTTGTAATAGTAAGTAAATTGTTGGGACAATAGGTATTCAACGTGATTTTTCACCACTGCATCTTTTGAAAATCATGCATTTAGGTCATTAGATATTCATGTATATATATTATTATCATATTGATCATGCATGCCCATACATTATTAAGATTATCATGCAATCATATAGTTAACATTGTTATCATGCACTCATATTACTAACTCTGTATGGTTTTTATTGTTTTACGTGTATCATATCGAACGTCTTGATCATCTATATCAATCGATTGTTTTACACTTGTTTATCTTCGCAAATTGGTTTGTCAAAAATGTTTTCTATCGTGATCTCCTTTCTGGGTGACATCACGACCGTCACAATATCCCAGACAATGTCACAATACGACAAAACTCGAGGCACTGATAAGCCTCTACCCGAAAAGTACCTAATAAGCTCAATACACAACTTGTGTATGATCAAGATAATTAAAACAAAATAAATATCACATCATCGTCCAAATATATGATGACACCAATCCATAATAATTATCATAAGGTTCAAAATCCTCAAACAACAATATGGAACTCAAATAATAGTCCATCATTCTACTATTTATTATATACAAGCCAAACAAAACCATAACTATCTATATTTTGTATACACAAGTACTTGTGATAGTTATATACAGTTTCAAAAGAACAAAACAATTGAAACTAGACCCAAGTATCCCCAAGAAAATATAAACCAAAACTTACGTTCAAAAAGAATAAGAGGAAGGTCACACAGACTTTAAGCTTTGCCCTTTCCTTTCTGATCTGAACCTGAGAATAGTAAGGAAAAAATGGGGTGAGCTCAACTAGCTCAATGAATATCTTAAACAATAATCTCCACATATGAAATTATATAAAACATGTATGATATTGGAAATCTCATTAATAAACCAAATGCAAAAAAAAAAAACAAATTATAATATACATGATTCCAAACTAAACATATGATTTATGCATCATTTCCATAAAAATCAAATATGCAGACCCTTTAACAAGAGAACATGTCAGGATAACACGTGCCTTTACTTCCCCCATTGGCCAATAGGTTCAAACCGGCGCATTACCTATCACTAATCCTCCTACCCTTCCATTCTTTAGTGTTTCAGAAAGTCCTTTCTACGAAGTACTATCCAAGCACTCCGACGACACATTTCTTCGAAGAACAAGTAAGTAAAAAGACAAACAATGCCTAGGTATTTAATCCAAAATACTCAAGGCAGTACCAATGCATCAATTCCATGCTCATGTTCTTAAAACACAATGCACAATATATAATAAGATGCATACCATTCAACAATGCAATTTCATATAAATACAATGCTATAAATGGAGAAATAAGATGAGAAATACTCACAACCAACCACAAGAGAGTTTACCAAGCCAATTACCCACAACTTGGCTAATCCATCACAATGTCTTGAAATGGATAAAATCCACATTCATTGATCAATTCCAAATCCCTAGCCTAAGTCTCAACATAAGCCAATTTAGGTTCTTAGTACTCCACGTAACTCTTGTTTATCCCCAATTACTAACTCTTAATATATAGGCATCACTCATGCCTAATTTCATCACTTAAGTTAACACTTAAGTCTAGGACCACTCATGTTCATTATAGGTCAAACACATCATCAACCATTCTAAAACACGCTTAATTCATTAATCCATCATCAATTCATAAGACTCAATAATAGGCATTAACTGTGCAAAAATGCATAATCAACCCAACACTTAGGCTTAGGTCATAACATATCCAACATAGGCCAAATATGACATGAATCAGCCCAATTCATGTCCAATTACACATAATCCACCACAATTAACCATCCTAGGTCAATTAGCATCAAAAGCGGCCAATTTGAAAAATTTCCTACAATAGGCCATATGGGTCAATTGTACTAATCACCCTTCCATATCATGAGAAACCATCAATTAACACTATGGATCATCAACATTCATCCAAATGCATGACATAGTTCACATGCATGCCATTTAGAAAGCCCTAAGTCCATGTTCTAGGGTTTAGGTCAAATACATGGTCTCACAAGCAAGCCTTAGTAAAAACCATAGCAAATGCCTCTAACTTGCTCAAAGATATCATAGAAACCCAATAGAGACATATGCATTCTCGAATATTAGGGTTTCCATTAAAACCCTAACTCCATGCATCAAGGAAAGTGGGGTTTAAGGCTTGGAAAACACCATTTGGGCATAGATCTTGGTCGAGGAGACACATTCATACCATTTACAAGCCATTTTAGGCACATGCATACAAAATCCTAACCTGGGTTTACTCAAAACCGTGGCCTATAGCAAGAAATACACCTTTTAAAAGCTTACATTCATCATTAATGGTGTTCTAATGGAAGAAAATTAAGAAGTCCTTACCTTGGAGCAAGATTGAGCACAAATCCCCTTAGAAAGCTCTCCTTTCTCCTTCTCCCTCTTTTCCCCTTTCCTTCCCTTGCTTTTGGTCCAAAATGGACGAAATTGGGTGTATTTTTGCTTATAATCACGTGTTAGGCCCACGCATGGCCAACACTTGAAATTTTTCAGAAAACAGACCATGGAGCGCACTCCATGTTTGGGCCTGTTTCATGTAGCGTTCTCCTCCTTCATGGAGCGAGTTTCATATTTCAACTTTGTGTTTCTCTCTCAATACACAAAGGAAATTCGCGTATAATGGGTCGATTTCTATGTAAAAATGCGTTCCAGACTCATTTTTAATATCCACTTGTCCATTTGAGACCCCCCATAAAGTTATAACCGAATCAACATAAAACTACATCGTATACAAACAAAATGCGAGTATAATACACATCAAATACATACACAAACACCTAGAGTCGGGCATTCTACGTCATATGTGAATGTGGGTCGTTACATTTTCAAAGTTTGTTTTTGTGTTTGACAATGTCTTAAACTCATTTTGATCGAAAAATTGAGTTTCTATCACTTCAACGTGCTCTTGTGCTTTTTTTCGAGAAACGCGCTCCTATGCTTTTTTTCGAGAATCAAATTTTTTTGATCAGAGTTTAAGGAACGCGCTCTTGTGGTTTTTTCCGAGACTCAGAATTTTCTGATCAGGGATTAAGGAACGCGCTCCTGTAGTCAAGGGCATAATAAGAATGTTTATAGAGTAAGTGGTTCTTGATGAAGAACCTCGCTCTTATGCCCAACGCACACATTACGGAACGCGCTCCTCACTTGAAAGGAAATCTAAAAAGTTTCAGATTTCAAAGTAGAAACGTGCTCCTCTTTCTTGGAATGCGTTCTTGTGCCTCGATTTGATATTTTTCTATAAATACCACACTTGCTCATTTGAAGAGCAACTTTTGTAAAATCCTAGAACTTATGCCGATTTTTATACTTTCATTTCTACAAGTCCAAAACAAGTTCTTAAGTGCTTTAAACGTCTTTTCAAAGCAAAAGTTCGCCTACATTTGAATATTTGATTCATACTTTCGAATAGTTCACCTAATCTTTCAAACTTTTTGAGAAACTTGTGAGTTTCTCTTGAGCATAGATCAAGCCGTTCTTCAGTGATTGCATCACATATCTTCTTGATCTTGATCTTTCTTGAAGGAGAAATCACTCTCAATCACATTCACACATTGAAAATATTTTTGTGCTTCATCCTTCCCAAGAGTTGGGTAAAATCTCTATTTAGGATTCGTGTGATTATGTTTGTGATTGTTAAACAGTTTTTGTGTTTGATTTATCTATCTTTAAAATTGTTTTGTTTAAGTGTTTGTGAAACCATATTTGATCTTCATATGATATTATTTTTATTAGTTGTTTCATACATCTTATGTAGTATCGATTTATGTGCTAAACTTACATTAGTTTGAATCGATTTCATTGATCATTACTTGAGCATATTGATTCTTGAACTTAACCATTTTATCTATTTAGAATCATCAAGTCTTGATCATTTATGCATATTAATTCTTATGCTTCATACATATCATCTTTAGAATCAATATTTGAATACATGTGCATACTCGATTCTTGATCTTACATTATCACTATTTGAATCGTTTGCATGTATTTGAAAAAAACTATTTCAACACTACACTTCGGTTGAAATATTGTGGTTGGAATAGTAGTGATTAATCATTCAAGATTGTATGCTTAAAATTGTTGAGAGTGTTTTTGGAATATCTCTCTATCATTTGTAATCTTGATGTATTGTTGACTTGTTAGTCAATCGGGACTATACCATATTATTTTACGGCTTGTACCACGCCCGTAATTTGGTTACAGTGCCGCTTCTAGCCAAACCCTTGTGTTAGTTAGTACGGCTTTCTAGCCAAGCCTTTATGTTGGTTAGTGTGTGCAGTTTCTAGCCAAGCCCTTATGTTGGTTAGTGTGTGCGGCTTCTAGCCAAACCCTTATGTTGGCTAGTGTATACGGCTTCTAGTCACACCTGTAAGTTGACTAGCCAATAGTGTATTAAGAAATCCTGATCGTAAGTGATCGGGTAGTGGAGTAGGTTCAAAGGAAACGAAATCACTATAAATCACTGCATCCATTTATTTTTCCAGCACTTGATTATTTGACTTGGGTTAAGAGAACTTGTCTTATTCTTTTCTTCACTTTCCTCCTAAACCACTTATATTAACGGATTATAGAACACACAAAATTAATTAAAAAAAAAAAAACACTACTCAAGTGAATGAATAACAATAGAAATGGTAAGAGAAAGACTGTCTAGTTAACAATAATGAAAACTTGACGCAACCCAACGAGCGCATGAATGAGGAGGTGGGCTTGATTATAAAACTTGATAAAAAAACCAATTTTCTACTTGGGTAAGATGAAATTTGATCTTCTTTCTCTTCACTTCCTTCCTGCAACGTTGCAAGCACATGAACGTTCTCAAGATAATCAAGTTACTGTTCTCTTTGGGAATTAAAAGTCTTAATTAAGACTTAGGTTAAGAGAACTTGTTGTATTAGTTTGCTTAATCCAAGTTAGTTGGAGGTTAATGCCACAAATCTAATATGGCATTTGGTGTTCAATTTTCAGTTTATATAGCATTTCTCATAAATAAATGTTAATACTAGGGACCGAGCGCGTGTTGCTTACACTGCGTACGTTGCATTAGGATAATCGGATTACGAGTTACCGTCTTAGGTTTACTAATAAATTAGGTATGGAAATAATTTCACAATTTTTAATCATTTTATAAATTATATTACAATATAAGAAATTATCATATTATGATGTAAGTTGTTGGATGTGTATTAGAGGTATCAGTATATTATTGGTTTTTGAGAAGTTTAGTTTAGGATGTTGATCAGTATACAAATCTCTTTAAATAATGGAAAGAATAAGTTTAGTTTGTCCGGAGTTTAGGATGTACTTTTGGAAATTATTATACTGATGAATTGTAAAATTGATTAACTTTTCTCTTGTTCTCTCTCTCTCTGCTCGCCATTATTTGGTATCAAAGGCTCAAAGCCCTTTTTGATCATCTTCCTTTGCCCTCTTTACTCTTTCTCTTCTTTCTTCTTTCTTCTTCTCGCTTTCCTTTTTCTTTTTCACACTCTACTGCAATAGTTGTCCCAGCAGTCGAAGCAAAGCCCGTCACTTGTGAATTGGATTTCACAGCAGCAAAGGAAGTCACTACACTCAAAAGGGCACTACTGTAGCAATCACGAATCTATGCCCTTTGCCTCATTGATCCGAACGTCGTTGCCATACGAGATTGGGCCCAAGTCACCGTGCACTGCAACCTTATAATGCCTGACGTATTCAAACATCTCATATGATTTAACTCATTCACTTGAAAATTAAATAATATTTTATTTTTGTAATAGTAAGTAAATTGTTGGGACAATAGGTATTCAACGTGATTTTTCACCACTGCATCTTTTGAAAATCATGCATTTAGGTCATTAGATATTCATGTATATATATTATTATCATATTGATCATGCATGCCCATACATTATTAAGATTATCATGCAATCATATAGTTAACATTGTTATCATGCACTCATATTACTAACTCTGTATGGTTTTTATTGTTTTACGTGTATCATATCGAACGTCTTGATCATCTATATCAATCGATTGTTTTACACTTGTTTATCTTCGCAAATTGGTTTGTCAAAAATGTTTTCTATCGCGATCTCCTTTCTGGGTGACATCACGACCGTCACAATATCCCAGACAATGTCACAATACGACAAAACTCGAGGCACTGATAAGCCTCTATCCGAAAAGTACTTAATAAGCTCAATACACAACTTGTGTATGCTCAAGATAATTAAAACAAAATAAATATCACATCATCGTCCAAATATATGATGACACCAATCCATAATAATTATCATAAGGTTCAAAATCCTCAAACAACAATATGGAACTCAAATAATAGTCCATCATTCTACTGTTTATTATATACAAGCCAAACAAAACCATAACTATCTATATTTTGTATACACAAGTACTTGTGATAGTTATATACAGTTTCAAAAGAACAAAACAATTGAAACTAGACCCAAGTATCCCCAAGAAAATATAAACCAAAACTTACGTTCAAAAAGAATAAGAGGAAGGTCACACAGACTTTAAGCTTTGCCCTTTCCTTTCTGATCTGAACCTGAGAATAGTAAGGAAAAAATGGGGTGAGCTCAACTAGCTCAATGAATATCTTAAACAATAATCTCCACATATGAAATTATATAAAACATGTATGATATTGGAAATCTCATTCATAAACCAAATGCAAAAAAAAAAAACAAATTATAATATACATGATTCCAAACTAAACATATGATTTATGCATCATTTCCATAAAAATCAAATATGCAGACCTTTTAACAAGAGAACATGTCAGGATAACACGTGCCTTTACTTCCCCCATTGGCCAATAGGTTCAAACCGGCGCATTACCCATCACTAATCCTCCTACCCTTCCAGTCTTTAGTGTTTCAGAAAGTCCTTTCTACGGAGTACCATCCAAGCACTCCGACGACACATTTCTTCGAAGAACAAGTAAGTAAAAAGACAAACAATGCCTAGGTATTTAATCCAAAATACTCAAGGCAGTACCAATGCATCAATTCCATGCTCATGTTCTTAAAACACAATGCACAATATATAATAAGATGCATACCATTCAACAATGCAATTTCATATAAATACAATGCTATAAATGGAGAAATAAGATGAGAAATACTCACAACCAACCACAAGAGAGTTTACCAAGCCAATTACCCACAACTTGGATAATCCATCACAATGTCTTGAAATGGATAAAATCCACATTCATTGATCAATTCCAAATCCCTAGCCTAAGTCTCAACATAAGCCAATTTAGGTTCTTAGTACTCCACGTAACTCTTGTTTATCCCCAATTACTAACTCTTAATATATAGGCATCACTCATGCCTAATTTCATCACTTAAGTTAACACTTAAGTCTAGGACCACTCATGTTCATTATAGGTCAAACACATCATCAACCATTCTAAAACACGCTTAATTCATTAATCCATCATCAATTCATAAGACTCAATAATAGGCATTAACTGTGCAAAAATGCATAATCAACCCAACACTTAGGCCTAGGTCATAACATATCCAACATAGGCCAAATATGACATGAATCAGCCCAATTCATGTCCAATTACACATAATCCACCACAATTAACCATCCTAGGTCAATTAGCATCAAAAGCGGCCAATTTGAAAAATTTCCTACAATAGGCCATATGGGTCAATTGTACTAATCACCCTTCCATATCATGAGAAACCATCAATTAACAGAGTGATTTCGCCTTCAAGAAAGATCAAGATCGAGAAGATATGTGATGAAATCACTCAAGAACGGCTTGAACTATGCTCAAGAGAAACTCACAAGTTTCTCAAAAAGTTTGAAAGATTGGTGAACTATTCGAAAGTATGAATCAAATATTCAAATGTAGGCAAACTTTTGCTTTGAAAAGATGTTTAAAGCACTTAAGAACTTGTTTTGGACTTGTAGAAATGAAAGTATGAAAATCGGCACAAGTTCTAGGATTTTACAAAAGTTGCTCTTCAAATGAGCAAGTGTGGTATTTATAGAAAAATATCCAACCGAGGCACAAGAACACATTCCAAGAAAGAGGAGCACGTTTCTACTTTGAAATCTGAAACTTTTTAGATCTCCTTTCAACTGAGGAGCGCGTTGCTTATAAGAACAGCGCGTTCTGTAATGTGTGCGTTGGGCATAAGAGCGAGGTTCTTCATCAAGAACCACTTACTTAATAAACATTCTTATTATGCCCTTGACTACAGGAGCGCGTTCCTTAATCCCTGATCAGAAAAGTCTAAGTCTCGGAAAAAACCACAAGAGCGCGTTCCTTAAACTCTGATCAGAAAAATCTAATTCTCGAAAAAAAGCACACGAGCGCGTGTCTCGAAAAAAAGCACAGGAACAAACTTTAAGACATTGTCAAACACATAAACAAACTTTAAAAATGTTACCACCCACATTCACATATGACGTAGAATGCTCGACACTAGGTGTTTGTGTATGTATTTGATGTGTATTATACTCGCATTTTGTTCGTATACGGTGTAATTTTATGTTGATTCGGTTATAACTTTATGGGGGGTCTCAAATGGACAAGGGGATATTAAAAATGAGTCCATAACGCATTTTTACATAGAAATCGACCCATTATACGCGAATTTCTTTTGTGTATTGAGAGAGAAACACAAAGTTGAAATATGAAACTCGCTCCATGAAGGAGGAGAGCGCTACATGAAACATGCCAAAACATGGAGCGCGCTCCATGGTCTGTTTTCTGAAAAATTTCAAGTGTTGGCCATGCGTGGGCCTAACACGTGATTATAAGCAAAAATACACCCAATTTCGGACCAAAAGCAAGGGAAGGAAAGGGGAAAAGAGGGAGAAGGAGAAAGGAGAGCTTTCTAAGGGGATTTGTGCTCAATCTTGCTCCAAGGTAAGGACTTCTTAATTTTCTTCCATTAGAACACCATTAATGATGAATGTAAGCTTTTAAAAGGTGTATTTCTTGCTATAGGCCACGGTTTTGAGTAAACCCAGGTTAGGATTTTGTATGCATGTGCCTAAAATGGCTTGTAAATGGTATGAATGTGTCTCCTCGACCAAGATCTATGCCCAAATGGTGTTTTCCAAGCCTTAAACCCCACTTTCCTTGATGCATGGAGTTAGGGTTTTAATGGAAACCCTAATATTCGAGAATGCATATGTCTCTATTGGGTTTCTATGATATCTTTGAGCAAGTTAGAGGCATTTGCTATGGTTTTTACTAAGGCTTGCTTGTGAGACCATGTATTTGACCTAAACCCTAGAACATGGACTTAGGGCTTTCTAAATGGCATGCATGTGAACTATGTCATGCATTTGGATGAATGTTGATGAATCACCTTCACACATTGAAAAATTGTGTGCTTCATTTTTCCCAAGAGTTGGGTAAAATATCTATTTAAGATTCGTGTGATTATGTTTGTGATTGTTAAATAGTTTTTGTGTTTGATTTATCTATCTTTAAAATTGTTTTGTTTAAGTGTTTGTGAAATCATATTTGATCTTCATATGATATTATTTTTATTAGTTGTTTCATACATCTTATGTAGTATCGATTCATGTGCTAAACTTTTATTAGTTTGAATCGATTTCATTGATCATTACTTGAGCATATTGATTCTTGAACTTAACCATTTTATCTATTTAGAATCATCAAGTCTTGATCATTTATGTATATTAATTTTTATGCTTCATACATATCATCTTTGGAATCAATATTTGAATACATGTGCATACTCGATTCTTGATCTTACATTATCACTATTTGAATTGTTTGCATGCATTTGAAAACAATTATTTCAACACTACACTTCGGTTAAAATATTGTGGTTGGAATAGTAGTGATTAATCATTCAAGATTGTATGCTTAAAATTGTTGAGAGTGTTTTTGGAATATCTCTCTATCATTTGTAATCTTGATGTATTGTTGACTTGTTAGTCAATCGGGACTATACCATATTATTGTACAGCTTGTACCATGCCCGTAAGTTGGTTACAATGCAGCTTCTAGCTAAGCCCTTGTGTTGGTTAGTACGACATTCTAGCCAAGCCTTTATGGTGGTTAGTGTGTGCAGCTTCTAGCCAAGTCCTTATGTTGGATAGTGTGTGCGGCTTCTAGCCAAACCCTTATGTCGGCTAGTGTATACGGCTTTTAGTCACGCCTGTAAGTTGACTAGCCAATAGTGTATTGGAAAATCCTGATCGTGAGTGATCGGGTAGTGGAGTAGGTTCAAAGGGAACTAAAATTGAACCTACTCCACTATAAATCACTGCGTCCATTTATTTTTCCTGCACTTGATTATTTGGCGTGTTACCTACTGCGCATATATTTTGTTTAAATTAATTAATCGAAAGGTAACACGAAAATCTGCCAAGTCCAATTCACCCCCTCCCCCTCCTTCTACCCCCTCCCTCTCTTGGATTATAATACTCGGCCGACAAAAACATGTTTTCTTATAAGTGATAGCTAGTGACATTCACTTGTCTTAGCTCACCAACACACAATGAAGGCTTAAGGGTGATGTTTCGCATCAATCCATGCAACAAAAAAGAAAAAAAAATTGTTCGGGCAGAATGCCTGAACGTTCGGGCAGACATGCTCACGTTCAGGCGCCAAATTTTCTATATAATTAACCCTCCCCAACCTCATTTCTCACACCAAAATCACTTCTCCTTGTGATTTTCCTTTTCTCTTTCACTTATTTTGAGTTTTTGTCTTATCTTTTGAGACTTTATTTCCGAGACTCTCTGCGCGGTGAAACGCAGTTCTGCCCTGGGGAAGGCGCCAGTTCTGAAAGGATTTTTTTTCTGAAGGTGGGGAACGAAACATAGGTTTGCGTGTCTTATAACTTTTATTAAAGTTTACATTCATTTATCATTATGTCTACTATTCATTTACACTGCATTATTGCGTATAATGTTCATACTGTCATACTTATGTCTGTATATTTGGAATTCATGTATTACGCTGTTGTTATGCCGGATTAGTAGTCAATCTGGCTCAACCAAAGTCAGTCTTGTCCTCAGTAACTTTAAATAGTGAACGGGAAGCAGGCGTGCTACTCTAGACCATTGGTATTTAAGTAGACCTCGAGTCTCACCTCTCAACTGGAGATTGATTTGGTTGGTCTTATTTGAAAGCAATCAGCTTATACAAGTAATACTGAATGTCCTAACGTTGCACGTAGTGATACCGACCCTGATAGGGATCACCAGACGTTGCCAAATCCTGTCTAAATATTAAGTAAAGACCGGACCAGTTCATGCATTGGCATCATACATAACACCACCTAGGGACGTATGTGGTTTATGATTCATAGAATAGTTAGAAGCCATGCTCGCTATTCAATATATTTCTCTGGAGAGGGATGTACAATGAGAACCTGGCTACTCCTGGGGAAGGACATCTGTACGTGAATCCAGAGCGTCGTTCTTGAGGCGGGACGTACAATGAGAACCCGACTATTCCTGGGGAGGGACATATGTACGTGAACTCGGGCGATGTACAATCATCAAACCAATACGAGACGGTGTCATGCATACATACATATTGGATTGATTATGATGCTCTGATGTGTATTTAAGATATGTGATTATAAAGTTTGCTTTATTAGTTGTTATATTCACGAACTATTTTACCCACTGAGCGTGTAGCTCACACCGTTGTTATCCAATTTTTCACAGGAGATTAGGGTGGACTGGGTGTAGGTTTTTGGGCCCACATTTTGTACCCTTTGTATTATTCATTGGGGATTTTTGGGAGAATGTTCCCTTAACTATTTCATGTACAAATATATTATGAAATTAATGAAATCAGACTTGTACTTAATCGTGTTTCTGCGCACTCAGTTATTGTTATAATGCATTCGCGCCCCGTCCGTGATCGTCCTGCCGGTTTAGGCGCGTCCGGGCGGGGTGTGACATATGCAATGCAAATGTATGCAAAATGGTGATTGGGCGACACTACAAGAAAAGGGGTTTTCAACAAGATTTTAACCTCGGGCTTATTTGAATTGTAGTTTATTAGTTTTACTTAACCACGAGTATGGAAAGACCGTGATTAAATAATCTATTGAGCATTTAACGATTGTTGTGAAATAATTGCAAGTGCACAATACTGTAAACAAGTAATAAAGTGATAAGTAGAGTATTGTTCCCACAGATATTTGTAACTAATTTCTAGTTAATTATTAAAATTATTTCAACTTAATTTTATCTAAACAAATATCAAAATTACTATAAAACAAATAAAAATAATTAAATTGCACTAAATAAATTTAAAATTCAACAAATCAAATATTTTAAAGCCTAGATTTATAATTTTCCCTCACACTTCACCTAAATCTATTTATTTATTTATTTAATAAATTAATTAATTTGAGTTGTTAAGCAAGAGCCCTAATTTATTTACAAGTCTCTTCCGATGGTCAAGTAAAAATATCTTGTCTAATTAAATCACTATATTCCGATGTGATTTGAATTAAAACAAAATTTATTAAGTTTATAATCTTTTAATGGTTACATATGTCATGCAAGTATATTCCAATCTAGCATGAATTCATGGTTTCCACCTTTTGATTATACGTTACTTTAATCAAGTTCTAAATCTAAAATCTCTTTCCCAAGTTCATCTAGATGTAACAAATCAATCTAATTAATGGTCAGTTAATTAGAAGTAATAAGCAAAGATTAAAGCAACAACTCAAAATTAACTATAAACATCTAAAATTAAAATAATAAATTCAAGCTACATGTGAGTTCCAATTGTAAACCTAGAAACTAATCTACCCCATAATAAAAAATAAATATACAAAATCTATAAGGTTCAACATCATAGACACATTAAATACAAGAGAAAAGAATGAAAAACTTATAAACTTCCACCATCTCTTGAATTGGCTTGGGCTTTTTCGCGTTTCTTTGTCTCTTGCACTTGTTTGTGTATATATTTCTCCTCTCTAATTTGTCTCTAAAACCTTCCTTTATGATGTATTTATATGTGGGAGAAAGTAAGAAAAAGTTGGTGAAGATTCAGAGTCCAAATCATACTCGAAGAAGGATTTTTGTCGCGCCCCTTGGGCGCTGCAGCGCCATAGGTGCTGATTTTTTTTTTCATCAAGTGTACAGCGTTGCAGCGCTAATCATGGGCGCTGCAACGCCATGGCTGCTGGATTTTACATTTTTTCCTCTTTTTCAAGCCATTTTCATACCTCTTTGCACTTGTTTTGCAATCATTTCTTTCCTCCATGTGGCCACTTGTTCATCACTTTTGAACCACTTCAATACCACTTTAAATCCTACAAAATCAAACATAAACTGAGTGTAAAACCTATCCAAAACATTCACATAAAATGACATATAAAAATAAAAACCAAAATATAACAACCCGAAACTATTAAGACTTTGATCGTCTCGAGCAAAGGAAAAACAAACCTAAAACACACATTACTACCACATTCTAAAACAAACAAAGATTTGGTTTGATAGGTATGGACATAACATGGCCTCAAATGCATAAAATATAATAACTTCTAGGAAAATTTTGAAAGTATGAAAGATGTCTAGAATTTCAATTCAACTCCTATCATGCTTCATCTTTGATTCTTAAAAATATAAATACATAATCAATCACATGAAACCACTTCTACATCATATAGATAAAGGTAGACAATTGAAAAACACATGATCTCAAAATATATATTGAAATTGAACTCCATAGGCTTATTTTTCACACCACTCTCCATTAATATAGATTTCACACTATTAGGAATCAATAGGACTTCTATAGGTTGTAATGTAAGGCTAAGATGAAAGGTAGGATAAAAATGGGTAATAATTAAGCTCAAAACACCCTAAATGTCGCGACGCCCTCCGTAGGGTGATGTCACGATCGGCACAAAATACCATATACGCCATACAAATACGTATATGATACTCTGTCAGCCTCTTCCTTTAAGAAATCGCACAAAATTCACTATAATTTTTTCGCAGAACCTCCCCATAAATATGAGGTTCCATATACACTTGATAAACCACAAATTATTTGCATAAACCATTCCATTTAGATTTCACATCCATTATTTATCACAACCATATATATACAATATCAAGATTAAGATCTCACATATACCTTTCTATATCATCATATGTATCAACTTCCACTTATATACAACTCACTAACCATTTTATACGTAGTATAGTGTTATATATATGTGTTATATATATATATATATATATATACATATCCAAAATATGAAACATAACCTAAAGTTTCCAACTCATACATACATCCAAAAAAGAGAAACAACAAGAACAACTCAACCCTTTGTAACCTTGCCCTTGTCATCACTATTGTTGGCCCAGATGTGTCCGAGGGGGGGGGGGGGGTGAATTTGACACTCAACAAATTTTAACCTTTCTTTAAAATCTTTTAAAGAAATGAAAGTAGATTAAATAAAGTAAAGCAAACAGATTCAATAACAATAATAAAGATAATGCACACAAGATTTAAAGTGGTTCGACCTTGCCTACATCTACTACCTAACCCCCTAAGTTAGGATTTGTCCAAACTCCACTAAGGATCTTCTTACAGGTGCAGATCAAACCGTTACGCCTTCTCAATTTACGAGCTTGAGAATAACCTTTTCTCAACCTCGGGTGTGAGAATGACCATTACAACTTGAGCAACACTTGCTCTAAACCAGTGATAGTCCAGTCACAAAAACCAAGGTACAAGATGAAATATGATTCCCGTTACTTAGAATCAAAGTGATACTTACAAAGCTTTGGATTTAACCTTCTGTTACCACAGATTCAGCAAGATATGTATAATGGAGTGCAACTGAAAACAGATTCAATAGCTTTCTTCTTCTTCGATGGACTTTGAAAATATTTGAATGAAATTCAAACAATCGAGTATTTCAAATATGATTGAGAGCTCAAAACAATGAGTGGAAGACTAACTTCCAAAAGTTTTTGCACAAGTGAAAACTGTTGAACGCTTTGAAACAGGTTTTCGATTCTCGTATTTGATAGATGTTTTTTGATCTACTCCAAGGCATCATATATATAGAAACAATAGTGGTGCAATGAATTTGAAGTTAAGTAATTTTGGCGCACAAAGTTATTTTAAAAACAACGAACACATTCTTTCCCGAAAAGGATTTGATTCAGTCTGTGCAACTACGACAACAACACCTGAATCTTCTAATCAATCATGAGAATAAAATGTTCTGATAAAGTATTAGAACGTTATGAAAAGATTCAAAAAGTTCTGAAAAAGTTTTGCTCAGTTCTGAAAAGATTCTTCTGAAAAATGCATGTGTTAGCTTTGTGACAGTGCTGAATTAGCGTTTTGATTGGTCAATCAGCGTCTTGACGCATAATGTCAACTCATTCGTTTTGTTCCTTGAGGGCACTTATGGGCCAAAAAAGTCCTGTTGAACTGAGAAGTAAAGGCACTACAAGAATGTAAGCGTCTTGACTTACTTAACGATTAAAGATGACTAAAGCTGTGAGGGCGCTAATCAAAAGTTAGTGTCCTGACACGTTTAAAACAAGTAAAACATAAGGGCACTGCTAAGGTTATGAGCGTCCTGATGTTTTTATCATGTTTAAATTCATAAAATGATATATATGTTGAAGAACTATCAGCGTCTTGAGAGTTACTAAGTTGGTTCTTAAGTGAGGCTACTCCTGCTCAAGTAGCGTCCTGAAAGTTTTCCAACTTATAATTGTCAGCGTCCTTAAAGATTTAAATCATTAAAAACTTGAAAAATAGTCAGCGAGCTAATATTGAATCAACGTCCTGACAAGTTCATTGGTTGACTCAATGAGGGCACTACTGATGAAGTAAGCGTCCTGATGGATATGAATGTTTCAACCATGAACTCTATCAGTGTCATGACTTACTAAGTCCACGAGGGAGCTACTAAGACATTAGCGTCCTGAAGGACACTTAAAAACAGTTTTGATTTTCCATTTAAAACTCGATAAACACGATTAAAGTCTTGGTACTTTTGGATCAAATCAGATATAGAAAATTTAATGTAAATGATCAAAAATCAACTCGACTAAATCATACAATCATGAATATTGCTGAATCATATGATAATAGATGTTCTACAACCTAAACACACTCTAATCCTATATAAATATGTCTTCAAACAATCATGGCCTTCAAATAGATCTTGATAGCACTTTCACCATGCATCATTGATTCTTCGAAACCTTCATGTAAGATTAGATGTGCCATGCATACAATGTTATTATAAATAGAATGTGGTTTGTAATCATCAAAATATCGTTCATATAAAAGACATATTCTTGGAAGGCACATGTGGATAATTGGTTCAACAACTACTTGCAATGAGAGAAAATTTGGGGTGAGCTACAACAAGCTGAGTGAATAATCTATCTATGGCATTACATATGCATTTAAATAAATTATGGCATTTGAAACAACATTATAAACCAAATGCAAGTCATTATGAAATAACAATACATGATCAAGATAATTCATGTCATTCCTTTACAATTTAATCAATGCATATTTTCGTAAAACATATGCTCTTGATCTTAGTGTATGGGTTGAGTCTATGTCCTTCTTATGCCTCTATAAAAGGAGAACCCGACCTCAACTAACCAAATCAATACTATCAGGTAATGAGCGAGTCTGTGTCCTAATCATGCATTCATAAGGAGAACCCGACCTCATCTACCATCCAATCCAATAATTCCCAATGCCATAGAAAGAATCATCTCATACCTTACTTACTTCGGTAAGCCTCAGTATTTCAATGCTCAAAATACATTTTTGTGCATGCAATCCATAATGCAATAAATCATACATGCTAACATTCATAAAACATGGTTTATATACTATAATTCCATACATAAAACCAAGATAGAAATACTCACAACGCACAGAAATTTCTAAGTTCAATACTCTTCCCAATACTTTACTTAACCCAATTAGCTCAACTAGCTAACTTGCTAACTTGCACACTTTACAGCACCATGTACAACACAAGCAGCTTAGTGTGTGTGTTGTCTAATTCACCAATTCTCTTCCAATTACTCTGCAATTCAACACTGCCAATCATCCATAATCACTTTTCAATCATAATCACATAAAAAACACAGCTAAATCACCATTAAACATGTTCCATTGACCCTAACACAACATGGTCTGGAAACACAATTCCAACAATGAAAAATTAGCCAATTTATCATCAATTAATCACAAATCAACAAGGAACCACTTACCTATGGTTTCCTCCAACAATTCATCAATTATCCAACTGAAACCCTTTTTTCCAAGCTCTTAATCAAAGCATGGAAAACATGCAATTTTAACATATTGCAACAACTTGAAAAAAGGAATTCAAAAATGGAGTTTTTAGCTCAATTAGGGCATCCCTTACCTTGGATTTCAGCCCCCCAAGCTCAATTCTCTTCTTCTCTTTCGTTGCTCTAGTTTTCCTTATCTTCAGCCAGCTTAAATGAGCTAGAAAGGCTGAGAGATTGTGTTAAAATACGCACAAACTGCCTCACCGACCATTTAAAAAAAAATTGTTAGACCTGCAGAGAAGCGTGCTTCTCCCCTTAGGAAGCTCGCTTCTCACTGCCTAGAAAACCCGTGCTTCTCCCTTCCCAAGAGCTCACTTCTCATCCCCCTTGGGAGCGCGCTTCTCTGAAAACCCAGAAAATACTGCTCTCGAGTTTCACCACTGGAGCGCACTTTTCCTTTAAGGATCGCGTTTCTTAAAGCTCTAGATGAAAATTTCACCAAGTATATGACATTTTTATGGTGCAACTAACCTCCTAGTGTACCCATGACCCTACTGTCACACCCCGCCCGGACACGCCTAAACCAGCGGGACACTCGCGGACGGGATGTGAATGCATTATAACGACAATAACAGAGTGCGCGGAAGCATAGTTAAGTACAAGTCTGATTTCATTAATTTCAGAATATTTTTGTACATGAAAAGGTCAAGGGAACATTCTCCCAAAAATCCCCAATGAATAATACAAAGGGTACAAAATGTGGGCCCAAATACCTGCGCCCAGTCCACCCTAATCTCCTGTGAAAAAATGGATAACAACGGGGTGAGCTACATGCTCAGTGGGTAAAATAGTTCGTGAATATAACAATTAATAAAGCAAACTTCATAATCAAATATCTTAAATACACATAAGCATCATAATCAATCAATATGTATGTATGCATGACACCGTCTCGTATTGGTTTGATGACTGTACATCGCCTGAGTTCACGTACAGATGTCCCTCCCCAGGAATAGTCGGGTTCTCATTGTACGTCCCTCCTCAGGAACGACGCTCTGGATTCACGTACAGATGTCCTTCCCCAAGAGTACCCAGGTTCTCATTGTACGTCCCTCTCCAGATAAATATAATGAATAGCGAGCATCGCTCCTAACTATTCTATGAATCATAATCCACATACATCCCTAGGTGGTGATATGTATGATACCAATGCATGAACTGGTCTGCATGAACTGGTCAGGTCTTTACTTAACATTTAGACAGGATTTAGCAACGTCCGGTGATCCTTCTCAGGGTCAGTATCACTACGTGCAAGGTTAGGACATTCAGTATTATTGTATAAGCTGATAGCTTTCAAATAAGACCAACCAGATCAGTCTCCAGTTGAGAGGTGAGACAGGAGGTCTACTTAAATACCAATCGTCTAGAGCAGCACGCTGCCTCCTGTTCACTATTTAAAGTTACTAAGGACAAGACTGAATCTGGTTGAGCCAGATTGACCACTAATCCGACATAGCAACAATATAATACATGAATTCTGAATATACAGGCATAAGTGCGATAGTATAAACATTATACGCTATAATGCAGTGTAAATGAAGGGTAGACATAATGATAAATGAATATAAACTTTAATAAAAGTTATAAGACACGTAAACCTATGTTTCGTTCCCCACCTTCAGATAAGAACTCCTTTCAGAACTGGCGCCTTCTCCGGGACAGAACCGCGTTGCGCCGCATAGAGAGTCTCGAAAGACCAAAAACTCAAAATGAGTGAAAAGGAGAAGAAAAATCACAAGAAGAGGTGATTTGGTGTGAGAAATAAGAAGGGGAGGTTTCTCTATATAGAAGATTTGGCGCCTGAACGTTCGGGTAGGCGCCCGAACGAAATTTATATATATATATATATATATATATATATATATATATATATATATATATATATATATATTTTGTGCAAAACCTAGGGTATTACAACATAAGGCCTTTTTATCACACCCCGCGGATGTCATAGGTACCTCCTACTCGAGCGTACCCCAACCACTATGATCCCATAATATTGTCCCATCCCAGTACACAGCCCACTCAACAGTGTCTAGTACCCCCGGGATCATTTGTCCACACTATTCATCATGAATAGTGCAGGGCCTCCCCCGGATTCGAACCTCAAACCTCATATAGGTTGATTTCGCAATTCGAGTAGCCACTGAGCTGTTGAGTGGGTTGTGTACTGGGATGTGACAATATTATGAGATCATAGTGGCTGGGGTACGCTCGAGTAGGAGCTACCCATCACATCCGCGGGGTGTGACACCTACTATACTTGTATTTTCATCATTCTAAGGTCATGTACATACGTATACGCGTACCAATATGCTTGACAATATGTATAAGTCAATGTACAAGTTTAACTCGTACATACAGGGCGTTACACTAGACATTTTTTATCATCTCCAAAACATTACATAGAACCATAACCACATAACATATATACCCAAAACTAGATTTTGAAATTTATCAACTCTTCCATTGTTTGCTTTCATCTTTTTCTTCTTTTCTTTTTTTCTTTTTTTCTTCTTTTTTATTTTTATATTTATTTGAAGAAACTACTACACCCGAAAACTTTTTTTTTTAATACAAGGTGCAACATTCTTTCTTTTGCATATTTTTTTTATATACATTAAGCAAACATTTCACCAAATACCTTTCCATCTTCATCACCTTCCATTCTCATAATTAATCCTTAAATAGATATATACTTCACCATAAGCGTCATAGGTAAAGTGTTTAAAGGGTGAAAAATAGGATTTTAAAAATATGACTAGCTATTATTCATAGGTAACAAAGAAAAGGTTAATAAGATAAAAAATAATGGGTGACTAGGGATATAATTAACAATAGGTAGGCTTAATGGATCAAGCTATCCAAACATGACCTAAATTGTCTTCCTAATGGTGTGATTTCTAGGATTTCGCCTCAAATGGTGATCAAACAAGTTCTAGAGTTCATAGAGATCTTAATGATACTTAACTTGCAATTGTCTACTCTAGACTCTAGTGGTTCAATGATCATGACAATGTGTACATATAAATATATATATATATATAAAGAATCACAAACAAGACAGCAAAGAATCAAATCAAGCACACATACTTTAAGATAAAACTTTCTACATTCTCCTATAGTTATATTCAAATAAATGTTATTCTTATCATAAGCCAACCATAAATATATAAAACCAAATAAATTCTTGTAAAAGAACATGACCCTAAACTAATCCTAAAAACATACTCAAACACACATCCTAACCATGAAAAAAATTAAAAATTCTCCCCCCAAATATAAACAAAGCATTGCCCTCAATGCAAAATATATAAGAAAAGAAGAAATAGAATAAAAAAGAAAAAGTTGTGAAAACCCCCTTAATCAACACGAGTAGACGCCTCCACATGAGTATATCCATTCTTCTTCTCTACAATAGCTCGGAGGACCCCCAAACATGTTTAGAACCCTAGAAGAGAATAAAAAAGATTATGTCAAAGGCAAAGAATTCCTACAAAATAACACTAAAAGTAACTTAATGAAACAAAGAAACTAAAACCATTGGGTTGCCTTGTAATACCCTAGGTTTGCACAAAAAAAAAAAAAAAAAAAAGAACTTTGGGCACCTTTTTTGGCTATAAAAAGCCCCCCCCCCCCGTTTGTAGTGGTACTGAACATCCTAACTTTACACGTGGTGATACTGACCTGGTAAGAATCACCAGAAGTTACCAAATTTTGTCTAATGTTAGTAAAGACCGGACATGCTCATGCATTGACATCATACATAAACACCACCTAGGTATGTAAGTGGTTTATGATCCACAAAATAGTTAGAAGCAATGCTCACTATTATTGATATTTCTCTGGAGAGGGACGTACAATGAGAACCCGGGTTTACCTGGAGATGGACATCTGTACGTGAATTCAGGGCGTCATTCCTCAGGAATGACGTACAATGAGAACCCGACATTACCTGGGGATGGACATCTGTACGTGAACTCAGGCGATGTATAATCATGGAACCATTACGAGACGGTGTCATGCTTGCATACATGTTGTATTGATTATGATGCTATGATGTGTTTATGTGATATTTGATTATGAAGTTTTCTTTATTAATTGTTATATTCACGAACTATTTTACCCACAGGGCAATAGCTCACCCCATTGTTATCCAATTTTTCTCAAGAGATAAGGGTGGACTGGGTGGAGGTTTTTGGACCCACATTTTTGTACCCTTTGCTTAATTATAGAGAGATTTTGGGAGGATGGTCCCTCAATCATATCATGTGCAAAAATATATTATGAAATTAATGAAATCAGACTTGTACTTAATTGTGTACATGAACACTCGGTTATTGTTATAATGCATTCGCGCCCTGTTAGTGTTCCGCCGGTTTAGGCTCGTCCGGGCGGGGTGTGACATGTCTCCCAACAAGCATTTGATTTATAGTCATCAGCTTGATTGTTGCAGCTATTATTCCAAACTGGGTAATGTGATGGAGGATTTTCCACTATCTATAGATCCTCCCCCATAATGCTTGAATTGTCGCCCGTTCATCTTGGATTTTGATCTATAAAATTGAGAAGCATCCAACAAATCTAGATGTCCACAAGAATCACGTTTTTCCATTGTAAAACATTAACAATCGAGTCCTCAAGAGGGTCAGTAATAACATTTTCCAAGAATGTATTTTCAACAGAGGCATTAACCACATCAACTCGAAGGCATTCAGCTGATTCTTTAGGAAACTTAATCGCCTTGAAGACATTGAATGTGACCTCTTGGTCTTGAACTCTTCCTTTTGCACATCTATGAGTGTCCTCCTTGTAGCTAAGAATGGCCTACCAAGAATGATCGGAATCTCCTGATCCTCTTCCATATCTAAAACAATGAAATCTACCGGGAAGATGAATTTATCAACTTTTACCAGAACATCCTCAACAATTCTCCTTGGATAGCTAAGAAACCTATCAACAAGGTGCAGAGTGACAATTGTAGGTTTTGCCTCCCCCAAGCCCAGCTTTTGATATATAGACAAAGGCATCAAGTTAATGCTAGCACTCAAATCACATACAGCTCTCCCGAAGAACTGGTTCCCAATAGTGCATGGAATAGTGAAACTTCCTGGATCCTTGAGCTTTGGTGGTAACTTCTTTTGGAGAATAACATTGCACTCCTTTGTCAAAACAATTGTCTCGAACTCCCCCAACCTTGGCTTGTTAGATAAAATCACCTTCATAAACTTGACATAGCTGGACATCTGCTCCAATGCATCAACAAAGAAAATATTTATGTGGAGTTTTTTGAACACCTCTAGAAATTTGGAGAACTACTTGTCCAACTTCTACTTCTGTAGATGTTGAAGAAAAGGTAGTAGTGGCTCGTAAGGCGTAACATTCTTATGAATGTCCTGCTGATTCTCTTCATGATCTTGTTTTTTATCCACTAACTCCTATTGAGTAGCTTCAGCCAAGTTATTAGGCTTGTGAACCACCTCAGACAATTCCTTCCCATTTCTTAGAGTGATGGCTTTGCACTGCTCCTTAATGTCCCTTTTTGGATTGATTTCAGTGTTACCGGGAAGGGTGCCTTAAGGTCGATTGTTGATATTATTGGCCAGTTGGCCAACTTGCATCTCTAGATTTCGAATAAAAGTTGTTTGGCTTTGGAATTGAGTCCTCGCCTCAGTCTTGAACTCATCAGTGTTAATGGTCAACTACTGCACTATCTCTTCCAATGATGACTTCTTCTCTTGGAATTGAGCCTAAGGAGGTATTCTGGGTGGGAACATAAGCCTCATTGTTAGAAGTTGGCTTTGATGTTGACCCCATGATAAATTATGATGATTTCTCCACCCCGGATTATAGTAGTTGTGGTTGTTCTGCTTTCATTATAATTTCCCACGTAATGCATTGACTCAAATTGAGGGAGCACTGGTCGTTGGAATGATTGCCACCACACAGATTGCAAGTCACAAAAGGACTTTGAATGACATGAACTTCAAAGTGTCAAACTTCTTAGATAAAACATTTGTCTAAGTAGTCAAGGCAGTGATGTTGACTTAAGTGATTTTCCACTTAGTATTCTCCTAAGTGTTTTGATGCTTACAAACAACATAATCACGGTACTAATGTCTTTGACTTAGTTGTTTCAGTGCTAACTAGCTATATCGGATGACCATCAACTATATTGTCAAAACATGTGGAAGGAACAACATTGTACGAAGATTCAAAAGCTTCATGGTTGTATTTTCTATTTAGAATCTTAGTATTGTAGAGTAACATTTACATGTTCCAACCACAATATAATTTGCATCTTTTCGAAAATCATGCATATAATTTATTATACTCATGCATATACACTATTATATTCATGCACGCACACACATTAGTATGATATTTATGCGATCACATAGTTAAAATTTTTTATCATGCATATACTTATTAGTGATTTACATGTATTTAACCTTGTCAATTATACTTTAATCTTGTCAAAAATTATTTTTAAAGTTAGTCTATGTATTTGACAATGTCCTAAACTCATTATGATAAAAAATTGGGTTTCTTTCACTACATAGTGAAAGAACACGTTCTTCTCCTAAAGAGCGTGCTCCTAAGTATTTTTTTCGAGATTCAAAATTTTTTATCAGAGTTTAAGGAATGTGCTCCTTGTAAGAGGAACGTGTTCCTGTGGTTTATCTCGATAGTCAGAATTTTCTGATCAGGGTAACAAAAACGCACTCCTTCCAATAGGAACACGCTCATGTTGTTAAGGGAAAAATAAGAAATTTTATAGAGTCAATGGTTCTTGATGAAAGACCTCACTCCTATGTCCAACGGACACATTAAGGAACGCGCTCCTTAATTGGAGGAAAATCTGAGAATTTTTATATTTCAAAGCAAAACGCGTTTTTTCCTTGAGGAATGGGTTCCTGTGCCTCGATGTAGTGTTTTTCTATAAATACCATACTTACTCATTTGAAGAGCAACTTTTGCAAAACTTAGAGAACTTGCATGATTTTCATCTTAGTATTTCTACAAGTCCAGAACAAGTTCTTGAGTGATTTTAAACCTCTTTCAAAGCAAAACTTCACCTACATTTGATCTATTGACTCATACTTTCGAAAAGTTTTCTAAATCTTTCAAAACTTTGTGAAACTTGTATGTTTCCATTGAACAAGTGTTCAAGATGTTTTTGAGTGTTATCTACGCATCTTGTTGTGTATTGATCATTCTTGAATGTGGTTTCTCTCATCCAACATCACACTTGAAGAATCATTGAGCTTCAACCTTACCCAAGTGGGGTAAAATTTCTCTAACTCGATTCTTGTGATTTTGTTTGAGCAAATCAGTTTTGTGCCTCTGTTAACATCTTGAAAACTGATTTCGTTTTGATTATTGTGTGTGAGACCCTATTTTGATCTTCATATCGTTATATTTTGTTTAGTGGTTTCATAAACATCTTATTGTATCAATTCATGTGTTAAAGTTATATTATATTGAATCGACTTCATAGATCAATACTCGGTTTGCTTGATTCTTGATCTTAATCATTTATACTTTTAGAATCATCAAGTTTTGATCATCATTGTATATTGATTCTTGTGCTTTAAACTTATCATTGTTAGAATCAATATCTTGTTATATGTGCATAATCGATTCCCGGTTTTATATCATATATATTTGAATCGACTGCATTTGAGAAAAACTATTTCAACACATCACATCATTTTAATCATTGTGGTTGGAATAGTGGTGTTTACTCATTCAAGATTGTAGGCTTAATATTGTTGAGAATGTTGTAGAACACTTCTCTATATCTTTTGTAATCTTAATGTATCGTTGATGTGTTTGTCAACTTGGGATTAATACCATATATTGTACGGCTCGTAACCACGCCCGTAAGTTGGTTACAGTGTGGCTTTCTAGCCAAGCCCTTGTGAAGGCTAGAGTGTGGCTTTCTAACCAAGCCCTTGTGTAGGTTAGTGTGTGTGGCTTTCTAACCAAGCCCTTATGTTGGTAAGTGTAAGGCTTTGAGCCAAGCCTTTGTATTGGCTTTTGTAAACGACTTCTAGTCATGCCCGTAAGTTGACTAGCCAATAGTATATTGGGAAATCCTGATCGTAGTGATTGGGTAGTAGACGTAGGTTCTAGGGGAACCAAACCACTCTAAATCTCTGTGTCCAATTATCTTTCCTGCATTTGTTTATTTTAGTTGTTACCTACTGCACACTTTATCTATTTAATTATATTAACCAAAAGGTGACGCGAAAATCCGCAAAGTCCAATTCATCCTCCCCTCTTGGTCTATGATACTGGACCAACAAGTGCGTGCATCCAACTCATAAACACCAACAACTTTCTTTGGTACCATCCGCTCGGAAGGCCATTCATAGTTATTAGAAGCCATCTCCTCCAATAAATTATACGTTTCATCAATGGATTTTCCCATAAGAACTCCGCCAGTAGCAGCATCAATAGTAGTTCTTACAGGTTTCAACAACCCATTATAGAGAGTTTGCACTTGTAGTTAATCAAATTACCCTCGCGACCCGCATATGTGAGAAAATATATTTTGATGATTACAAACCACATTCCTATATTATATATATTGCATACACATTGCATACCTTATTTCATGAAGGTTCGATGATGCATGGTGGAAGAACTATCAAGATCAAGTTGAAAACCATGATCGTTCGAAGATAGAATTTTATGTTATTAGAACTTGATAGGATTGTATAATCTCTGGTATCACATGATTCAGCAAGCACTCATGCCTTTGCATAATTGTATGTTTTACTAGATTTGTTTTTGAAGAATTTTCGTTGATTTTTTCAATCACTCACGATGGATTTTTAATGATTGATTTGATCCAAAATACCGAGTTTTAATCTTGTTTAATCGAGTGTTAAAATTCTGGAAAAATGTCAAAAATTATTTCAAGTGTTTATCAGGACGCTGATGTCTCAACAACGCCCTCCTGTACTTATAATGTCAGGACGTTGATAACACATTAGGACGTTGACAATGTTTTAGGTTGAAAACTATTCATGTCTATCAGAACGCTATTCATGCATTACCGCCCTAATCTAATCAACCGTATGAACTTGTCCAGATGCTGATTGAATATCAGCATGCTAATCATTTTTTGAACTTATATGCTTTTGGACACATCAGGACACTGACTGAATAGTAGCGCTCTCGCGACTTTTGTATTTAAAAGTTTTAAAGTAAGTCAGGACGCTTACATTTCAGTAGCGCCCTCACTTCACAGTTCAGTAGGACGCTTATTAAATATGAGCGCCCTCAAGGAACAAAATGACAAAAGTTGGTATTATGCTTCAGGACGCTAACTGACTATGAGGAAGCTAATCCAACACTGTCATAAAGTTGATAACTGTGCACCTTTTTAGAATGTCTTAGAACCTTTTTCAAAACATTATATTCTCATGAATGCACAGATGATTCAGGTGTTGTTGTTATGATTGCACAAACTAAATTAATTCATTTTGAGAAAGAATGTATCTGTTTGATTTGAAATGAGATTTGAGCGCCAAACATCCTTTTGAGAAACAGATCAAACATTCTCTATATATATACAACATTCTCTATATATATACAAAAATTGAGTTTTAATCTTCGTTTTACTTGTGCAAAAACTTTTGAAAGTTATTCTTCTCTTCATTGCAAAACTATGATATTTGAAACACTTGAGTACTAGGAACATTTTCTGAATTTTAAAGAACTTCACTTCATATCTTTCGAAAATCCATTGAAGAAACGAAAGCTTAGAACCTTCATTTTCAGTTGCACTTAACTACATACACTTTGTTGAATCTGTGGTAACTGAGGGTTCAACTAAAAGATTTGTAAGTATCTCTTTGATTCTAAATAAAGGGAATCATATCTCAATCTTGTATTCATTAATATTAGTGACAGTTGTCACTGGAATAGAGCAAGTGTTGCTAGAGTTTTAAAGGTTGTTCTCAAGCCTGTGAAGTTGAGAAAGTATAAACGGTTTGATCTTCACCCGTAAGAAGATCCGTTAGTGGAGTTTGGACAAAATCTTAACTGAGGAGGTTAGGTAGTGGACGTAAGCGTGACTGAACCACTATAAATCCTGTGTCTTGTCCTCTATAGTTCATTTTTCATTGCTTTGTGTAATTAGCCAAACCTGTTACATTTCATTGTATTATTTGTCTTTAAAAGAAAGTTATAAACCTGTTAAGTCTCTTGCACTTGTTATTCTATTTTTTTCTCCTCTCTAATATGTCTCTAAAACCTTCCTTTGTGATGTATTTATATGTGGGAGAAAGTAGGAAAAAGTTGGTGAAGATTTGGAGTCCAAATCATACTCGAAGAAGGATTTCTGTCGTGCGGGCACTGCGACGCTCACCCTTGGGTAATGCCAGAGCCATTGTTGATGAAACTGCTCCTGCAGCTGGCTCAGTGGCTGGTGCTGGTACTGATGTTGATGTTGGTGCTGGCTCAAGTATATGGTGAGGGTCATCTCTTTCTGCAGTTGGAGTTGGTGCTGGTGCTTGATGGTGTTGGCGTCACTGAGGTGGTGCACCTCCAACCCTGTGTACATCCTCTTCCGGTTGCTTAGAAGGCAATGGATTAATGTATGTAATGCCCTTGCCACCTTGCGAACGACTTGATAGGAAAAGTGAACCCATCTCTAAATGTGGCATAGCCATCTATAGCCTATAGAGTGGATTGTGTGCTTAGAGATAAGATTCTTCTGAGTAGAAATGGCCAAAGAGGTAAAGACGGATAGATCAATCCCGGCTTGAATAGCAAGTCAAATGACTAGAGCTCCATAAGGTATCACTTTAGAAGTGTATCACGTATTCACCATATGGTGAAGGATGCAATGCGAGAACCTAATCTTGGTGCGGGAGTGGATGCACCAAAGAATAAAAGTGTCGATCAACTTTACTATCGATCGAGTACTAAGTCTATGGAAAATGACTCGAGTGATGATATTATGAAAAATCTTAAGCTCTAATGGGAAGATGGTGCTTGAGACATCCCTGGTGTCGAGCTCCTAGAGCTGCCCAGACATAGCCTCTATAGCTGGCAAACGACTATAACCCTCAAAGTCGATAGATCATCCTGGTACACTAGAATGGGATAATTGCTAGGTAACTGATTAATCTCCTCCAAAATCTCAGGAGAAATATCTATATCAGTACCAAGAATAGTGGTCTGATGGAGGAAAGGATCATTAGAAGAAACACGTGCGAGTTCGGAGTAAAATACTTGGACTAGCTCTGGGTAAATCCTATCACCAAATGATAGGAAGTGGTCCCACACTAGCTCCTTAAAACAAGGAAGAATGGGCATATCGATCAGATAAAAGTCATCGAAATCTACATGGACGCTTGGAGAAAAGCGTCAGAATGTGAAGGGACGGATGATAGGCTCTAATGTAGGAGGCTTAGAGGATGGTGATGTGGGTGGCGCCGATAAGGTGGGATCTGCAGATGGTGAGTTAGGCGGTGATGGAGTGGCAGAGGATGATGGTGATTATGGTGGTGTGGGAGGTGCCGGAGCAGTGTCCTCGACCGCCTCACAGGTTTAGGAGTGGGGTTAGATGACTCACCTATTTCCAATTTCCTTTTGAAAGCTCTAGAACAAGGTTTTGTTCTAGGAGGCATTTTATCAGGCACTTGGATTGCAAGATTTTCAACTTAAGATTTTTGGATGAAACAGACGCAAAATCTAATGGGACTTGAAGCGAATAAAAGGTAGGGAATGAGAGTAGGTGTGAGGATGAACAAATGGACTATAGGATTCCGAAAAATAGTGGAGAATCGAGAGAATTATGGAGGTTTGAAATTTGAAGAAAAATTCAAAGTTTTGATTTGAATTTTGATGAAAATGGTTTGAGATTTGGATGAAATTTGGTGTAAAAACACTAGAAATCAATGAGGAATCACTTGAAGACGAGTTTAGAATGAAGAAATTACACAAAGATGAGATTTGAATGGAGTGGCGTGAAGAGGAGGAGAAGAAAGCGCAAGAAAAACGAAGACGGGGGAGAAAAAATGGTTCTCGAGTTGTTGTTTTAATGCAACCCAGAACAAAGGAAACGCATTTCTGCTATTTACGACAGAAACACCCCAACACGCACTAAAATGCATTTTTCACAAGAAACGTGTTTCCTGGTGTTTTTCCAGGAACATGCAATTTTCTAAGATTTTTAACATTTCTTGCCAATTTTTAATTTTAATCCTTTAAACATTGGTGATCAAATAATGTCAACTTAATCCAAGTCATCAATGGTCATGAATTAAACACCTTATGCCAAATTCATGTCAAATATGTGCAAGTTACTTCATTTGAAGAATAATTGTCTAATTACTCCATTTGCACATTATTTTGAGATACTTAATACCAATCAAATATAATCTCAAACAAATCAATATTGATAATAAAAATCTCAATTTCATACATTTTTTGGGATACCAAGTGTTAAAGTAATAATTGTTGCACACAATTAATTGTTAAAGCTTATCCTCTTTTTTTCATACCGGATTCATCAAACCTATCAAGAATATATTTTTCTATAGTTCAAAGGCTTTGATAGAATCTCAATGTACTCAATTTCACGAAGAATATCTTTAGATAGATTTTCTAGGCATAACTTAGGATCAATCTTGTCTAAAATAGTCTTTGTCATGTGATATGTATCAATTTTACTCAAAGATTATTAATTTGATTAATGTTAGGAGATTTATCTTTCTAAAAGATATGAGAGTTTAGATTCAATTTTCTCCTAATCATTATCACGTGTATGACATGACAAGAAATGATTCAATTTCAGTTCAAACATACATAGCCACATATTTAAACATACATTGTTCATGCACGCATCAAAGTGAATTCATACAATTTTTCAAGAATATCAATATGCAAGATTAATTTTCACATAATATTTTCATATAGAATTATACATGGTCAAAATCAATAATTTTCATAACTATGCATGATTCTAATAATTTAATAATACAATGAGCTTATAGAAACAAGATATGCATTTTGATCATGAGAGTTTCCAATCATAGGCATTTGATTATGCAATGTAATGTAACCTAATCTCATGCTTGATCATTCATCATTTTGCTTCAAACTAAAGACATGCTCAGAAAAGATATGATCCATTCTCCAATGGTTGATTCCAAGGGAGACAACTTCTTCAATCTTTAGCGTCCAAGCTCAGAAAAGATATGATTTGACTTGAGAACTTTGAGCCACAGCCATTGAGAAGCCATTTCACTAAACAAGAGCTAATCTACACTACATAGAACACCTTCGATTTTGGTACCCAAGTGGCCTTGGGTCCTACAAAGTTAGCATCATTTAAAACATCTTTCTCAACCTATGCTAGTTTACCTTTCCTTTTGATTTTAAGTGAACATCTAGCAATGGTATGACCTTGCCTATTGCAATAGTTACATGTAGGTCTTTTGGTCAAAAAATGATTATAACTCTTTTGTTTGGCACCTTGAGAATAACCTAGATCTGTTTTGTCAAAAGCACATGATTGTGCTCTTAACATCATGTCAAATAGCTTTTGTCTATTTGTAAACTTTTTCACCACTTCGTTAGGTCATCTACACTTATTCTAAGTGTATCTCTCTTTTTCTCTATTGTATCATATTCAATTTGAAGAAAGTCTGGTGCATCTTGTTGATATTCGTTTTCTACAAGTGCAGTCATGAGGCTCTTTTTGAGCTTAGTATTTTTCTTGATTTCTTTATCTAATTTGCATTTCACTAACTCAAAATCAGATTTATCATAAAGATCATCACAATCATCAAAAACATTTAGAGATGAACATTTTACCTCAAAATCTGTTGTTCGGCATATTACCGTATTTGTTCCATAATGTTCTATTTCACTTTCACTAGAGCTTGAATCATCCCATGTCTTTTTCAACACCTTATTCGAGTTGGAATTATTTTTGCTCTCGTATGGACATTCGCTCTTCACGTGACCAGGCTTGTTGCATTTGAAGCAAATTAACTCACTTGGCTTTGCTCCAAACTTCTTCTTTTTGTAAAACTTCACACTCTGACTCAATTCATCTCTCTTGTCTTCTAATTGACTTAGCCTTCTTGTGGATGTGTCCTCCTCTTCATTGGTTGATTCACTTTTTTATGAGGATTCGGTTTCCTCATTTGGTGTGATTTCTTCTTGATGCTTTGTTTCGATCTCAACCACCAAACATGGAACACATGGTTCATTTATAGCAAGCTCGTCAAGGTTTTTGACTTCATCAATTTCTGTAGCTTCAGTTTGACTTGAACGTCCATGCGTCACTTCGAGCATATCCTAAATATCTTTAGCCGAATCACATGTAGTAACTCGATTGAATTCTTTTGTTGACAAGCTCAAAATAGAATGTTGATAGCTTGATCATTTAATTGTTCTTGTCTTCTTTCATTTTCTATCCTTAGTCATTGGGACTCCATCTTCCACTTTGGTAGAAGGTTCATATCCATTCTTTATAATTTTCCAAAGTTCTACATGTTGAGCTCATAAGAAGAATTTCATTCTTGTTCTCCAATGGATATAGTGATCTCCTACGAATAGTGGTGGTAGCCATGTGGATGGACCTTCCTTAAATAGACCCTTAGTGTATCATATACTGCCATAACTCAAAGAAATTGTTAGATAACTTTGATGCGAAAACCTGCTCTTATACCACTTGTTGGCCCAGATTATAGTCCAAGAAGGGGAGAGGGGAGAGAGAGTGAATTGGACTTAGCAAATTTTCGTGAAACCTTACTTAACACTTAATGACAAAGATAAACAATAATGAAAGTGCAAGGAAAGTAAGCAATGGATGCAATAATTTAGAGTGGTTCGACTTCTTCAAAGCCTACCTCCACTACTTGACCTCCCCGGTCAAGATTTTCCAAACATCCATTAACTTTGATTCAACTTACGGGTGTGGATTTTACAGTTACAAACACCGACCTCCAGATAGGAGTCTTCCCAATTGGCTAACCAGCCAATTCAAATACAAATGTGTTTACAAAGACAGAGAGAGATTGTTCTCTATCAAACAACTCTCAAATGAAGTACAAGTAAGAATTAATACCTTCCAAATGATAACCAGTTAAAGTATGTAAAATGAAGTGCAAGTTGAAATAAGGAAAAACCTCTTTGGACTTGATTGAGAAATGATGAAGTTTGAAGCACTCAACTAAAGACCTCTGTATCACTTGAAATCTCTTAGAAAGATGTCTTCTCAAAATGAAGATTTGATGCAAAGGAGATTTCCTCAAAATGATTTGAATACTTGAAAAGCTTGGTTGAAGTACGTGAAAAACTTGGAGAACTTGAAAGCCTTTTTTTTCTCAAAACTGAAAAACCAAAATCAAATCAAACACTCATTTGAAACTTGTTTTCTTTTGAAAGATGTGGAGAACTAACTTTGAGCACAAGTTTCTTTCTTTTAAAGATTTTCCAAAAGGTTGCTCACAATGAGCAAAGACACATATTTATAGAAAATATTTTTAGAAAAGTAAGAACCATGATTCTGTATACAGAACACCGTTTCTATTCAAAATACACTAAAAAACAACTCTATGTTTTTGTCACGAAAACGTGTTTCCTCTTAAGAAACACATTTTTGTGTTTTTTTTCAATAAATGCCCAAAAAGCAGGAAACACAGTTCTCTCAGAGGAAACGTGTTTCTGTGTGCGATTCCAAAAATGCATCATTCTAGAATTTCTGGAGGAAACACGTTCCTAAACGTTTCTGCTTGAACATAAACTAAAAACATGTTTTCCTTTAATAATTTTGCGATCAAAACATGTTTTCATGATAAACCACTATTAAATACAATTGAATGAACTTTGAAGCAATGTAATAGAAATATTTTTGAGATCAACACATAAATCAAAATTATTTTGATCAAACAAGCAATTTTTGACTTTTATGAAAATGATTGACTTTTCAAAACAAGTATAATTTTCAAAATCATTTTAAACATGTGCATGACTTTGGCAGGCACAAATGGAATGCATTTTGTAGCCTTATTGAATCTAAGTAAGTACAAAGAATTTTACAATACTGATCTTCATGCTTTGATCCACTTCGAGCTTTGACTTTGACTTATCAGTTAACTTTTGAGATTTAATCATTTAAATACTGAAACAACTTAGTCAAAGTGATTAGTATACAAAGACTGTTGTTTGCAAGCATCAAAACATGCAAGGGTGAGGATCAACATGCCAACACATGATTCGATACATTGCGGGTGATCGACCAAAACAATGGGAGCAGATTGAAACCAAGTGAATCTGATTTGGCTCTTCCTCGAGCTGAATTTGCCTGCAATAGCATGGTGAACCGGTCTACTGGTAAATCACCTTTTGCAATCGTCTACACTAAGGTTCCCAATCACAATATTGATGGTTAGTTCTTCCACAATCAATGTGTCATGTTGTTGATAACTTGGTAGAGCATATTTGTCAAACCCATCAAGAGGTCAAGAAGACGCTAGCTGAAACAAATGACCATTACAAAGCCCAAGCTGATAAGCATAGGTGATTGAAGGTTTTCAATGAAGGGGATTTAGTTATGATCCATTTGTGGAAATAGAGGCTACCAACAGGTTCTCACAGCAAGCTTCATGCGAAGAAGCTTGGTCCTTTTCGAATCAAACGATGTATTAATGAAAATGACTATGTTGTCAATCTCCCACCTGATCTACACATGTCCCCTACTTTTAATGTTTGTGATATTTTTTAATATCATCCACCAGATGAGGCCCCAATTTCGATAGAACACTCTGGGTCAAGTTCTTTTCATGGCGGGTAGAAGTCTAATGCAGCGGTTCTATAGCGCATTACTTGAACACATGGTAGCTTGCCACTTTATTAATATAGTGGTTTAGAAATTTATATCATTTACTCAATTTTCTTTCTTTGTCTTTTCCTTATTACTTGGCATGTGTTGTAAGTAGTATAAAGTTGTCAGAAATGTCCAAAACATTTAGAAAAATAGTCTTGTAAAAACTTTATTGACAAAGAAGAAATACAGCAAAAGGGGAAAACCACTTTTGGCCCCTCGTTTACAAGCTTGTTTTTCAAGCTTTCTAGGTCTTCTAAGCCAATGCCTCTAATGTTGGACACATCAAGGTTGAAGTGTGACCCAAACTAGAATGCCTTAGACTTGCAAACCATCAAGGAATTCATGAATCAACTCAAGGCTTTCGGCCCTCCTACATCTTTCCTTTCAGTAGCTTGAAGGGTTGGCAAATTCACAAGCAAAGAATAAATGCATGGGATCCTCCTGGTGGAAACTACATAACGGGCAGAGACTATTAACTGGAATACCTCTTCTTGACAAACGATCTTTGGTAGCCATGAAACCTTTGCCACATTCCCAGATAAAAGTCTTTAACTTATGAGGGACATGGAGCTACCAAATTTCCTTCCATATAGGGGAGTTAGTGTTCCTGGAACGTCCACCTATTGTCTATTGATGAATCATTCCATTAGCTGAGAGGTATTGGGCTATATGATAACCACACTTAACTGTATAGATGGCAGAGTTATTAAAATGCCAAATCCGCTTATCATCACCTCCTCTTCTACTAATTGGAATGGAAAGAATAATCTTGGAGTCTTCCTAAAAAAAAGTGTTTCATAATACTCCCGTTCTAGGTTCCAGAAGCAGCATCAATAAGCATTGCAACTTTAGATACCAAACTTTAAAAGAATGGGACGTCATGCCAAAGGCTGATTGTGCTCCCATTCCATACGGGCCATTGCCTACAGGCCATTGCAAACCATGCGGAAGAACTTGTCTCCCGTGAATAAGACTCCTCCATTCCCATGATGGCCTACGCCCCAATTTGCATTCATAAACTCACCAACTTTAAAGTATTTTCCTTTGAGAACCTAACTAAGCAAAGAAGACTAATTATTTATTATCCTCCAATATTGCAATATTGTTTGGCTAACAAAACCAAATTGAAACTGCTTAGATTTCTGAATATGAGACCCCCATTGCTTTTCTTGTCCTCCAAATGCTTCCATTTACACCAATATATGCCGCGGCTTTGGGTAGTTTGAAACAGGACATTACAAAGGTTGGAATAGACATAAAGCCACCGACTTCATAGCACTTCTTTCCTAGCCTGAAGAAAATAGGTGTTCTTGCCGCCTAAGGATCCTCTTGTTGATTTTGGATTCAATATCCGAAATGGTCCTTCTTTGATCTCATAATCGTGATTTTAGCACTTAAACATTTTCAAAACTCCTTGGATGGATCCATCGCAATAAGATTAGCTAACTTTCTTCTCTTTTCTGTTGAAACTTTTAAGCTAAATTGGGAGATTACTCTTCAAACACTAGATCTCTTCACCTAATAACTTGTGATAGATTTGAAGAGACCTAACCACTGACTGAAAATTTGCTCTGCAAAACAAAATGGAATCATCGGCAAAAAAAAAAGAGATGAGATATGTAGGGGCTCCCTGCATTAAGTTTAAAAGGCGTAAGAGATCCATTTTCAACATATTTGGAGAGCAAAAAGGAAAGAAATTCTGCACACATAAGGATCCTCTTGTTGAATCCCCCTAGATGGGATTATGGTGTTAATGAAGTCTCTGTTGATTTTGACTCGGTAAGTTATGGTGGAGATACAAAGCAAGCTGAATCCATGAATACCAATCTTCTGAAAATCCCATTTTTGCTATCAATTGAAGTAAGAATTGCCACTCCACCTGGTCATATATGCCTTTGACATGACAAGCTTAATGGCGGCCTCATGAGCCCTTCTCTTTTTATTCTTCATGGAGTGAATGATTTCATGAGCAAGGAAAACATAATCTGAAATATATATATATATATATATATATATATATATATATATATATATATATATATATATATATATATATTATATTCTACTCATAAGAAAACCTCTTTTTTAAAGATAATATAACAAATCATTTTTAAAATTTTCATTAACCAAATGCTGCATTATTTTTTTCTAAATAGTTTGAAGGTTAGTTTTTAACTTTTTTCGGACAAAAAACAAAAAAAACCTAAAGGGTTGGAAAGAAGAGAAATATCTAAGAACAATCCTGGTTTTATAAAGACGAGCTAAATAAACTTCAACTGGAATACGGGAAACTCAAACCTCCCCTCACCGTACGCTTACAAGGGAGCTGGAGCTGAGCTGCACCATAGTCTAATAATCACAGGGGAGTTTAGCTTTGAGGTTGTGTTCCCGTTAAGAGTTTCCCAGGCCAGCAGCACTCTTAACAAATGTTATAAAAGACTGCACAATCGCACTGGCACGAAAACCTCAACCTACTGTTGGATATGCATGTTCCTACAGCATTTTTCTTTGGAAAAAAATCAATTTCAGCAAAATCATGTGACTCATTTACGCAGCCCGCGAGACACACAGCCTCGCTAATCAAAGTCCCAATAGATAGAAAGGTTACATTCGAGAAGTTAATATACTCCAGCATTGCTATGGATTCTTTCAGCCAAAAATACTTCAATTTTGCTGTAATGAATCCAAACATCATTCACTAGCTTAGTAGAGGTGGCAGAATGTGCGATGTAGTAAACCGGGTTTATAATATCAACAACAAAAGAAAATGTTATTCTACCTACAAAAAACACAATTACATTTACAACTACAACCTTCATGCCCCAGTGGATATATATATATGTTTGGATCCTGATGGAGAGACTCAAGAGTATACTTAAAACACTTAAAGAGTCCCTTATATTAATATGGAGCCTCTCATTACTCGTGGCTCCATGTTAATCTAAGGCACTTGAGTATTCGAGTATACTTTTGGAGCCTCCAAAATATTTTCCTATATATTTTACACGTCTTAATGCGAGTAATAAATGAACCAATAGACATAAAGATATAGTTGCACATTTAATTATATATATATATATATATATATATATATATATATATGTTTTTTTGTAGTTAGAATAGCATTTCGCAACAACAAATAGAATAACATGCCTGATTTGCAACTTCTAAGACCAAGAGGCCCATTTTATTGCTACCTTGTTACAAAAAAGAGCACCCATAAAAGCAAAAAATCCAATCAAAGGCAGAAGAAAAGCCAAGCAACTGGTATCAAACTTACCCGTTTACATACACATAATACACTGAGCAAGATGTTAGTATTTACTCTGCATGCCGGGATACCTCAAGTTTCAATGCAGCCGTCTTATCCAAAAACCAGACCAGGTTTCCGTTACTAGGCTGGACCAACCGGGCTGGGACAAGCGGCAACTGATCAGATTCCAAAATGTCTATTGCCAAGTGTACAGCATCTGCCTTGCTGCCGCCTGTCACAACCACCGCCACATTGGATGCTGAGTTTATAACAGGCAAAGTGAAAGTGATCCTCTCAGGTGGGGGCTTTGGGGAATCTGTAATGAATGTGACCCACTCGTTATTTTCATCGAGCGCAGCATTATCTGGGAATAATGAGGCAATGTGCCCGTCGGGTCCCATCCCAAGAAGGATGAGATCAAACTTTGGGCAGTCACTGGTCTCAGATACACCAACTATACGGGTCTTCACTAGTTGCCGGAGGACAAATTCATATTCATTTGCAGCTTCCTCTGCAGACATGGAATCGTTGATGGAGTATACATGACTTGGTACCACCGGCACCTGACAAGATATAGATATGTGTAGGATAAGTATATGATGAGCCTTAGAAACTTTGCACAACTGCAGTACACTTGAGAAACACCAATTAAATCTAATCTAAACTAGATTGTTTATACTAATAGAAAAGTCTAATTTTACAATGCACCAAATGAGTAGAGAAGGGATTGGTATTGAATATATCTAATAGAAACAATATCGCTGAGTTGATTGGTTTCATTCATTGAGTTCAATATACTGGTTAAGCATTTAGAAAAAATTCATGCATGTACTAGCAAGATTTCTTTTCTTCTTCTTTTTTCACTTCAAGTTCCTAAAGGCATGACCATCAAAAGCTTTAGATGTTGCAGAAACAAAAATGTTCTACATATTTTTCCTATCAATATTGCATGATCAAGTGTAACTCGTAGAAGGGGATTCAGGCCAGCCTTCCACCATACTAGAGTGAGAACTGAAAAACAATGAAAGTGTTGCCACTTTGCAATAGGAAAAATCATAAAGGATCAAAAGTACAAGGACTTTCCTAGAGCTAGAGGAAATTTGCCAGACGAGTAAATAATGATTTGCTATTAAAGCGCTACAATGAAATCTAACTAGAAAATTTGAAAAAATAAAATGACATGTCGTAAACCTCATAAGCAACAAGTTATTTTTTGAGTGAAAAATCTAAACTTCTCCTTTGCTTTTTCTTCACTACTTTTCGCTGAATCATGAGCAAAGCAATCTAGAAACATTAAATAAGACTCACGCCAATGCTATCACTCTAGAATTATAATTGGTAAGTACCAACCATTAAAAAGTTTAAGCCCCAGATGAATTCTATTTTTTTTGCATAACAAGAATGTTCAACATCATCACAAGAAGTCTCATTCCAACTATTAATTCTAAGTTGAGCATTAAGTACAATATTTAAACAAAGGACTCAAGCTAAAGTACAGTTATATATACCATCATTTCCATCAAATCACTAAAATTACAATCTGCAACTTAAAATTTCAGCTTGAAAATTTTCATTTTGAAATTTCTTCAAAACTTATCTCTGACACATCCCAGAATTATGAATTTTCCCTTATGAATATACAACCTAGCTTTTCACTCTTACAACATTCGATTTAACTTTGGTTCTCATATCAAAATCATAAGAGGACCTAGCAAAACCCAAGAGAAAGTAGTTGCTTAAACTTGTAAGAGGTAATAGAAGGTGAGATCTCCCCATGCACCTAATTCTTTCTTTAAGCAGAATCTACCCTTCTTGGCAGGACTGAAATTCTCAATTTAGACCTAGCTACCCGAGATCCTCTTTTATCAATTGAACCTCGTCTTGATTTTCAAAACTTAATTGGATCAGTGTTGTCAAGGCGGCGCCTACGCGCCGCGGGTAGTGGCACCGTCTAGGTGGTCTGGGGAGATCTAAGCAAATATTTTTTTTAAAGGGTTTTTTTGGAAAAAAAAATTTTGTTAAAACCTGTGAAATCCTCTCCCTCCTTCCACTTTGACTTTTGCAAACCTAAATACATTTATGTATATAATTATTAATTTATATTATATAAATTAATTTAATATATAAATAACATTAATAATTACATATATATATATGGAGTGAGGGACAAATAAATAAATAAATAAATAAATTTTTCAGGGACCTCTAAATAAATATTTTATATCCCGCCTAGGCCCCACCTCGCCTAATTAAGGTTTACCGCCTACCACTGTCTTTCTTCCTTGACAACACTGAATTGGATTACGTAAGGATCGTCGAGCTGAGTGTGTGCCCCCTACACACTATATCTGTAGCAATGATATATTAAAATGCCTTAAGAAAGAGATAAAGAAAAATATTATACATGTTAGAAACCACTCAACCCAAAAGCTATAACTATCAGATAAGGGCCTAACAATGCATATCAAGCTATCATCAACACTCCCCCTCACGTGCAGCCCCATCCTACACGTGGAGAGCCATAAAAGAAATAGAAGAAGAGAAATATCAATTATGCAAATGGAGAATATGCAAATGCCAATAACGAGACTTGAACTTAAGACCTCTTGCAAAACCAAAGCTCTAATACCATGTTAGAAACCACTCAACCTAAAAAGTGGTTTCTAACAATACAAATGATAACAAAAACATTTTATTGTTCAAGTATCATTACATAACTGGATAAATATTGTTGTGTTTAGAAAGTGAAATGCAAGAAAAAAAAAAAAAAAAAAGAATTAAAGAAAAAAAATATGACGCTTGTGCAAATGCAAGCATATAAAAGGCTTGTGTTTGTAAGTAGCTGAAAGGGTTCAAACCTATTCTAAACACAATTTAAGCTGGAATCATGTTTTCCATCCAAAGAAGCCAATTACAAAACTAAAAGCATCAAGCCAAAGCTAGCCCAAAGTGGTTGAGCCAAGGAGACTCAGAATTGGCCTTGCCCAAGTTGCAGCCTTTACTCCAAAAGAACATATATAAACATAGCAACTCTGAAAGGAAATAAAGATGCAAAGATCTCAGAAGCCATAACACTATGGAAGAAATAATGCAAAATAACGCAAATTAGTACATAGATAGTGATACCAATGTGAGAGAGGTTCAAAAATCCAATAAACACAAATTAGTTGAGGAAAACTGACTTGTTTAAGTTAATGCACAAACCATGTCACTGGCATGCTCTTCTGCATTATGCAGAAATTCGCAAGTTGTAACCAACAACCTTTGCAAGAAAGCCCATTACACAAATGCAGTAAGTATAGAAGGCATTGAATACTCCGAGAGAAACTAATATTAAAAGCTGTTTAGAACTCAAATAAGAAAAGAAGCATGCAAAGCATAATATGATGGAAAACTTTAACTGCTAAAACTGCATAGCAATTAAACAGAACATTAACGAAAAAAACACAAAAAAAATCAAATCAAACCCATTAACTGTGCATATAAAGCATAATATGATTTGGAAATTTTATCTGCTAAAACATCTAGGGCATAAATATGATTACTGGGCATGGATATTAGCATACATCTTGGCTGCTGCTATGGCTAGAAATCCATCCATCTAAATGTCGATACAGATGTCTAAATAATCGGAAAAAAACTAATTTTAATTTTTTTTCTTTAGTTTTAATTTGTGAAATTGAGTTATGTTGTATTGAATAGCTAACCACATGTAGTTGGAAAAAGGCTTTGTGGAGTTGAGTTGAATTGAGTTATGTTCTGTTCAAAAACAGTATCTCACACAGAATAACATAGTGCCCAGCTCAAATTATGTAAATGAAGGATTTACAGTCGTATACATAGTGGCTCATGGTTTGTTCTGCAGAATGATTGATTAAAGAAAATAAAAAACCTAAACTATCTATAAACCCGGTTTTTAAAGAGTTATGTCTTAAAGCTGCCAGTGCCAAAGGTATTTATGTCAAAATACTCTCAGTTGTGTTTTAAAGATACTAATCAAATCCCAAGGGGCAAGGGATAGACTGAAATTACACTTGTGACAAAAGAGATGCAATTGCACAACTTGTCTAAAAAAAAGTGTGTCAAAATAGAGTTGAATAGAGAAATTTTCTGCTTCCACCCTAATTAGGACATGGCATTAATGATAAAGGATACTAATCAGAAAAGGAGGAAATTTAAGTAATGAAGGAAAATGTTAAAAATAAATTAGCACTGTTATTTATGCAGTCATTAATTCAACCATTACTCAGTGGCACAATATTTGTGAAGCTTTTACTTGAATTTGACGACTTTTATGTACAGTTTTATTTATTGGTTCATATTTTTGGGGAGGCAACCTGGAAGAGATTTAGGATATCTATATTTATCTAACTAATTTGGCTATAGGTTAGACTGGACCATTATGACCATAAAAAGCAGAAGAAACACTAAGGGTTGTTTTTCTAAAAAGGACAGTGAAAATGAGATGAGGACACATGAAATAGAATGATAGGAAACAAAAGAACAACATAGACATATGGTGAGCATTATAGACACAAGGATGTTAAGGTACATTTTATGTTTTCCCTATTGTGCGAGGATCCTTGGTGTGCAGGAGAATCTCTAATGGAAGCTTTTGTATCATATATCCACTCACAATAATGAACCCATAGTTGCTGTTATGGGTTCTTCTTGTACAAGAGTATGAGAATCTCTTGGTGATTGGGATTTTTATTTCCTATGCTCTCTTTGTGATCATGAGGCTTCAGTAGTAACCAGCTTGTGAGAAGACTCAAAGGATTAGAATGATAGATCTTTTGAGGGCTTTCAAATTACAGAATTGGACCAGGGATAATTCAGGGATGTTTTCTTCTCAGTCATGAATGCAGAAGTTGATGAATTCCCATCTTTCTCATTTCCAACCCTCCTCTTTCCTTTTGGAACATTTTCCCAGCCATTGTCAAGTTCTTTGGCTTGACCCTCGCTTTGGAGAAGTTTAATGTTGGTGAAGTGCATCAATGAAGGAAGCCTTTTAAGTCAATTTGCCTGACTAGTGTGTACTTTGCAAAGACGTTGAGTGAAGTAGTGACCATGTGTTTCTTCATTATGCTTGAACACAACGATTTATAGTGGTTCGGCTTCCTAAAAGTCTACCTCCACTACTTGACCCCCCCGGTCAAGATTTTCCAAACTTCACTAACCTTGATCCAACTTACGGGTGCGGATTAAACCGTTGCAATCACCGTTTTCCGGTTAGGAAAACTTCCCCGATTGGCGAACCAGCCAATAAAAAATACAACAATTGATTTACAAAGGATGGAGAGTGTTCTTACCAAACAACTCTCAATAATGAATACAAATTGAGATTGAATACCTCCCTAGATCAAAATCAGCCAAAGATAATAAAGATGAAGTGCAGGCCTACAAATGGAAGGTTCCTCTTGATTCTTGATTTGAAGAAGATGAAGTTGAAGCACAAAATAAAAAATCACTCAAGTACTTGAAATCTCTAAAATGAATCTTCTCAAAGATGAAGATGAAGTGCACAGGAGATTTCTTCAAAGTAAATGGAACACTTGAACACTAGTTGAAAACAAATGAACACTTGAAGAACGATTTTTCTCTCAAATCAACAAGAAGAAGAACTTGTGGAAATTTGAAGTTTTTCAAAAGTTCGAGAACACACAAATGCACAAGTTTCAAAGATTTTGCAAAAGTTGCTCACATTGAGCTAAGGTATGTATTTATAGTGAAAAACACTTCGAAAAAGCAAGAAACGTGTTTGCATAAAGTGAAAACACATTTCTCCTCAAAATAAACCTAAAAACATCATTTTGCCATTTTTCACAGAAACACATTTCTTTAAGAGGAAGCACGTTTTTGCACCATGAAAATCATTTTGTCAAAAATGATGAAAACATGTTTCTGCTATAGGAAACACGTTTCTACCTGTCCAAGTGAAAAAATCACTTTTGGACAGTGGAAACACGTTTTCCCTTATGGGAACACGTTTCTGTATGCACAAAACGTAAAAACATGTTTTTCTTTGAAAATTCTAAGTCCAAAACATGTTTTCTTGATAAATCATACTTGAATTCACTTGAAATCAATCAAATTGAAGTTTAAACAAGTTATAAAATCATTTAGAGTGAAAGTCAAAAATTTGACCATATGAAAACTGGTTGACTTTTAAACTTTGAAAGATTGAAAACTATTTTGAATGCATGCATGACTTTGGATGACAAACATTATCTTCAAAATTCTGGATGAACAAATAAAATATTGAACAAGATACATCATTATTTTCTTAGCAATGGATTGAGTGTTGGATGTTCCAAACACTCAATGATAGTAAATTGTCTCAATTGTATCATGTATCACCAATATTCGGAACTAAAATGCAAAGGTAGGCCTTGGCACAATGGTTAAGATTGTTCCATTGTCCTGAAGGTCACGAGTTTTAATCCGGAAACAACCTCTCCGAAGTAGAGGTAAGGTTGCATGCATCATCCCTTCCCCGGACCCACGGGGTACATCTTTATTCAGAACAAAAGCATGGTATAAATTACTTAATTAAAAAGAATAAAAGGACCTATTACTTGACAACCCCTCAGCAATTGAATTGACCTGCACATTGTATACAAGAACCTAAATTGATTCAAATGAAAAACTAAAGCCCTTAATGCAAGATTGATTACAATAAGTTCATGGTCTATCCTTCAGTAAAGGACTAGAGTGAACTGACTTCAAAAATTGAGAATCTTTTTTCTTGGGGCAATTACAGATTTTTTCTTTTCTTTTCTTTTCTTTTCTATTTTCCATTTCGTCTCCCCATTTGAAAACTCGGTCATTTACAATGCCTTTATATCTCTTTCTCCTCTCTCTCCCTTGTTCCTATTTGATATCCCTACATGCATATAAAGATGTTTTCCAAGACCAAAATACCAAACCTAGGTTTTAGACTGAGAAATGGAATCAGATTTTTAAACTTCATTACGATCAACTTACAGATTAAAAAGGTAATTCTATCCTAAACAAACAGTGTGCAAATAACAATATTTATAGGCTTCCTATGCAATAAAGTCACACAAAGATATTTAGAGTGACTTCTATCCTTAGTCTTGAAAGGCCTCTTGAGATTTGGCAAAAAAAACCCAGAACATAACAGTTGGACACTCAAAAATTAACGATCATCTTAGTCACATTTTTTCTGAAAGACGGTAATAGAATTTGAGAGTAAGAATCTTTTCCTATTAGCATTGTTGTGATCAATCATGAAACGAGAGAGGTGAATGTCAATAGACAAGATTGATATATACCAAAGACACTATATCTAGGTGTTGGGCTAGGAAACCCTCTCCTTATAGAATATCAATCAAATTCTAGGCTTTTCTGATCTATCTCTCAATTTGCTAACCATCTTATTCCAGATATCAAAGAAGGAAGGCTATACCAAAAAAAAAAGTCAAGAAAAACATATAATCAATGAAATGCAAATGATGAGGCATCAATAAAGCTGTAGAAAGTATGAGAAGTGTGGAATTGTGAGATAGAATCCATATCCAGAGTTGACACAAGAAACAAGGATTCATGCGACAGAAATATAAGAAGTATATATGAGTAAACAAAACTCCAAAGTATCGGGCCTATTCATTACCACTTCTAGTTGTACTGGAAAGTAGTGTTTTCAAGGCGTCACTAAGGCATCGACTTGGCCATCGCATAGGCATTTTCATTTCTAATCACCTAGGTGGTTTTCCATGCAGGTAGTAGAGATTCTTGGTAAATTTTAAAATTTTAAGTACCTCATAGTAATTTGTAAAAATATTTAAAGAAGTATTAAAAAGGATCTCTCAACCTTCTCATTTATTTTTATCTCTTCTTTTGTTATAAATACGTAGATTAAAACCAAAATATTTTTATCTTAAAAACCAACATATATTCTTTTTTCAAAAAAAATTGACCATCCGATACCAATTAGCAAAAAATGATACGTCTTTTAGGATTGGTACAATTCTTTAAGCTTTTTAAATTCAGAAATGTCCTTTACAAGTTTTTTTTAAAATGTTTCTCATGAAATATGTTAGTATTTTAGTTTCAAACCTTGTTATGCAATTTATTAATTTTTATTGCCTTGCCACACCTAGGTAGGAACCATCTCACATAAGCAAGGTTAATCACTTGAGCATTGCCATAATTCGTCACAACATTGCCAAGAATCAGATTGAATGGAATATTACCAAATAACAAAATGATCAGAATTGTCCAAGCAGCATCTCAGGGATGGTTGAGGTATCATTTACTCATAAAACATACACTGCAAAATTAACTCTTTCTATAAATGTAAACTCTAGATTAGCTACTAATTGCCTACTCCAAAATGCATTTATCTAGGAACACAAAAACAGATCTGAAATCATTTTAGAGCTGTTTTTTTCTAATAACTCGCAGCACAAACAATCAACTTAATTTCAGTCTTCTGGTCAATAACAAGAACAAGCATTATGGGAGAGACAATTCAGACCTACATACCCTCGACAAAAGCCCATCCTTTGCTAACTTGTAATTACTATCGGCATGATTCTTTGCAACTACACGCTCATCCGCCCAAAATATGTACCACTTGGCCCAATCTACAGTCTTGTTATAAGGAGCTTCACAGAGTTTTCTGTTTGGAAAAAGAAACTAAAGTTCCAAAACCAAGAAAACAGCAGAACTATATTATATATACATAAGTTTTGAAATAATAAATATACCCCATCAAGCTGATGAGAGAACCACCAGACAAGGCAATGGCAAAAAAACCCCTCTCTTTCACTGAAACCTCTGATAGTTCAGCAATGTAATCTGCCAATTGGGTTGATAGCTCATCAAAATTTTCATAAATTCGCACTTCACCTCTGTCCTTAGGACCCTCAGGAAGAGCCATTCTCTCCACAGGGCTAAAATTAAGCAAATAATCCTACATTGAAAAGACAGAAACCAAATTTTAATGAAGTGATTTTTGATAAACATTTTACTTCAACTAATTTTCTATCTTAAATTCTATACTGATCTTTGGTAACTCTACAAAGCCTCAACTTCTACTTTAAAATGAACCTTTTATTTGTAGTATAGGTTGAAGCCCGAATACAATAAGCCAAAATTTTAAGCTTATTTTTGTAGAGGTTATACCTCTTCTTCAATTGAAGGAAGAAAAAATAAAATATTTACCAAAAAACTGACCTTTTTTTCACTACCTCTACTATTATTTTAGAGGGTTGAAAGTAAAGTTAACAAACACTGCCTAACTAAAAATTCTTAATGAATTTGGAAATCAGTGAATGAAATGAAAACAAAGATTCAGATCATTCCTGCACCTCATAGACATTGAAATAGAAAAATGAAAAACAAACCCATTTTTTCCAATTGAAAATTCATAAGCTCTTCACTCCAAACATCCCTACAATCAGAGCAATCTGAACAGCTCTTTCCAGTACATTAACATAAAACTTTAGAATTAACTTGAAAATCCATCGGAAGACATAGGTCTCACTCCTGAACAAGAGAAACCCAGATCATAAAACTAACTCAAATTTCAAAATACAAAAAGAAAAAGAAAAAAAAATGAATTAAATGTTATGGGCATCTAAAATTCCAGGAGCTAAAAAAAAAAAGAAAAAGTAAAAGGCTTACAAGAAGATGAACAGAGATGACTAGCAGAGAAAGGCGAAACCGATGGAAGATGAAAGATGGTAACAAATAATATAAATATTATATTGTATGTTATTAATGATTAAACTAATAGTTGAAAGAAGATGAGAAGAATTTTACCTTCCACGTGCATCCCACGATCGTGACAAAACAAACAGAGAAGAGCTACTATGTCCTTCTCTCTCGCTCTCTACACAGTAAATGGATAAAATCCAAAAGATCAAAAAATAAATAAAAGAATGAATTTTTTAATATAATATTATATATATTTTTCTGATACAAGTATATATTGTTATATGTGCATGGTTTTTTGTTACCTGCTCTCTATTTCTGAGAAAATTCTTGGCGTTCCTAGATTCTCTTTGCTATAAATTCTTCGGTGGATGAATGGATGATGGAGAAAACAAACAAGAAGCGAAACGGGGGCGAAAAGCAAACACACAACACTCCAAAAGTTTCAATTTCAAGAAAACAACAGGCTTGCAAAATAAACCCCACACCTGCTCGAATAAACACCTGACACATGTACGAATTAGCAGCTTTTCACTTTAAGCACAAAAAAATATTTTAAAAACATAATTTATTATATTTTTCTAGTTGTAGGCTTCCAATAACTTTTAATATTAACAAAATATATTTAAAAAATATATTAATTAAATATTATTTTAATTAACAAATTTACTATTTATATCACTCTAACATTTTTAAATTTGTATTAAATTATATATTAATATGTGATTTCATACCATTTATAAAAATTAAAGTATTACAATTTGTATTGCAGTGCAACACTCGAATTTATTTAGCATTATTATTTTTTCGGATGAAATGTTGAATAAGAATTTTTTTTTTAAATAAAGGGTTATTTTTTCACTGAAAGTTTATTCTTGTTTATAAAAAAAAAAAAAAATATAAATGTTTCATAGATTTAAGAATCTTAAATCTTAAATTGGTCAAAATGTTTCATAAATTTTTCATAGAATGTTTCATAGAATAAAAATATAGACAAAAAAAATATAAATGTTTCATAAATTTTTTTTTCCTCTCTTTTTAATGGTGGTGGCATAAAAAAGCTCACTAGGTGGATGCTTTCAATTAAAATAAGAAAACATAATGTTGACGGTTTCAAATTGGGGATATGCCTAAGCAAGGGGCATGCATCCTTCTTTCAAGAGAGATTAGAGAGAAAACAAAAGAAATCAAATTGTTAATCAAGCTTAAGTTTTGGTCAAGTTAGACGAAATCCCCATGAAAATAACATTTGCAATTATGTGGATCGGAGAACTTTGTTTTGATAATGAAATAGAAATTATAAACTCGATTGAAATTACTTCATTTTTATATATTGTTATTATTATATTTATTTATTTATTTATTTTTGTTTTTTTTAATGTTAACACAAGGTCATAGAATATTGGTACTGAGACCTCAGTAGAGCCAATAAAGCAAGTACAACGGCGAAGGACATAATGAGTCCAGATGAGAACCATGTAAACTAACTATTATGGTATCACTCTCACTTTTATTAGAGAAGGAAAAACTCACATTTATTTACAAGATACAGACCGTTAAAGCTAATCAACATTTGTTATTACATTTATTTCACCATTGATGTTTTAAGCTATTTTAAGTGCACTGAGTTTCAAAAGGGAGGAATGAGGTGGGAATATATAAATACAAAATTAAGGTTGTATTTAGTTTGTAATTCAAAACAAGGAAATAATTTAGAAAGAAAAAATTATACTCTCATTCTATGAACCAAACAATTTTTTTGTTTTTAGATTTTTGAATACAAAATTTCTTTTTAAACAATTTGGTAACACTTTTAATGATTTTCTATGTCTTTTCTAGTAAATGAATTTTGTTTTAATTTCTTATGTTGTTATTTTATGTGATTCTAGATTAAATAAATATAAAAAGTTAAATGATCATGTTATATCAACTTTGATTATGCGATAGTCCCAATGAAAATAAAGTGTTAGTCATATCAAGTTTACTTAGCCATACCTTTACCCTTAGTTCAATCCTATTCAGCCCAGTTTAGCTTATGAGTTAGCTCATCTCGACCCGTTTAAGTCATTTAATAACCTATGAAAGGGATCAGCTAGAGAATTTATAAACCGGGTTAATCCAACTCAACTCGAGTTGTCAATGGGTTAGTGTTGTGTGCAAAACCGCAAGCCTACGGTATCAAGTTATAATATAAATTGATGAGAATATCGGATATCGTCCTCAAGGATTAATGACTACACTAATTATCATGTTTCTAACCCTAACTTTATTTAGAAGATGAAATTCGATAGTTCAAGTAAATTAAAAGCAATAATTAAATCAACTAAGTATTACACTAACAATGCAATATAAAACTAATGAAAAATCAATGATAGAATGGTCTAGAGGTTCGATATCACCTCACTCTCAACTATATATATATATATATATTATTAATTCAATTATTTCATTTATAAGTCGAAAATCATAACGTTTGTAATTCCCTCTCTCGAGCACCAACTAGAGCATATTATTATCACATTGGTTTTACTCTTTCGATGAAAACCTAAGATGATAATAACCCATTAAGTTCTGTGATTTTCTTTCAAAGACTTCAAAGGTTCTCGATCTCCTTTCGGTCTCATGATAGCTACCCTCTTTTGGAGCATCTACTTTAGAACTACAATCATCTAATCCGTGATCAAGGGATCAAAAACATTAAACCCAGAAAATATAAATAAACTAGAAAACTTCATTAATAATAATCAAAACAATAAAACTAGGACATAATCTTGAGTTCGGATCAATCTATCCTCTAGAAAGAGGATTTAATTCCTAACTAGAAACATCAAAACATAAAAGAATGGTTTGCACATGAATAAGAACAATGAAAACAAACTAGAATGGTAGGGAGAATGTTGGATAATCTTCTTTTTTGCTTCGCTTTGATCTTTTTCTTTGTTTCGCTTTGATCTTCTTCTCCGCGTTGCTCTAGCCGTTTTTCCTCGTTCTCCACTCTATGATGCCTTAGAAACCCTAAACAACGAAGTATATATAGCTACAAGCCAGTAGGAAGTCATACTAGAGAATCCCAAGTTGAATAGGAAAGTCCCGCAAAAAATAAGAAAGTTTATATTTCCTGGCACTTCCTGGCGCCGCAGCACCCAGTCTCGGCTTCTCATCTCTCTCACCTCCATCACCCGACATCGCGGCACCCATCCTGGACGTCGTGGCGCCCAATTACGGGTTGATGGTGTTGGATATTTGTGGACTTGGCCATTTTTTACCCCCTTTTTTCCTTGCATTCTATGTGTATCTTCATTACAGCCTTTTGTACATGTTTCCATCATCCATATTCACATTCAACACATCCAAACATCTACAAAACAAACCAAAACTAATGATTAAAACACTTACATGATTAAAACAATCAACTTATAAAATTAAACACCGAAATAAAGCATCAAATACTAAAATTGACTAAACCATCAAATAGACCAAAACTAAATCAACCTAAAATTCATCTAAAACATACTTTAAAACATATTTAAATATCAACTCATCAGTTAGGCTCTAACCCTAATAAAAACACACACACAAATTTACGTGGTTCGGTGAAAATCAGCCTACGTCCATGAAAGATGATAATTTCACTAATTTGGGAGAATCAAGTACAACACTCATAATGTCTCTCTTTTTTATAGAGTGCTATTAGACTTAGTTTTTAATTCAGACTGGGAAAGTTTCCAACTTTGACCAGCAATAGAAAAGTTTCCAATCAAACTAGGAAACTAATATAGTAAAATAGAAATACATGAAAATAGAAATAACATTGGGTCCACATAATGGGCCAAGCCACAATGTACATAACAATCTCTACCTTGACGAGGACCACCATAAGCCACTTCCCAATTATAACTAATTATCATCTCCAAACGCACCCCTCAAGGTGCTCAACACTATAGGATATTAGCCAAGTTCAAGCGATGCTCAAACTTGACCACTAGGATATTTTTTGTTAGCATATCTACAGGATTATCATTGGCACCGATCTTCTGTAAAGATATCTCACCCCCTTGATAATCTTACGAACAAAGTGGATACGAACATCAATATACTTGGTGTTGGAATGATGCATTTGGTTATTAGCCAAGTGAATGACACTTTGACTATTGCAATGAACTGGTACATTCTCCAAGGTAATCCTCAAGTTACCAATCAAACCTCAAAGCCACTAATAAGTTGTTTTCCAATCATCTATTTCGTAGGGTTATTAGTGTTAGTTCTGTGTATTAGGGCAATTTTGTTCATGTAACAACTCTCACCTGGTTTTGTTTTGATGATTACAAACAACATACTTGTGATCCCTAATCCCTTTGACTTAGTTGTTTCAATGCTAACTAGTTATATCAGATGGATTCAACAACACTGTCAAAGCATGTGGATGGAACAACAATGCACAAAGATTCAAGAGTTTCATGTCTGTAATCCTTAGTTTAGAATCTTAGTGTTGTAGAATAACTTTTACTCGTTCCAATCACAATATTGTTGGCCCAGATATGTCCAAGAGGGGGATGAATTGGACACTTAACAAATTTTAACCTTTCTTTTAAATGTAAGAAATATTCAGAGCAGATTAAATGGAGTATAGCAAATAAACACAATGAAAGTAAAAGAGACAGTACAAACAAGACTTATAGTGGTTCGGCCTCACCTACATCCACTACCTAACCTTCTCAATTAGGATTTGCCCAAACTCCACTAAGGATCTTCTTACGGGTGAAGATCAAACTAGTACACTTTATCAACTTACGGGTGTGAGAAGAACCGTTAAGCTTTCTCAACTTACGGGTGTGAGAAGAACTTATTCTCAATTTTTAGGTGTGAGAAGAACCTATTCTCAACTTCCGGGTGTGAGAAGAACCTTTTCTCAGCTTACGGGTGTGAGAATAACTGTTACAACTTTGAGCAACACTTGCTCTAGCCCAATGACTAACCAATTACTAATATCTAAATACAAGATGACATATGATTCCCTTTACTTAGAATCAAAGTAATACTTGCAAAGTTTTGGATTGAACCTTTTGTTACCACAAATTTAGCAAAATATGTATGATGAAGTTCAACTGAAAACTAGTTCAAAAAGCTTTTTGTCTTCTTCAATGGATTTTTGAAAGGATATAGATGAAAATCAACTAATCCAGAAAACTTAATGTATTTCAAAAGATCGTGAGTTCAAAAGCAAAGAGTAGATGACTAACTTCCAAAAGTTTTTGTACAAGTGAAAACTGTTAATACATTTTGAACAGATTTCAGTTTTTGTATTAATAGATCGATTATATTTGATCTGCTCTAAGGCAACATATATATAGAAATAACAGTGGTGCAAAGGACTTGGTGATTTTGGCGCACAAAGCCATTTCAAAAACAACGAATACATTATTTCCCGAAACATATCGATTCAGTTCTGTGCAATTACGGTGACAACACCTGAATCTTCTGATCTTTCATGAAAGAGGAATGTTCTGTTAAAGTATTAAAACATTCTGAAAAGATTAAAAAGGTTCTGAAAAGTTTTGCACAGTTCTGAAAAAGTGTAAGTATCAAAACAATGACAGTATTGAATTAGCGTCCTGATTAGTTAATCAATGTCCTTATGCGTAATAACAACTTTGTCGTTTGTTTCCTTGAGGGCGCTCATGAACCATAAGCATCCTGCTGAACTGTGAAGTGAGGGCGCTACATACTCGTAAGCGTTCTAACTTACTGGCGATTTAAACAACTAAACTTCGTGAGGGCGCTAATCCACAATTAGCGTCCTGCCTTGTTTTAAAATATTTAAAGTCACGAGGGCGCTACTGACGAGTAAGCGTCATGGTATTTTAAAATAATTTAAAACAACTGAAAGACATAAGGGTGTTTCTAAATGATGTGCGTCTTGATATTTTAACTCGTAAAGATAATAAGTGCGCTAAAGGATGATCAACATCTCGAGAGTTAAAACATTTAAAACTTTGAAACACAATCAACGAGGTGATTCTGAATCAGAGTTCTGACAAGTTCACAGGTTGACTTAAATGAGGGCGCTACTGATGAAGTGAGCGTCCTGATGAATAAGTACATTTCCACCTTGAACATTATCAGTGTCCTTATGTTTCGTCAGCGTTTTGACTTACCAAGTCTAGGAGGGCGCTACTGAGACATTAGCGTCCTGATGGACACTTATAAACAGTTTTGGATTTTTCATTTAAAACTCGATAAATATGATTAAAATCTCGATATTTCTGGATCAAATCCAACATAGAAAATTCAATGCAAATGATCAAAAATCAACCCGACTAAATCATGTAGTCATGTATATTGCTGAATCATACGCTACAACCTAAACACAATTTAATCATACAAATATATATATTTTCAAGTGATCATGGTTTTCAAGTAGATCTTGAAAACACGTCCACCATGCATCATTGATTCTTTGAAACCTTCAAGTAGGATTAGATATGCCATGTATGCAGTATTATAAAAAACAAAATGTAGTTTGTAATCATCAAAATATCCTTCACATAAGGGACATACTCTTGTAAGGGACATGAGGACAATTGGTTCAACAAATATGATTTGCATATTTTGAAAATCATGCATATAGGTTATCATATTCATACACGTACACTATTACTATATTGATCATGCATGCACACACACAATCATGATTATCATGCAATCATATAGTTAACATTGTTTATCATGCACTCATATTACCAACTCTCCACATTTTTTATTGTTTTACGTGTATCATATCAAAAGTCTTAATCATCTGTATTAATCAATTGTTTTACACATGTTTATCTTCGCAAATTGTCTTTCAATCTTGTGAAAAATGTTTTCGAAGTTGGTTTATGTGTTTGACAATGTCTTAAACTCATTTTGATAAAAAAAAAATTGAGTTTCTATCACTTCAACGTGAAGGAACAATCTCCTTATTTAAGGAATGCACTCCTGTGCTTTTTCCTAAGAATCAGATTTTTCTTATCAGAGTTTAAGGAACACGCTCCTGTGGTTTTTCTCGAGACTCAGACTTTTCTAATCAGGGAATAAGGAATGTGCTCCTCTTAACAGGAACACGCTCCTGTAGTCAAGGGCATAATATAAATGTTTATAAAGTCAGTAGTTCTTGATGAAGAACCTCGCTACTATGCCCAACAGACATATTAAGGAACGTGCTCCTCAATTGGAGAAAAATCTGAAAAGTTTCAGATTTCAAAGCAGAAACACGCTCCTCTCTCTAAGAATGTGTTCATGTGCCTCGGTTTGGTATTTTTCTATAAATACCACACTTGCTCATTTGAAGAGCAACTTTTGCAAAATTTGAGAACTGGTGCCCTTTTTCATACTATCTCTTCTACAAGTCCAAAACAAGTTCTTGAATGATTTTAAACATTTTTCAAAGCAAAAGTTCACTTACATTTGTATTTTTTATTCATACTTTCGTATAGTTCGTCTAATCCTTCAAACTTTTTGAGAAACTTGTGTGTTTTTCTTGAGCAATCGATCAAGACGTTTTTGAGCGAGTTCGTCACATCTTGTTTGTAACATCCCGTAATTTTAATTAAATACATACGGTAAAATACACGTATAGCGATAATACATGTATTTTATATGTAGGAGCCAAATATACGTGTGTATACTACATATGGGATTATCTTATATGGATGCTTACAAGTTACACATTAGAGTTAATGTAACTTGATTAATTAACATGTGGATTTAGAAAAAGAAGAAAATGAAGAAAAATAATAATATAAAATAAAATACTGTTTACTAGGGTACAGTGAATAGTGATGAATAGTAATGAGTGAATAGTGCACAGTAAATAGTGAATAGTCACAGTAAATAGTGCACAGTGAATAGTAAATAGTGATCATTGATCAGTAATGTGAATAGTACTGTGCACAGTGATGTGAACCCAATGAAACTCCAGTTTGAGATCCTAGAATCGTGAAGAACTAAATTCCGGACGTTGGAACATGATATTTGGATATGCTTTGATCGTTTTAGTAACTAAGGATATGGTGTCGTGAAAAGATGATTTGGACATCTATTTTCACTGTTCTTTCTTGTGAAAATATCTAGATTGACCACAGAAACGATTTAGTAGTTTCGTCAACTGCTTATGAGTCCTAAATGGATTTATTGTGATTTGAAGTGAGTTGAGAAATTAAAAATGTAAATAGATATGAATACATGAAATTGAATTATGGAGTGATTGTGACAGGTTAAATTAGTTGGATTTAACTTGGAGCTGGACTCGAAAGCGATGATGATTGGGTTTAAGTTGAACGTGTTGTACTGTGAGTATAGTTTCCTTGATTTGGTTCTTGTATGACAATATACATATATAAAATGTTTGATTGTATGCATGGTATATTTATATATACATTGAGTTTTATGGATCATGCAAACTGATTTTAGCATTGGAGTTTGTAATGATGAGGCTTTGCGAATCCTCATTGTCATTTCGTTAGGAATTAGACCCGGATGAGGTTTTGCGAGTCCTCATTGTCAGTAGGTCTGTCCTAACAAGGGTTGCGATCCTTGAAATGACTGTGAATTGGGTAATGAGAGGCTGTGTCTACCTTGTACGGCCATACAAGGGTTAGACCCGCTCTCTTGCCTTGCGGAGGAGGGAGATTGTGCATTGTATTATGAAAAACTCATGAAATTTATGTTGTTGACATGTATAATATATTCGTTGAATGATGCATGTGTTGCATAAGTGTTTGAAATGATTTTAAATGTCATATTTCTCTAAATGTATATAATTGCCATCTCAAGAACTATATTCACTGAGCTGTTGTTTGCTCACCCCATTTCCTCCAATATTTCAGGTATTGAGTCGAAGGGAAAAGGAAACTCCGTGAGTGATAATCACGTGAGCCTTCGTCTGGTATGTGTATGTATGCTTGGAGGAAATAGATTATATTTATGAAATAGAATATAACCACAGATTCGGAGTCCCGACAGTCCAGGGAGTGTTTTTCTACCTTTCTAGCATATTTTTATTCACATTGGGTCAAAACCCCCAATTTGTCAAAACGCCGCAAAACGGCTTTCACAGTAAAAATTACTCCGCTAGAAAGTTTACATCTAACTTAGATAGTAATTTCACGAAGAAAAAGAGTAAAAATCACTTACCGCAGGTCCGAGTTTCGCGCAAACACCGTGTTTCCTCTTTTTCTTCTTCTCCTTCTTCTCTCTGCCCTTTCTTTCCTTTTCGTTCGTTTTCTCTCTCTGTTTTCAGCAACTCATTTAATATATTTCCTATTCCGTGAACAGTAAATACTGTTCATTTTATATCACACACGATATATATGTAATATCACCTAGATGGGTTGTGTGGTAATATTATATAATGCTTGGAATGATGAAATGAGCTGATCATAGATACGTATCAGGTGAGAATTTATTTTGTGGAATGAATGGAATGATTATAGAGATCTATATTGGGTTCGATTTGTGGTATAGGAAAAAAATTTCTGTACATTTTGGGAAGTATTGTGAGAGTACGTGAAGGCTGACAGTGTATTATATACTGTATATGGGTATGTACAGTGTATAGTACGCTGTGCCGGTCATGACGTCAGCCTACGTCAGGGGCGTCGTGACATTGTTGATTCTTGATCATCATAGAACGAGGAATCTCTCAACCATCATCACACTTGAAGAATCTCTGAGCTTCATCCTTATCTAAGTTGGGTAAAATCTCTCCATTACGATTCTTGTTTGGCAATTTTTTTTTTATAACATATTATATTTTATGTGTTATATTAATGCAATTAACTATATTTGTTAATGTTTTCACATATTTTTTGAATCCTTTGAACCAATCAAATCGAGTCATTACAAAATTAGTGTTTGAAAGTAATAAACAAACGCAAACATTAAGTGAAGTAAGATATAATTACATTAAAATTTTATGACTATACAGTACACCATCACTTGTTTTAAATGACATTTATATGGTGCATACTTTGTTCTTTATATTTAAGATTCTTCCGAGATATAGTGGGATCACTTGGGCCTCCACCAACTCAAATTGGAATAAAAAATATATCCAGGTAATAAAATCATTACTTTATGTCTTAATATCATAATTTTTTAAATTCTAATATTAATTAGTTTTCTTTTTGCATGTGAATATTTTTAGTTGAATGGTAGAATTTATAAGGGAGCTTTGCCCCTAATTTAAGGGTATTTGCTATAAAAATATTGTCAAAAATTGCATCTTCTTCACGGTGTGAAATTAATTGAAGTACTTTTAGGTTGATTCACATCAAACAAAGAAATAGGTTGGCACATGAAAAGTTGTAAAAAATATTGTTTATATACACTATAATATGAGACTTCGTGCAAAAAATATAAGGGCAAATATAGAACTTGGTCTCCCTCAAGATCCCATTGACTTGACATAATTCTTTATTCTATCAATTACCTCTAAGGTTGGATATTTTGATGATTACAAACCACATTTTACATTAATTCAACATGTGATGTGAGTTCTCAAGCTTAAATGTAAAGGAGTTCATCCAATCAAGTGGAGCTCAATTCAAAGCAAGAAAGGAAAATCTTCAAAGCATTGGTCATCAATCTATTTATCTTTATGCATGCTTAGACTGTCTTTAGGAATGTAAAATTTCACCTTAGGAGTGTTCAGCAAGTTTCGATCTATTCCTCAATCATTCCAAAAAATGGTTCTTTAAAAGTTCCTAAGTTTTTCAAGCTTCAAATCGTTTTGAAATGTTCTTCAAAATGAGTTTGATAGCTCAAATTGATTGCTTTCATATGATGTTCAAGTGTTTTGAGTTTTTTGAAATGTTTGATTTGATCCAAAATGATTTTGAGTTAATTTGATTTGAAGGACGCTCACACCATCAGGCCAGTACTGTAAAACGCTCGTCCATAAGCAGGACGCTCACAAAATTGTCTAAATTTTTTGGGCAAGCCCTTAGGACACTCACGGTGCATCAGGACGGCCACCAGTTTGTCTAAGATCAAACTAACTCTCAGGTTAACGAACTGCAGGATGTTCGTTCTAATGCAAGAAGCTCATGTGTTAAATAAACCTTTGGGGTTTAATTGCAGTAGCGCCCTCCTCAAGTTGCAAGACGCTCATCTAGCTGTGTCTAGGGGTGTTCATCAACCCGACCAACCCGACTGAACCGAACCTTTTGGGTTGGTTTGGGTTGGGTTAAATAGGTAGTTTGGGTTGGGTTGGGTTCTAAAATACCTATTTCGATCGGTTTGGGTTGGGTCACGGGTTCAACCCATAAAAAATCGAATAATCCGACCCAAACCGAACCCTAATATTAGGCTCAAAGTCATAAATTTTACAATTACATATTTATGATTTAGAACTTTAGTAATTTTAAAAAAATAAGAAAAAGAAAAGGCTTACTATTGTGGAGCTTAACATTCATAATAACTTAAAATTGATTTTTGTTTATCTTTTTTGTGTCTTTTTTGGCTTAACCGTGTACTTGTGTCTTTTACTTATTCTACCTTATCCGTTTTTATGTGTGTTTTTCCAACTGTTCGATAAGAATTTTCAGTGTTTAACCATTGACACCATTTAGCAATATAAAAGTAAGTCCCTATAACAAGTTATGTTTATATCAAGTTTTTAAGATGTAAACCAAGAAGAGAATTTGATCATCATCATGAGCATGAGTTTCATAATCACAAATATAAGCCATTGTAATAGCATACTGTAAATATTGGGTAAAAAAAAAGGGCCACCATAATTTGTTTTGTAGCAATTATTTGTATATTATTGTTCGAAGTTACCAAAATTAGGCCTAAGTCCAACCCGATCTACCGACCCAACCCAAACTAAACCCGAACTATTTGGGTTGGAGGATAGATTGGGTTGCGTTGGGTTTCAAATTTAGCAACTCGAACTGTTTGGGTTGGGTTAGATTTTGGCCTCAAACCGACCCAACTCAACCCATGTACACCCCTAGCTGTGTCAGAAGAATCAGACTTCTGAAGCGTGCGGCGTCAGTTCTGATTCAGTTACTATTTTGACAAAAATCTTTAACGATCGTGTTTATACCATTTCCATGAAAAATTTTATCCGTTGAATTTTGAAACTCAAACAAAAAGTTTAGGGTTTTTGGGAGATTGAAACCTGATCGTAAATACTTTGATTCGCAAGTGCACGAATTATCAAGTTATAATATATTCGAGGTGAGTCGGGTTATCGTCCTCAGGGAAGGTTAATTTCACAATTAAAAATGCCAAAAACTACAATGATTAGTAGTTTTATCTAGGTGATAAAAAGAGATGATTTAATTGCAAAGATGTAAAATAAACAAAATCAAACGAAACAATACAAATTAAATGGAAATTGGAAAGAAATCAATGGATTTACAATTCTAGAGTTTAGTTCTCACTATGTTGTATCTTATAATCTCTAATAATTATGTTAATGAATTAATTTCTGGAATTTATAAATCATGAATCCTGGCCCATCCAAATACCTCTCTCGAGCGTCAATTTGAACATCTGTACTTAAGTTTTCGATTCCCTCTATCGAGCGCCAACCAATAGATTAAGAACGCATTAAGATCGATGATTCATTTTAAATGATTTCGAAGGTGTTTGTAGGTCTCTTGACTCAATACTACTAACCTAGGTTACAAATCCCTTGCTCCAATTCGATAACACCTATCTCGAGTGTAGGAAACCAAATCTATGTTCATTTAAATAGTGATCAGCAATTTGAAAGCATTAAACATGGAGAATCGTAAATAAACCCAAAAGATTGCTCAAAAGCACATAAATAATGACTCAATCACAAGATCTAACATAGCTAAATCAAAACTCTAGATTATATATTTAGTTTATAAACCAATCCATAGATACAAGATAGAGATTTAAATAGGAAATCATTGAAACAAATTAAATTAGGAAAGAAATTAGAAAAACCCCCTTCAAGAGTGAGATCTCCTCCTTCTTCATCTTCTTCTCCAACCTGCAACTCCTTATTTTTCTTGTCTCTTCTCTTTCTCTTCTATCCTCTATGATCTTTTGAAAACCCTAAATAATGGTCTCCACTTTCTTCCTTGCTGTTTCCCTTCTTTTTCTCCACTCCAAATCAACCTCAAAACTCTTGAATGTTATTATATTTCAAGTAAGAAATCCATAGAAACAAACCACGTCCAATTCAGAGTTAAATTGAGAAAGTTATGACCAAAATATAAAAGTCACGCAAAATCGAATTTTTCGGCATCGGGGCTCCAGTTACTGGTTTTTACACCTGTTTTTCCTGATTTTCTTGTGGACTTAGCCAATTTTCCACACTCTCAAGGCTTGGATGCACTTGTTTCTTCACTTTAACTCCCTTGGCTCATTTTGCATCATGTCTTCATCTTCTCAATCATCATTTAGAACATCAAAGCACCTACAAAACACATCAAACCAAGTGAGTAACATGCTTTCATAATGACATCAACGAACCTATAAAAATCCAACCCGAAACAAGCCAAAAATACCAAAACTTGACTAAATTATCAAATAACCAAATTTATGATAAACTAACCTAATATATTAACTAAATACCATAAAACACACCTAAAACATGATCTAAAACATATACTAAATACCTGCTTATCAAAACCTTAGTACTCATCTATAAGAATAGGACTTTGGCATTGTTTGAAATATACGATATACACATATACACTGAGACAAAAATGAGATTTTTTTTGTCTTATACTCTTTGAAATTTGGACTTCTATTTTGGGTGTAAAACATTGTGAAAAGAGTTCTTTTTATTCTCTGAGATTTTTTAAATCTTTCCTCATATTTGGGAGCTTCAAATTTCACATTTTAGAATCAAAATCCAAAGGAAGGGAGGAAGAGCAAACTTCACATTTTTAGTTGAGCTTAAACCTTTCCATCTTGCTGAACAAACCTTCTGTGGAAATTGCTCTGTAAGTATTTCATTTGATTCTTGGTAAAAAAATCAATTTACTATACTTAAATTTATTTTGTAAAGTGATAGGGAGTACTAAGTAAGAGCTTGTTTAGCTTAAGTGTAACGGTCGTTCCCACACCCACAAGTTGAGAAGTGTAACGATTTTCTCACACTTGTAAGGTAAGAGAGTGTAATAGTTTAATCTTCACCCGTGAAGAGGATTCACTAGTGGATTTTAAAAATTCTAATTGGGGAGATTAGGTAGTGGATGTCACACCCCGCCCAGATGAGCCTAAACCGGCGGAACACTCACAGGCGGGGCGCGAATGCATTATAACAATAACCGAGTGCGCAGGTACACAATTGAGTACAAATCTGATTTTATTAGCTTCAGAACGTATTTTTGTACAAAATATGATTGAGGGAACATTCTCCCACAACCTTCCTATAAATAACAAGGGTTACAAAATGTGGGCCCAAAAACCTCCACCCAGTCCACCCTAAACTCCTGTGAAAAATTGGATAACAACGGGGTGAGCTATTGCCCAGTTGGTAAAATAGTTCATGAATATGAAAATTAATAAAGAAAACTTCATAATCAAATATCACATATACACAACATAACATCATAATCAGTACAACATGTATGTAGGCATGACACCATCTCGTAATGATTCAATGATTGTACGTCGCCCTGAGTTCACGTGCATATGTCCCTTCCCAGGTAAACCCGGGTTCTCATTGTACGTCCCTCCCCAAGGTCGTCGCCGTAGATTCACGTACATATGTCCATCCCCAGGAAATATCGGGTTCTCATTGTACGTCCCTTTCTAGGGAAATATCAAGAATAGTGACATTGCTTCTAACTATTTTGTGGATCATGAACCACTTACGTCCCTAGGTGGTGCTTATGTATGATGCCAATGCATGAGTAGATCCGGTCTTTACTAACATTAGACAGGATTTGGCGGCGTCTGGTGATTCTTATCAAGTCAGTATCACCACGTGTAAAGTTAGGATGTTCAGTATCACTTGTACAAGCTGATAGCTTTCAAATTAGACCAACCAGATCTCCAGTTGAGAAAAGGAGTGCCCGAACCTTCGGGCGGCTGTCCGAAGGTTCCAGTGATTGCCTGAAGGTTCGTGCGGCTGCCCAAATTTTCAAAAAAAAAAATTCGTCTAAACCGGGGGTATTACAGTGGATGTAGGCGCGGTCGAACTACTATAAATCTTTGTGTATTCTATTTTATTTCCACTGCACTTTAATTTTCTGTTATTTATTTTGAGAAAGGAATAACCTGCAACTTGTCCAATTCACCTCCCTCTTGGACACTTAATTGGGCCAACAAGTGATATCAGAGCAAGTTAACCATCGAATATTTCTAACAATTTCTTTGAAGCAAATGGCAAGAAATAACTCCAAGGACAATATCTTCGATGAATGGAACTCTATAAATCGTTCACCTCTTTTCAAGGGAGACAATTATCTTCACTAGAAGACTAGAATGGGCTTCTACTTAAAAGCACAAGACACTGAAATGTGGGACATCAATGTAAATGGTTATGTTGAACCTACTAAGACCTTAAGAGAAGTAGTAGTTCCAAAAAAAATGGATGAATGGAATGCAAAAGGAGAAAAACGAGATATCTCCTAAACAATCAAGTTGTTAATAGTTTGTTTTGTAGTTGTTCAGAGAAGAATTCAATAGGGTTAGTGCTTGTGAGACAACCAAGGAGATTTGGCAAAAGTTAGAAGTAACCCATGAAAGTACACTACAAGTGAAAAAAAAAGGCAAAACGTCAAATCCTTGTAGAAAAATATGAGTCATTCAAGATGGATGACAGTGAGCCTTTAGGTGATGCTCTAGGAAGATTCACAAAAATCATCAATGAGCTAAAGACCTTAGGAAAAGTGTATGAACCCGATGAAATGTCTAGGAAATTACTTAGAGGTCTACCCAAGTCTTGGGAACCCAAAGTAACAATAATTATAGTCCAAGAATCTGGACATCTATAACTTTGATGAATTATGTGGTTCACTCATGGTTCATGAGCTGACACTTAAATATGACAGTGCTCCACCCAAGGTGGAAGAAAAAGGAAAGAAGGACTTGGCCTTGAATCACAGCTGAAACTACTTCATCATCAAAAAATGAAGGAACCAATGAAGAGGTTGCAATGCTCTCTAGGAGACCTAATCACCTAATTAAGAAGAAAATAAAATCAGGCTCAAGTTCGAAATTCCATAAAGGAAAGAAATTTAGAGTCAAACCAAGTGAACTAATATGTTTTGGATGCAATAAACTTGGACATGTCAAGAGCAATTGTCCTAGCAAATACAAGAAAAACTACAATTCAAAGAAGAAGGACAATAAGGCTCTCAAAACTACTTCGAATGACACTAGTTCAAGTGAAAGTGATTCGGATTCCGACGACAACAAAGTAATCATTTGTCTCATGGCAAATGTTGAGGTGAAATCTGAACCATGTAGTGATTATGATGATCTTTTTTGTTTTCTTGATTATAATGTTATGAAGACCAACTTGGATAGAGAAACCAAAAAAGGTGTCAAGCTAAAAAAGAGCTTGTTGGAGGTTCTTGAAGAGATAGAATCTCAACAAGAGAACTTAGATGACATTTTCTTAGACAATGAACAACTAAGAAAGGAGAGTGAAAGGTTAAGGAGTGAAAATGAAACACTCAAGAAGAATGTTGAAGACTTGACCAAGGTAGTTCTAAAATCCACTAATGGGCAAAAAATGTTTGATATGATGTTAAGAGCCCAAAAGGTGTGTCTTTAGCAAAGCTGGTATAGGCTTTACCTAAGGGTCAAAGCAAAAAGACTATAATAATCTCTTGACCAAAAGACCCACTTGCCATCATTATAATAGGCAAGGACATACTACCCTTAGGTATAAATTCAAAACAATTAGAAAGAGTAAACTACCATGGGTTGAGAAAAGTATTTTGAATGATGCTAACTTCAAAGGACCCAAAACCACTTGGGGTACCAAAATCAAAAGTATTTTATGTTGTGTAGGTTGACACAATTGGAGATACTTAGTACCTTGATAGTGGATGCTTGAGGCACATGATGGGAGACATGTCAAAATTTCTGTGCTTGAGAAGAAGAAAGGTGGCCTTGTGACATTTGGTGATAATAGCAAATGTAAAATTGTTGGGTCAGCTTAGAAGAGGCTACCATGATGAATATTCATCTTGTCTCTATAGATACAGTTATATGTCATATTCAGGAGGTGGTAGAATAACAACAGTTAGATGTTGATTTTATGATGTTTAAGACTTGGGCTAAAGTTGTTAGTCGGGTGGACTGGTCATTGACACCAGATAGTGTTTTGCAGTTTAGGAGGAGATTATGGATTCTTACAGATCCACAACTCAGACGAGATTTACTTCAGGATTCACATAAATCTAGATATGTCATTCATCCAAGTGCTACCAAGATGTACCAAGATATGAAAAGGGTATATTGGTGGCCTAGTATGAAGAAAAACATAGCAGAGTATATCAGAAGATGTGAGGTGTGTCAGCAAGTGAAAGTAGAGCATCAGAAGCCTGAAGGGTAGATGCAACTACTCGCCATTCCTAAGTGGAAGTAGGAGCATATAGCTATGGATTTTGTGGTTGGACTTCCTAGATCTCAGCAGAGACAAGATGCCATCTAGGTCATAATTGATAGGTTGACTAAATCTGCGCATTTTCTTCCAATAAACACTAGAGATTCAGTAGACAGACTGAGCAGGTTGTATGTACATGAGATTGTTCGATTACATGAAGTGCGAGTATTGATTGTATCAAATAGGGATCCGAGGTTTACCTTGAGATTCTAGTAGGGGTTGTAGGGGCAGCCCGACACTCGGTTGAATCTTAGTACAACTTTTCATCCCCAGTCTGATGGTCAGACAGAGAGACTGATTCAAATATTATAGGATATAATCAGATTTTGTATCTTAGAGTTTGGTGGGAGTTGGGAGGAGTACATTCATTTGTGTGAATTTGTTTATAATAACATTTATCAGTTCAGTATTAGTATGGCTCCTTTTGAAGCGTTATATGAGAGGCCCTGCAGATCTCCAGTTTGTTGAACTGAGGTAGGGGTTACCGCTTTCATGGGACCAGTATTTGTGCAAGAACACACAGAGAAAATAAAACAGATCAAAAAGGACTTAAAGACAACCCAGGATAGGCAGAAGAATTATGTGGACAACAAAAGAAATGCCCTCGTGTTTGATGTGGGAGATCATGTGTTATTGAAGGTCTCACCCAGAAATAGCATACTAGATTTTGGGTGAAAAGGAAATTGACTCTTAGATTCACTGGACCTTTAGAAATCCTTGAGAAGATTGGTTCTGTTGCTTATAGGTGAGACTTATCACCTCAGCTGGCAGCGGTACACAATGTGTTCCATATTTCGATGTTGAGGAAATATTATCCAGCTCCTAGCCATATGTTAGATTGGAGACATCTAGACTTGAGGCAAGAAGAGAAATGCCAGTGCTGTTCCTCAACAGGAAAGTGTAGAAACTTAGGAATAAAGAGATTCCAATGGTCAAGGTCAAGTGGTAATTTCATGGTGAGGAACAATATACCTGGGAGCGTGAAGATTATATGAATGAGCATTTCTCAGAGTTTATGATATGAGGTATGCTCTCTACTTTTAAATTTTGAGGATGAAATTTCTCTTAAGTTGGGGAGGGTGTAACAACCCTCATTTTCATGAAACCAGATACCCAAATTGGTGTAAGGTATTGACCTTGGTATGAGTCATTGTATGGTATTTTGTATGTGTGGATAGGTGTCTCAGGTGTGTATAAGATGTGTATTAAATGAGTGAAATGGCTGTAAAGAAAATAAAGGAAAAACAACAAAATAAGCAAACCAATCGACTGGATTAGTGTTGGGCCCCACCACTTGGGTGAGTGGTCGCTCACGTTGATAATTAATTTTTTTGGCCATTTTTTTACCAAAATAGACCAACGAACGCAAAAAATGACTGGAGGAAAGGGGGCAAAGTATTTCGCGGACAAATCAGGGTTCGGGTAAGCCATTTTAGCATCTTTTTGTTGCAAAATTGCTATTTAAGCTACGTGTAAAGATTCTATCTGTCACACCCTGGGTTGCACAGCGTGCCCCCTACCCAGGTGCGGGCGCACCCCCTCGGGGCGAACGCCTAGCCATTATGGATCCATAATATTGTCATATCGCCTTGTAGCAACCCAACCGCAGTTGGTCTACATCGAAACGATTATTTGTCTGCCACTATTCATGAATAGTGCAGGGCCTCCCTACATGGCGATATGACAATATTATGGATCCATAATGGCTAGGCGTTCGCCCCTAGGGGGTGCGCCCGCACCTGGGTAGGGGGCACGCTGTGCAACCCAGGGTGTGACACTATCGGTATAAATTTTACTATAAGAGTTGTTTTACGGTGTTTCCAAAGATGGGTTTTGACCTACTTGGATTGGGAACATGTAGAATTAATTGATAATCACTCATGTAGTAGTGTAGACCCTGAATAAGTAGTTTATTTGTGATCAATAGTTGTATTGGCACTGGTACAGTTACCAGAAGCTAAATTATACACTGGAGACCTTTGGAACTATATTAAAGTCCGGTGAAATCCTGGTTTGAGACTGTAGAATCATAGAGGAATCAATTCCAAACATTTTGATATCAAGATCATGATTTTTGGATATCGATTGTATACGTTGGACTTGAGAACTAGTAGAAATGTGGTTGAGAAGCTTATTTTTACTTACCATAGGAATATGTTGATGGATGTAAAAAAAATTATTTGGCCTGTCCTCATTTGTATGTGAGATCCAAATAGCATTATGAAATCGGTTGAATGAATTAGAAAGTTGGAAATTTATATGAAATGAAAGGAAAATATATTAATAAGGTTCTAGCGTGGTTGGTTGGGTGAAAAAAATTTCTTGGCAATTGTTGTGAGTAGAGTTTCATTATATTTTCATTTATATCATCATAGTATTTATATCTGAATGTTTGTTCATGTGTATGATTGCTTGTGGCATGGGAAAAAGGCAAAGATCTTTTGTATGGCCCTATGAGTCTATTGGAGCTAGACTTTTGGATATAACCGAATAGGTCGAGTTTACTCCCTACAAGGATAATCGGGTCTAGTAATCCTAGTTAGATTTTAAGGATTATGTAGAAATATATTATGTCTAAAAGTGTGACACCGTTCTAGTATTAATTTACAAGGAAAGCTAATTAGGTTCTACAAGGGGTATGTTTTCTCGGAATCAAGTACAGTTTACATTTCTTCTTGAGAATACTAGTTGGTAAGTACTAGATAGTACAAGAACAAGTCCATGAGTACTCCAGGCAAAATTATTCAAGTAAGACTGGAATGTGACTTTAGGTTGTAAAACTAGTACCTATTGACTATATGCATCCATATATGTCATGGGAGAGTTTGTCACATACTTGAATAAGGTCGAATGATGTGTGTTGCATATGGAATTGGATTGCATTGTATATTGAATGTTGCTATGATATGTATCTAAATGTAAATTGATTTGGCATAACATGGACACGCATACATGATGATATAGATATGTAGATAGTGGTATATATGAATTATATTCATTGGGCACAGTTGGCTCACCTTATTCCTATTTTTCAGGTCCTTTAGCTCCTGATAAGGGTAAGGGAGTAGCACTACAGTGAGAGATTAGTGTTTTGCCAGAAGTCTACTTTTGATGTAGGGACCATTAGATCCCTGTTAAGCCTTAGCCAGACTCTGACAGAGTCTCATCTGTAAATAAGCCATATATATATATATATATATATATATGTGTGTGTGTGTGTGTGTGTGTGTGTGTGTGTGTGTGTGTGTGTAAATATATGTACATAACACCCCGCACTTGAAATATGACTAGATGGATGTTATATGATATAAACTTGTGACAAATGGATGTTATTAAATGTTGTTTAATTTGGAATTTGATATAAATGTGGATTGTAAATATTGTGGAATGGATTATCAGGTTTAGAAATGTGTTAGATGGCTTATTTACAGAGGAGACTCTGTCGGAGTTTGGTTGATGCTTAACAGGGATCTAATGGTCCTATTGAAGATAGAATGGTTAGATTCTTGTGCCGGTCAGGATGCCTTGGGAGTTTGTGAAGGGGTCTTGCCATGTAATCTCACCTGAGATTTCTCACAAGTCTTCATCACCTAAGCATAAAAGAATAGTAGTATATTTTTTATCTATGATGTCATCTTTTTTTTTCTTCTGTTAGCTTTGCAAGTAATGCATCTCTTCCATTTAGCGCCTTCAACAACCCTTCTTGTACCAACGAAACTCGTTGTTAACCTAAGTAGTTTTCCACTTAGTTTTCTCCTAAGTATTTTGATGCTAACAAACAATATAATTTATAGTGCTAATGATTTCAATTAAGTATGTTTCAGCACCTAAAGTGAAAAGGAAATACAAGATCAAAGTACTTCAAGTCCCTTAAGCAAAGAATCAACCACATTCAAAGTTTGGACAACTTGAAGGAAAGAAGAAACAAGAGGTAGAGAGTCTTGGTTACGTCTAGAATTAGGATGTAGCCTACTTGTTCTAGTTTGCACAATCATCTTCCAAAATTCATACATCCATTAGATTTTCTTTACAAATGAATTTTAAATGTTCAAACATGTTTGGTTTATGTTTTTAAAACATTTCAAACTTTTTTGAATCATATTGCATAAGTTTTATCAACTTGCTTAAGTTTTTCAACTAAAATCATGTTTAAGACTTATTTTTACAACTTAGCTTTCAATCCATTTTTGAAGAGTTTTCAAAATGATCTTTAAGTGTTTAATTTTCAAATTATGTGTATTTCAATCATATTTCATTGTTCAAAAGTATTTATAAAGTTTTACATATTTTTTGCCAATCCAGGTAAGCAACTCGCTCTTACAGCTGGGCAGTGCGCTCCTGCCTTGGAGCTGTGATGCCCCGAAAATTATTTCATCTAGCCCATAACCCAATTGCATTTTGCCCAAACTCTATGTGTTGCCTTGATATGTTTGGTGTTTTTTTGATGGTTGTTTAATGTTTGTATATTTGATGCTTAATAATGTATATAAATATGTGCATTATAAATTGTATATGGGTCATGTTAAATTAAAGTATAATGCATATGTTATTATTTATGCATGGGCCCATTAAACCATGAATTGATATGGGTTATGATTGATTGAATAAAAGGATAAATGAGAATGAAAATTTGGTGTATTAAATGATTGGACATTTAAAATACATGGGAGCATGAGATTGGTTAAAGTACATGTGGTTGGTATGGGTAGTATGAGACCAACACATGTCAAGATGGTGCATGAGAATGAACAAGTGTCCCATGCCCCATTTCTCTTCTCCAACACATGTCAAGTTGGTGCATGAGAATGGACAAGTGTCCCGTGCCCCATTTCTCTTCTCCAACACATGTCAAGTTGGTGCATGAGACCAACACATGTCAAGTTGGTGCATGAAAATGGACAAGTGTCCCATGCCCCATTTCTCCTCTCCAACACATGTCAAGGTTGGTGCATGAAAGTGGACAAGTGTCCCATGCCCACTTCTCTTCTCCAAGGAAGTGCTAGAGAGTGAGGTGAGTGGAGGGAAAGGAAAAAAAAAGAAGAGAATGGAAAGAAGAAGATAAAGAAAGAGAGAGTTACTTGAGAAAAATCTCTGCAACGTTTTCATCAAAGAGTTGGATCTTGGGGATATATGGTCCGATTGAGCTCAAATTTGTCAGCAAGTTCGTAGCTTATGGTTATTCATTCTGGTCGGTGGAGATCTTGATTAGAGGTTTCGTCTAAGAGATATAACCTCTCAAACAAAGCTGGTCGGAAAGTCTGGATTTCTCGCACAGTTTCGATCAAACTAATAGATCTCCTAAATCTACCGTTGGATGGATATGATATTTGGGTATGTGGTTTACAACTTATCTTTCTACATTATGAACGGTGGAGATGTTTATGGGTTAAGTATGTTGTGTGATATAGTCATCTGAAGTTGAGTATTTGCAGCAGGAAAGGAGAAATTATTTGATTAGAGACTTGTCCATCAAATAGACTTATCTTTTCGGTCAACCGTTGGATTGAGCTGATTTTTAGACAGAAGGTTTGTTTCTTAACATACTTCAATCTGTACGGTTGATTTTGTGATTAAATATTTCTGTTGGGAGATTGATACATCTAAACAGAATATTAAATGAAGAATTGGTAGGGTTGCTTGTATTAGACCTAAATTGAGAATATGAACTTAGACCTTTCCAAATAGCTTGCATGCCAACTATGTTGACCTAGTTGCCATTGTTGATGAACCCATGATGCAAAATCAGTGATATACATGGCTGAACATGGTGACCAAGTGTAAATCGGCAATATGGCCTAAGTATGGAAAATTTCATATTTTAGGGCTTTTGATGCTTTTGGCCTAGAATCATTGAATTGATGCAACTTATGTTTAATTAAGCATGATTAGGGTTGATTATGCTACTGATTTGGTGGTTGTGACCATATCATGGGTTATGCCTACTTGTGATCAAGTGGCCCAATTTGAGCATGTTTATGCCTAAGGAATTGAAAATCAGTATTTTTGAATAATAGAATGGTTTATGAATGAGAACTATGCATTAGAGGCCTAAGTTATGTGATTTGAGTTGAATGGTGGGATTAGATGGGATTTAGGCCTATTGTCTATATGTGGGCTGATTTAGGGTTGATGTGTAATGTCTATGTGATTGAGCATAGAAATTGATGTATGGTTGGATATTGATGAATGTTTCAGGACCTTGATTGGATTGATTCGATTTGGTGTCCGTGTGTGGTTAGATACTCTCGCGAGGCTTGGTTGTGAGTAGACTTCTTTTATGATTATATCTTTTATGTCATCATATCACTTATATATATTGTATGTTGAAAGCATGAATGTGTTCTAATGTTTTGAATGATGCATTGATTTGAAAAAACCTTATGACTTTGGTTGGGCCCATCTATCTGGCTAATAGGGGGACTTAACCTTGTCATAGGAGGATTTTAAAAAGGAAATATTTGGGGATGAGAACGATACGGTGAAATAGACATGCACTAGTAACCCCAAATAAACATGATTGGGGTCAACGGTACGGTGAAATAGACGTGTACTAGTAACCCCAATGCATGTGGAATGTGGATCCAAATTGATAAGTTTTTACTTGCATCTAACTTATTATAAATGCTTGATAGCTATATGTTATGAGCTTTTAATCATGCTACACATTGACATGCATACATGATATTATTGATGAGTATTGATAGCATATTTGAATTCTATTCACTGGGAACCGTTGGCTCACCCTCATTTTCCTCTTTCAGATCCTTCTGTCCCGAATAAGGGCAAAGGGGTAGTCATATCTTGAGGGCCTTGCCGGCGAGAGAATCCAAGGCCTCGATGTGAGTTGAGAGGCATTTTGATTAAATTGTGTTTTAAATTATGATGTATTATATTTTGGACTATGTAATTATAACACTTACCACATTGTAGTATGGGTGAGTTGGGACTTGTTAGATAAACCATGTGGGCATATGACGGTTTTATTTATGGTTCATTTTTATGGATTATCTCTTGTCTTGGATGATTAATACAGTGGGTAGTTTTGTTTAGTACCTTTTTATATTATGTCGTTGTTTGGGATAAGGCTCGTAGGGTCTCAACCACTTCACGGGGGTTGAGGAGTGGTTGGAGATGCCTACGCCGGGCGTCCCGCCCCGGCATTCTGCACGCCATTCCTAGTGGGGTTGGTGATCCGGGGTGCGGGGTCGCCACAGGAGCAGTGCGCTCCTACCTAGGTTTTGAGGGCCCAATATTCCTTATCTAAAGACAACGCGCTCCTACCTTTGAGTAGCGCGTTGGTGACTGTTTGGGCTTGATTCCAATGATCATATTTTTATTTTTTATTTTTGAGCCCACAATGACTATATTTGTTGTTTAACGGTTAGTGCTCACTTCCAAACTATATATACATGCACTTAGGTCATTTTAAACACAAGAGCGACACAAATGTAAGTCCATTGAGTGATTTCCTAAATCAAACCATTTCACATTAGCGTCCTGAAAGACTCTTGAAAAATAATCTTTTGATTTTTCATTAAAGCTCGATAAAAATCTCGGTATTTTTGGATCAAATCAAACACTTTAAAATGGTTGAGAAATTAAATCATTTAAAATACCTTTAAAATATATCGATAAAAAACATGTAAGAAGTTTATGCATGATTTTTGAAAAATGTGTTAGCAAGTGATTTGTGTGTGATTTTGGAAAACGTTTGAGCAATAAAGAATAAGAAAAGATACATTACATTTTTTATGTGTTCTTCTCATAGTTTTCAAATCCAACTCTTCTTTATGAGATCTTCATTCGTATCTTTGCACTTGAGTTTAGCATTGTGATCGTTGATCGTATGATGTGATCATGAAGTCCTTGATCGAATCGTTCTTCTATTTTTTGCTTTCTTGAGGTGCTGAAATATTTCCTTGATTGAAACGTTAGCACCAAGTAATAAATTGTTTATTGGTTGTAAGCATCAAAACCTTTATGAAGCGAGCTAAGTGATGAACCACTTAAGCCAACATATGGCTCAGGAATCCAAATTCCTGGCAGCCTGCTGACAGCCTAATCTGTCACGACGCCCCTGACGTAGTCTGACGTCATGACCGGCACAATGTACTATACATTGTACATACCCATATACAGTATACAATACACTGTCAGCCTCAACGGACATTCACAATAATTCCCAAACTTTTTTAGAGATTTTGACAGCATCTCCCCATAAAATGGACATTTCACATTTTTCCCTGATATACCACAAATCAAATCATATATACATATATGCAAATGAACAGTAATTTATTTTTTTCTTTTTATTTTTTTTCTACTTCTTCACTCAATACACACGAGGAATACACGTATTATAAATCGATTTCTATTTGAAATCACATTCCGGACTCACTTTTAACATTTTCAAGTTCATTTGTCACATGTACACATGACTTTAAAGGTACTTATACGTGTATTATACTCTTTAGTATACGTATAAGTCAACCAAATATATTGATTAAAAGCACGGGGTGTTACATGATCTATATATCAAATGTAGCTCCCAAGAACAAACTTGTGACTGCAATGATTTTGCCCCAAAATATAAGTCTGCAAAAAGGCACAAGGGACATCACAAGGCTAAGCATAGGACTTTCCCAAAGTCCGCATCAAAGAAAAAATGGAGATTTTTACGAAGACGTTCTACAAAGGGCAAGCCTTTTGGTGCAAGATGTTTTATTTGCAGAAAGGAATGGCATTTTGCAAAAAATTGTCCTAAACGAAAGACCAAGGTCTCCCTTCTCCAGATGATCTCGGTTCTCACTAATATGGATTTTTCAGACATTGAGTCAGTTTTTTCTCTTGATGATGACTACAGTCCTTATACTATCATGGCACAATCACAAGAAGAAGAAAAATCAGAGCCAATCATGTGCCTTACATCTTTTGCCAACTCTATTAACCTTCCTCATGCATATGTTCAACTTGTCATCAACCCTTATTCCATGCCTCTAAAAAAATGGCATTATTTGATACAGGGGCATCTGCTACACTTATGCATCATTCTTTACTATCCCCAGAATGTTGGAAGCCTTATTATAAGTCTTTTAACACGACCGACGATTCAACATTAGAAATATCTCTCATCAGCAAGCCTGTTAAAATCCAAATTCTTCACCCTTTGAGTTTCAAACATAAAATCAGACCATTACTCTCTTAGCCTTTTTTAGAGATTGAATCAAGAATCAAAGCAGAATGTTGTGCTGAATCTACACAGAGTTCTTGGCTAAATGTGACCATTCGTTGTGGACTAACCCAAATTTCTTTATAAAGGTTCCTTTTAAGCTTAATGAAGATATCAACCCAACTAAGGAAATTCACCAAGGTATGCCACCAACACATTTAGCAGTAGCAATTCAAGAGACACAACAATTGATACAAGAAGGGCTAATATCTCCCACATCCTCTTTGTGGGCGTGTGAGGCATTCTATGTGAATAGTAGATCAGAACAAGTTAGAGGAAAAATGAGATTGGTAATTAATTACCAGCCTCTGAATGCCTTTTTACAGGATATCAAATTTCCTCTACCCTGACCTGAGGCACTCTTCTAGCAGCTTGCAAATGCGTCTATCTTTTCTAAATTTGACTGCAAATTTGGTTTTTGGCAGTTGGGTATCACTCTTAAAGACAAGCCCAAAACAACATTTGTTATTCTTGGATATCACTTCCACTGAAATGTCATGCCATTTGGATTAAAGACAGCCCCGTCATTGTTTCAACAAACAATGATGAAGATCTTTCAGCCACTACAGTCATAGCTCTTAATCTATATTTATGACGTCCTCCTCTTTTCTCCGGACCATCAATCTCATTTAGAACTCCTTCAACAATTCTATAATTTCTGCCGACAAAATGGGTTGATGCTTTCTGCAAAGAAAATGCAGCTTTGCCTCACGACTATAGAATTCTTAGGGATGAGAATTGTTGATTCCAAACTACAGTTACAACCTCATATTTCATCCAAACTACAGGAATTTCCCAATGTCCTCCCTGACAAAATACCCATCCAACAATTCCTTGGACTAGTTAATTATATGAGACTTTTTGTCAAAAATTTGGCATTCTATAGTTCGCGTCTTTCGGCCCTTTTAAAGAAATCTGCTCCTCCGTGGAATGAAACGCATACTGAAGCTACCAAATTCTTCAAAACCCATTCCAAAATGCTTCATTCTCTTAAGATTCCTGGTCCAGGCAAACGAATCCTACAAACCGATGCCAGTGATATTTTTTGGGGAGGTGCTATTTTTGAAGAACTTCCAGATAAATCGCGACAACTATGTGGATATAAAAGTGGAAAATTCAAAGATTCAGAAGCCCATTATCATTCCACATTCAAGAAAATTTCGACGGTCAAAAAATCAATTGAGAAGTTCCAGTTTCATCTCGTGGGTCATCATTTTCACATTGAAATGGACATGTCAGCATTTCTTAAAATGTTGTAATTCAAACAAAAAATGTTACCTAATCCCCAACTCCTTCATTGGGCCAACTGGTTCTCTCAATATGACTTCACAGTCAAACATATCCCAGGGAAATTTAATTCCCTTGCGAATTTCCTCTCTTGTCCTTGCAAATTTTGACCAATCTTTTCACAACAAATATTGGCCCCTCTTCCAGTGATAGGAGCTATCACTAATCCAGGACCATCTTCTCCTCCTTCTCAAGATCCTTCACCACCTAATCCAATGGAGTTCATTGCTTCTCTTCCAAATGACCTTAGGGAAAAAACCTTTTGGGCAATTCCAGACAGACCAAGAATTGATAGTTTTCTCAAGATCATAACACGAAAATATGGGATGTTCTTTGGTCAAGTTCCCCATCCTAATCATCTGTTCCTCTTCCCTTTCCGGATGATTTCACTCTATGATTTCCCAAGGAACCATTTTGTTATCTTTCCTACATCCTTTGACAACATTGGATTGGTTTTATTCTTGACAAGCTCTGACTTAACTCTTATATGTTTCAAGTTGTAGTTAATGGTAGTCATATGAGTGAAGACCAAACAATGTTCTACAAGATTCCTTTTAAAATTTGCCACTCATAATCAATGGATGTAGGAATTTTCTCAGTGGTGGCGAAGATATAGTACAATTATCTTCTTCACTCTGATTGGCAATGGTGAAGCCATTGACCCCTCCACATTTGATGAGGATGACCCAATCAGTGGTGCTGAACAATTATGTTTCTATAGGGTTCTTACGTCCTCATTTAGTTACTTATGATTCAGGCCAAGTATCCTAGGAGGTCGACAAATTTTTTGGAATAATGTACACCAGGATTTACCATCACCTCCTTCTTCTCCATGGTGGCCATTTGTCCCTGAATTACAAGAATTCTAGCATGACCTCTGCAGGTGGAACCTAAGTATGGATTTGCTCAACCCTCCAATAGATTACACTTTTCTTCTTAGAAGAACAGGACAAGATCAACCCCATAATCACCTCTACATAGAGCTAACACAGTTTTTACGAGAGTTCACTAACAAAAATCTAAGATATCTTGAAGAACTTTATCATCAAGACTCGGTTGATCTTTGGGATAATCTTGGACATAGACAATCATCCTCCTCTGATGACGACTAATGTTCCTCCGTCAAAAATTCCCTACATCAACAGCCTCGTCAGAGTTCTTGTTATACAAAAAACAGATTCTCCTTATCAGTTTGTACGAAAAGAAGATGCTCGCGTGCTACACTTTCAGACTTCATGAAGCTTGAAATCCTCTTTGTTGCTTTTTCTTCTTATTTAATGTCTTTGAGATGTTTCCAGGAAAGTGGAACCGGGGGTTGAGAAAAATATTATCTCTTGTTGTCCCGTCCTTCCCGGTGTGGTTTGTGAGTCCTTTGTGTTTGTCTCTAAGTGTGGTTTTAATTTCCTCTTGAGTGTTTATGTAATGTTATCTCGTCTAGGATTCCTACCTATTTGGGCACTTGTTGTACTCATTGTTGTCTTCATAACATGTGTTATCTTGTTTCGTTGTTGTTGCGTGATTATTATATGTGATGACTCTGACTGTTCAGATTCCTGAAAAATCTTTTAATCTCTTAGTTCAGTATCATCACCGAGCCCTTCACATTTCACAACAACACTATTCATCACGGTTGCATTGCTACGATTTGTGTCTTCCATCTATCCGTGCATGCAAAAAGAAAATTAAGTTTCACAACCAAACACTTAGTCTCTTAAGATACGAAAAGCTTTATAGTCCTAATCTTGAGAACCCATATGAACTCTTGATTATCATTATGTTTTATTTTCACTTTAAGAGTATATACAGTATATATACATACACACACATGACACACCCACGTATATATGTAGTAAATATATATTAAGAGTATATAGTATATATATATATATATATATATATATATAAGAGTATAGTTTTAAAATTGAAAAATTATTGTAACATTCTAATATTTAAAATTTCATAGTAAATTAGAAAATTTTACGTTTACAAATTATTTGTTATTTATTTAAAAATCAATAAATAATATATATTTTTATTTCTATGTTTTATTTAATTATTGAATTGAATTATATATTTTATTTTAATTTTTTAACTTTAAATATTTTTTGTGATATTGTGGGTCCAAAAGCTCGGTCCAAAGGCCCAATCTAAAGGCTTGGTTCATAAAACTCTTGGATTGAATTTGAACCAAAACTTTTTGAAATCAACAAGGCCTGACCCAATATTTTTTTAGGCTCGGTTCAAATATTCTTAAGCCCGGTGGGGCCGGGCTAGTCTTAGTGGGCTAAATTGCCACCCCTAATCCTATGTAATTGGAAAAAGGCATATTTGAATAGAGCATGAATATCTAGTTGCACTTTTGTAATTAAAATAACATTTTTCTTATATAAATTATGAGAACGCTCCTCTAAAAACATTCACCAATATTAATGTTTTTTTTACTCGTTAAATTTAATCGAAATTAGCTAAGAGATAAGCATTATTAAAATATGATAAAAAATACTATTTTAATTATATAAAATACAACTATATGTACAAGTTCATTTTTTTATTAGAGTACGGCCCTCACAAACTGCCAGCTTGAATCGACCTATCAAGAGCAGTATGTTACTCTCGATTTTGAACCTGAATTCATTCGTTATTGGTTGGCTAACGGCTATACCCATATCCATTTAGGTGCAATTCGACTTGTTTTGTCCTATCATGGTAGAGGTGATGTACCTCTATTTGCTCGTGTTGCTTTACTGGATACAAATCTGTTGGATTATGAACATGCCTGCATTGGCACTGTTATCACAACATTAAGTCATGGTTCTAAGGTTTTCACCATTGCTCCTGAATTCAATATTTGTTTATCTAATCCAACCCTACCTACAAGGTTTAAAGTACAAGTCCAATTTTCTGGTGTCCAACATCGTATAGATAGTGTCATGGCCACTTTACACCATCAAATGGCTTTTTATCTTCAAGACCATGCTATTCATTTAAGAACTCAGAAGCCCCATGACACCGTCATGGTATCAGAGCCATACTCCTATGTATGCTCAGTGTGTATTTCGTCATGAATAGCCATATATCCTTCATTGGATTATGTGCAATCATCGCCTTGGTTGTGTTCTCATGTGTATGTTTACATGTTTACATAAAAATCATTGAACGACTCCGTACGTTCTTGGCTAGTGCATGATGTCACTGTTGAATCATCTCCCCGTTTGGTTGCTTGTGGTGTTAATAGTACTTGCTATCCTTCTAATTGGTATATTTCGTCTTTGTTTTGTTTTGTTTTGGTTATTTGTGATTCATTTGAGACTGTTTCTGATTAAGATAGACTTTAAGATTGATAGTGGTTCTTTGTCACAGAGTTTAAAGGTTTCTGGTTTTCACCGTTTTCAATCTAGTGGATAAAGAGACCGTCCAGCCAGGCAAGGAGTGTCGTACACGTAAGAGACAACAATCTGCTTATATCCATGGATCCCTTTGGTAACAGTCAACTTTCTTCTTCTGTGCCGTCTTCCACTCCTGTACTTAAGTCCTCATCTTTTAATTTTTCAAGTCTTCCGGAATCATGTTTAAAAACAAAAGCATCAAAGATCGACCAATTGATCGAAGTTACCCAGATCCCTGATGACAGTAAAGTTAATGAAACTGTTTCTCCTTTGTTAAATCCTTATAGTCTTTTTATTAAAAAACGTCAGTCTTTTACTACTTTAGTTAGAACCCTACGTGTTGCACCCATAATCACACAATTTCTTTTTAGTTATAATAATATTTCTTTTTTTTTATTCAAAAAAAATTTAGGTGAGAGGAAGCTACTCTAGTATAAGGTCAAGGCATGCTACAAGCCTTAAAAAAAGGCTAACAGTTGTACTTACAAATTGCCTAACAACGAGAGACACCTTTTAATTTTAGGAGGTAAGGACGACTGAAGCAGGATTCGAACCCTCGACTACGATTATGAGTTGAATCTCTGAACCAACCATCGTTGCCTTTAATAAATAAAAATCATGAGCCAAGCCCCCTTTAATAAAAAATAAAAAAATGTAACACACATGCCCAAAGTTAGTTAAATATTAAAAAAAATATTTTAAAAACATATTTTTGAAATTATTCTTAAGAGTTGTTGAATTGGTTCAAATTATGCATCATATGTAATTGATGCGTGATACGTGATTCGAGATAATTTAACCACTCTTAAGGGCAATCCACAGTGTATTTGAAAAATTAAAGCTTGGAAAAAGAAAAAAAAATAAAAATTAAAGGTCGAGATTTGGGATCGGTGGGTGATGGATCGGATCCCAAATAGCGGTTTCAAAACCATAAACCCGCAAGGTAAACCGTCGTCTTGTCTTCTCCGGTGACGATAGCTGTTCACAGGTAACGCTGGGAGCTAAAAAAAAAAAAAGGTGTTAATCCGATTTGATCGAAGGTCGGGTTTCGGATACTGTTTTCAGTTGAAATTAGCGGTTAAGACGACCTAGTAGTGGACACTTGAACAGCGAAAGATTTCGAATTTGGAACTCAAATGGAGCAAAAGTTTGTATTTTGAAGCCCAAGATCGATAAAATCTGCGATTTTTTTAAGTGCAGTTGAGTTTCAAATAGCATAAAAATAATGTAGTAGTAGTAGAAGAAGAGAAAACGCAAATCAATATCTTTAAAAATTAGGGTTTAAATTGAAAACAATAAAGTTCCTATCCTCATTGCTTGAAAACAGAGGTTATCGAATCAAAACAGGATCTTGGATGGCCAAAAATTAGGGTTTTCCGAAGGGTAATTAGGCCTTTAACAGTCGTTTAGTGACATGGAGACGAGTCTGGAACAGTCTTTGCAAGATGCGAAGTTGCTTCGTGAAGTTAATAACTTAATCGTTGCACATCTTCGCGATAACAATCTCAACCAGGCAAGAAGTTCTTCTTCTTTCTAAGTACAATTTTTTTTTTTTTTTTTTTTTTTTTTTTTCATGATTGTAAATGTTGTAAAAGTCATAAATTATCGATTATTTGGCAGGCTGCTTCTGCGGTTGCCTCGGCAACTATGACGCCATTGAATGTTGAATCCCCTCCGAACAGACTTCTTGAGCTAGTCGCCAAGGTTTGTGTTTGAATATTTGGTATTCGTGTTTTTAACCTTTCAGCATTGATTAATCAATATTTGGAGTTCTTTGGTTGTAATGTGTTGTTAACAGGGTCTTGCCGTGGAGAGGGACGAATTGTCGAAGGGGGTTTTTCCGGCTGCGTTGCTTGACTCTGGAACGGCGATATCTGCTGGCTATGGCTCGGTCTCGGCTCCTCGTGCCACTGCTGTTGATTTCAGGCAATTTATACTTTTGAAGTGTTTTCTTCCATTGTTCTCTTTTTTGTATAATATAATGAGCCTCATGATTATATCAATGTGAATGGTCGTTTGGCTTTCATATGGAGCATGTGTTTCAAATTCTGTTCCTTTGAATGTATAAGCCCATTCTAAGTGTATAAATCTTAAAGCCATTTTTTTAATTTTTTTTTTCAATAAGAGCCCATTAATTGTTAGATCAGTGTTACAATGGCTGTTGTTAGTGAACTAGTGATTGACAGATTTTGTTTTTGCTATATGTTATTAACAATTCGTATTATGATGATCCAATTTATTATTTGAGTGCCAAGGCTTTTCCTTTTTGTTTTTGAGTTGAAGGATGGATTTCATACACAAGGAGGGGCATGCTTGCTTGCATTGAGTACGCCCTTTATGCATGTATCATAAATCTCTACTAAATGTGATGCTGGATTTATTTATTTATTTTTAATGTCAATCCTCATAAATAGCAATAAAATAAGAAGAAGATAATAAATTAAGCTTAAGCTTCATACTACCTGCTCTTGCTTACTTGCCTTGAATTGGTAAAAATATGCATCATCTCTAACTTTTTGTGGAGTGTGGAGGTGCACATCCAAACCTTATTGCTTGTTCATTAGTTCCCAAATGAAAGAATCTTGAGTGATTATTGAACAAAATATTGTTGATTGGGGATAGTGCATAAACCTTTCTAGGTGGTTTCTTTTAGGAGTTTTTCACATGTTTCTAACTCATTTTCATGCTCAAATTTGTGTCCTCAATACCTGCAAGCACAAACAAGGTTGGCTAAGATTCAAACTCAGGTGTAACACCTGCTTTTGGGTAATACCGTAGTATATTGTTGGGATACATGAAATATATTTGTAACTTTTATATTTGTGATCTCCAACAAAGAAGAAGAAAAGCTCAAATGGAAGTACTAATGCATTCATGTTTTAAGAAACTTAAACATGCATGGACTTCTATTAATGAAAGCATGATTCTCACGCATCAATATAGATTTTCAAGCTCTTAAATATTTCAATTTTTGAACCAACATGATCTATTAAATAATCAAATAAATCAACATATGCTGCAGTCTGTTTTATTCCTTAATCAACTTGATCATAAGTTGAGTGTGAACTAGCTAACTTAATTTTCCCAATGTTCCAGTTTTGCATCAATTCCAGATTTTCTAGGAGCGCAAGAGTGCCAAAATTTGGTTTAGGTGAGTATGAAGATAGTTTCCGACTTGGTTTAATCACCAAAATTTCTTAAATGTATTAGGTGTCCCAATCATAAGATGAATGGTTTACATTTAACACCCAACTTAGGGAAGCTAAATAGATCCTATCTAATTGGTTCCAAAATCTAGAACAAGTAGGGAATTGCTCTCAATTATGGCGTGGATGGCACCACTTTCCTACAGTGTAGCTGTCCTCTCCCCTTTTTCCCTTTGTTTTCCATTTTATTTATCTATCTACAAATTATGCACCTTAATTTTGATATGACAACCATAATTTCTTGGGTAGAGTGCATTTTAACTTTATTTCAAGTGGCCTTAAACTAAATTAATTTCTCCAGTGCAATGGGCTACATTTTAAGTAGCCTATCCTAGAAGAAGTTTTGTTTCTTGCCTAAAGATAGTGAAGGTCTAAGTAGCCCTTGATCATGCTCTTTCGTCATTTTTCTGGCCATTCTTTGGGCTTTTCATCCGAGCCTCTCGTGTCTATTACGTGTTCATCCTTTTCTTGTGTCCTGAGGGAGTGGCTGAACCTTCATCTTTATGGGTTTGACTCACTTGTTCACTCATGATAATATTTTGGGATTAGTTTGATGTGGTTTTGGTAAGATATTTTACGTATTTGCCACATTCCACCAAGTTTCTTTCCTTGGTGCTACCCCCTTTGATTATCTTAAAACCTCTTTTCTACATTTTTTATGCATTTAGTTATTTTTATCTCACATTAATTAAAGTCAATGTCTTTACTCGAAGTCATGTCTCTTATTAGCTTTTCTTTAATTTTTTTTTTCTCCTTTCAAATCCCAGAATTTAATTCTTGGATTGATAACGTCTTGACGTAGATTTCATATTGATATATATTTACTACCATCATTCTATGTTGTATAGTTAAAGCTTTCTCTTGAAATGACCTTACAATCTTTACGTACTTTATTATCAACCATTCTAGTCAAGAAAAAGTCAATTTGGCTTTTAGTAGATCCAGTTTAAAATGTTTTTTAGTGTTGATCTCTCTTTCTAAAATATGTATTTGCTATTATAATGTTATATGATGATGCAAAATCTAGTATGCTCACTCCAACTTCATTCCTATCTTTAAATCTACGTACTTTGTGCATCACTTCATATCCACGCTCTCTTTCCCTACACGCCCATTAATATCTCCTAATATATATTTATTCTCCTTGGTATTTCTTGGTTAGTTCATCCTTGTCTTTCTGAAATTGCATTTTAGTTTGTTGGTTTAATCTTATTTGGGGGCATATGCACTATGTCAATTATGTTATGTTCTATTTTAAGTTTTTTGGTTGTAATTCTTTCTCCTTTCCTAGTTATCTCAATGACTCAATGGCATATTCTTTAAAGTTTTTGTCCACAATTATTTTTACTCCATTTCTATTTTTATGTTGCCCTATGTAATATTTTTATTATACCTTTGTGTCCTCGATTTCTCTAGATTTTTTACCTACCCATTCAATTTCTTGTAAGCATATTATGTTTACATTTTTTTTTTCTTAATCAAAGTCTCTACTTTCTCCATTCATTTACATGTTAGTGTTCTTATGTTGCCTACTATCATGATATAACTTTTTTACTTGCACCCGTCCAAAATAGTGTAGGGGGCCTTGCTTATTTATCACTACGTTTGGGTGCTGATGTAGCCCATTGTTTGAAACACCTAGAGGCAAGTTCAACATGTCACTTAATGGGGACATCCTAACCCTTCACCTAATCTAATTAAGTAGATTCATATTATAGTTTATTTGACAAAGTTTTGTGCTGGCTGTCAGCTATCTAATGCAATCCTCCTCCTTTATTCGGACTTAGAGCTGGCTGTGTAGAAAGGTATGCAAATTATGTTGACATTGGCATAGTTAGGAGTAGAAAAATCAATGCAGGTTCAAATTTTGTGATAAGATTCAAAAACTCTGATGTTGACTTAGAAAAAGAACATTCAATTTATAAGCCGTTTAATCGACCCATAGATCAGTTATATAAGTTAAAAATAGGAGTCATAAGAGTTTTTTGCTCACACAATGTGCATCAAGCACTATTTTGATCATAGATTTTACTTCAAAGCCCTGTATTTATAATTTAATATGTTTAAGTATATAATAATACTTGTTTTTTCATATTTTGAAAGAAGGTAGATTTTTGTAACATTCAAGTAGAGATTCTCTAGACTTCTCTAAGGCGTCAAATTTTTACAGAAGTTCTCCAAACTGAATTGAACTTCCCTGAATTAATTTTGAGTTTTAAGTGACTGAAGTTCAATGCAAAGTTGAATTTTTGACCCTTGTATGTAATTGTAACAGACTTGTTTGATAAATAGTGGCTCCTACAACATATTATTCTGGAATTTTGCTTCTTGTAAGACTCTGATCAACTTTTCATTTCTTTTGTGAACATATAATTATTTTTCATTTTTAGTTAAAACTCAATTTAAATTCAACTGCAAGTTTTAATTTGACATTCATTCTATCTAATACAATTTTTTTGGGGAGTCTGGTTCAAACTTCACTCATTGAAATTCATTTATTGATAATGTAAAAAATGGCATAGTTGTAAACTTAATTACTGTTGAACTGTTTATACCTCAATTTAATTTTTTCACTTTTATTATTTATGCGGCCTTCTGCATTGGCAGCAATTTTCCTACTCCTTCAACAACTGATTTTCTTGGCTGTAAGGGATAAATATTGGAATGAAAGTGCTCATGAAGTTATCTATCGATACCAGTGTTGTGCAGGATACAAAAGGCTCCTCAAAGAGCTTCCCAAAGCATGAAAGCAGACATGTTTCAGAGCACAAGGTATGCAACTATGGAGAATTAAGTTATCTGATATATTTTCTCAATGTGGCAAGCTGTGGCTCATGATTGAGTGTTAGTTGAAGTAGGAAGCAGCGGCCTGCTTCAAATTATTGGTCTTGTGTTCTTCAATCTGGTAAATCAAATATCTGCTTGAGAATGCATAATACTGTGCAAGATAAATGAAAATGGGTGTCACAGGTTTGAGATGATGCAAACTGGACTAAAAAAATGCAATTCTTTTTTTGGAAAAAGGCTAAAAGAACATGCTAAATCGATGCAATGAGCCAACAGTGTTGATGCTTGATTTTTACACAGAACATATTTAGTCCCTCTTACATATGAAAACAAATTGATAATCAATAAGTTTAATCTTTATCAGCAAGTACAGAATATTGCAACTCGTAAAAGGAAAGAAACATCGAGTAATGTAAATGCTTATCTGCAGATTTGGTAGTACTACACTGCTACAGAAAATTAGTACCTTAATGCTATATTATTCACAATTTTACTGAAATGCTTTTCTGTTTTTTATCTTTCATTCCACTATTTAGATGTAAAATGTTTATAAATGTGGAATAAACTGTTGAATAAATTATTAATTCATTTAAAAGTCTCACTTGTGAAGTTTTAAATTAACCTTAAAAGATGTTGTTAAATGCTTATGGAGATTGAAGTGTTGAATTAGAAACAAGTTAAAGTTTTTTATAATGGAGATTGAACTGTTGATTGATCACTCTTCATTTGTTTATTCTTTGATTTTCTTTTTTTTTTTATTTTTTTTTTTATTGAAGTTTTTTCTTTGATGTTACCCTAGAACATGAGGTTTTTGCCTCATGCACCATGTGCTTGGGTGCTTGAATTAGGCTGCTTATTACCTTTGGCTTATGAAGGTGCCTATAGTATGCCTTGCCATGCCTTGTTACTTGAGGTTGATTCGTTTAACCTTGATTTGAGAATATGGACTAACACTTATTTTTTCGATTAAAATTTTTTTAATGAAAGGAAGGTCCAAACCCTGTAATATGTACATTGGTAGACATCTTTCTCAATGAGCTCCCAAAGACACAAGCAATATTTGTGGGGCCTATATGGATCCCCCCTACTTCTGAAAAGTGGAGCTGATACATGAACTTCTAAACTTGCTTTGCTTTGGGAAAAATTTCCCATGTGCAGCTGGTATTTTGCGATGACATCATCAGGACCTTGACATGAAGGTGAACATGAATAGTTTGAGCTGAAAGCCATGAAGTATAGTGAAGTCCTATCAAAAGGCCAATGATTTCTGCTTCAAGCAGAGGTCAAAAAATATGAATTTTACTGCATTGATGAGAAATTTATTCCTTGTGAAATCCAAATTCTTCCTCTATATGAAGAATAGTCCTCGGAGAATGATCAATCATAATTTAGTCTAATGCGGGCCTTGAGGAGAAGGCCAATGACAGGTTTTAGGATTCGGCAAATGGCTTTGGCTTTTAGTTCCTGAAGTAGCAGAATATGAACCAGCCTTTTTTTAAATCTATATGTAATATACGTTTTATGAATTGAAATTAAACCACAAGGAAAACTTTCACTTTATAAAATGACATTTGGCAATGGTGGTCTTAGTTGAAAACATGGTGTATCTTCCCAAGGGATCATAAGGATGGTTATATAAAAAGGTATGGGCCTATAACTAGGTTAAAGTGACTTAAGAAAACACATTTATTTCATTTCTTAAAATCTTATTTAGTTAGTAGCGTTTGAACTTTTCTAAATAAGTAATAGTATAGCAAGGTTTAATTTATGTTTATGCTTATTTATTAGTGTTTATCTTTATACTTAATTATTAGTAGACGCAAGGGGATCTTCATATCTTGTCTATTACTTCTCAAGCACATGAATAATTAAAGTAATAAGCTGAGCTGTTATAAATTCATGGACCTTGTTTGTTTTCCTTGGATTGTGATTCAGATACAGAAAATGATAACATGCTGTTTTCAGAAAATGATAATAAGTTGTTTTCTGTGTTTAACTTTTTTGGTTGTATTCCAGTTTTTGAATCACAAACAAAATGCAGCCTGATATTTCTGGCTCTTTTTTTGTTTTAAGTTTGACTTCTTGACTGTTTAAAATAAAATGGAATCAAATGACTTTAAGAGAGAGGAATCTGGAAACACACTTAGTTGATTCATGGATTCCAATTTGAGTTTTAGAAAGAAAACCTTGTAGTAGGGTAATGTGAGATCTCAACTTTGACTAGCTCTTTAGTCTCATAAAATTTTGGGTAATGAAGTATGATGCAAAGAATGGTCTTTAAAAGCTTCTTGTATTAGTTCAATCTCCATAGTATTCTGTGCTGGTTTGTCTTGCTAATGCTGGCATCAACTCTTTAAAAACAATGCCCTTTATGTTATGATTGAGAGGTACCCAATTGAAGTATTAAACAAATTGGTATTTCTCCTTAATAAAGCATAATTTGGCTTAGATGATTATGGGTGTGAGTCATGTGACTTCTATGGAGGCATCAAAGTTTACAAATGGAAGAAACTTTTGTTAGTTTGTAACTTGGACTCAAAATTTTGTAAATTTTAAATTCCCTTGTCTTTTACTATGGTCCATGGATAACAACACTGTTTTAAAAAGCATTTGAGGCTTACGCCTTGAGACGAGGCACTCAAAAAAAGCATTGAGGCTTAAGCCTTAATGTCATACTGTGAGGCCTACACCTCACAGTTTTGAGGCATACGCATTGAGGCACAGTGAGGCTTAAGCCTCAAATTTTCCATGTAAAAATTAAACTTTTTTTTTTTAAAAAAATTCAAAATAAATTTGCATTTATGGCTTTTATATTATTATAAATATAACCAATCATTTTAGTTGTTAAGAATTAATTCTCTTTCATTTGAAATAAACTAAAGCTTACTCTTAAATGGGCCAAGGCCCATCTTTGAAAAGGCCTCCTAATAATCTTTCTTTATGTTTGTTAACAATAGTACAAATACTAACCTAACAATTTAAAACTTTTGACAAAGTATTGTAATTGCAATTTGTATTAACTAATAAATTAGGAGCAATGGAAAAGACCTAATATTTTTACAATGTATTTACTAACTTTCTATTTGTTCATGCTTTTAATATCTTAAAACATAAAATTTGGAAAGCTTAGCATATGATTTGGATTCATTTAGTTCTTAAAGGTGTTAATGACAATTAAGATATGTTAAGAGAAATCACTCAGGTATTCTATACATAAATAAAACTACTTTACATTTTTCTTTATTTTACTTGTTTCTTCTTTTATTATTGACAGTTGTAATTTTTTAGATTTTTTAAAAGTTTTTTTTTAATTTTTTATTTATTTTCTTAAAAAATATGAGGCTTATGCCTCATAGTGCCTTGAGGCTTACACCTTGCCACGTAAACACAAACCACCTCGATTACACCTCATGCTTTTTTAAACCTTGGGTAACACTACTTAATCTTTCAAAGAAAATTGATGGTGAGTTCATGATATTATGTTCTTTCAAGTAAATTTGCGTCATATTCCATTGTGGAAACGTTTTTATTCGTGGCTTTGATTTATCAGTTCATATCTCATTGTATTGACTGACTTTTCTTGGTCAAATTTTTGAAGAATGTTGCTCGATGTGCAAGATTTAGTCCTGATGGACGCTTTGTTGCAACTGGTAGTGCAGATACGTCTATAAAGCTCTTTGAGGTTGTTCATTCTCCTTACAACCATCTCATAGTTTCAATTGGCTTCTGTTAGTTTCACCAGGCCCAAGTCTCACAGTTGCTTTATTTTTCTTGTAGGTTTCAAAAATAAAGCAAATGATGATGGCAGATGCAAGGGATGGTCCTGTGCGACCTGTTATACGTACATTTTATGATCATTTACAAGTAAATCTCTTTTGCTAAATGATCCCGGAATGACCTTCATGATGATTTAGGTATTGAGATAGTGGTCCTAAGTTTTTGCTGCTGTCTTTTGCTGCTTTGGCTGTTTTTATTTCACCATGATCTTGTATCTTGTATATTGAGCAACCATGAAATTTTGTATTGATGAATGCTTTAGTTGACATTGGCTTATTCACAAGCTTGTTTCTGCTTAGCAAAGATGTAACTAAAAGATATTATGAAAACAAGGTTGTAATATGCACCGGCTTTTTCTAATCAAATAATTTACATAAAATAAAGTTTAATAATTTTAATTATTTTTTAATTTCAAAACTAAAGTATAGTATATCTCACAAGTATAAAAACATTATTGCAGAAAATGTGGGTAAAATAAGTGATTTATATGGTGATTGTCAAGCAAGCACGCGTAGGTAGACATGTTGGAGGGAGGGCCGCTAGCAGAGTTTGTGAGGTTTTCAGATGTTTTGAGACAGATACATTTTTGAGAGGGACAAATGAGCAAGTTTTGAGAGGTTTTTGGATTTGAGAGACATGTTTGATAGAGGAAGTCCACATGGAGAGAAACAAATCCATGTGTCAAGATTTAGTTTAGTGGTTTGAGTAATTATTTATTTTATCAATACAAATCAGAAAGGTGGATTTGTCAGAAAATAAAATAAAAATAAATGTGTCCTTGTGCTAAATTTTTGAAATGTATTAGAGGCTGATAGAGCTGAAAAAAATTATGATTTTTTTTCTTCTCTCTACCCCTTCTCAATGAGACCCCTAATGGATCTCATCTCCTGAATGCTGAAAAGTTTTGAAATTTTAGTTTTCCTTTCCTTCCGAGTGAACAAAAAAAAAAAAAAATGCTAGAGACCATTTTAAAAAATCTTTGGCAAGAAGAATTGCATGTTTGCCTCCTTTGGAAGAAGGAAATGCATCTTCTTTTGGTACTTAGTTCTGTGTGAGAGTGCTAATGAAATAGGTGCAACCATTGTGATGGATCTTCTTGGTATGTGTCTCGTACTTGGTCTGAATGTTCTTCTAGGATAGTTGCTTTTGAATCAAAATGATTAGTTTCCTCTAGTACAAGCTTTACTGCAAACTAGTTCTGGCGATAACTATCATTTATGGCCACCCCAACCCAATTGCTTGCTTTTGCCACTATTTGGGGATTGTTCAGGCTTTGTTTATATATGAAGTGATCTATGTATATTTTTATTTCATAATTATTTTATTGAGATCATGGTTTTACTGTAATTATGTTGGGCATAGACTGTCTGCTTGAAGAAAACATAAGTTTGAAAAGTGTATTGAGACTCATGATTTCACATGATCTATAAAGATGTTCACGCATGTCCTAACAATTACTTGAATTACGTTTTGTCCATTGCCCTTTCTTTTGGATGTAATAATAGCATCATATTTTCAATGAATCTACAAAACTATGTCAGATCTGTCTCTTTTTCATCTGAGTATTAATGATACCATTACAGCCTGTAAATGATTTGGATTTTCACCCTCAATCGACCGTCTTGATATCTGGGGCCAAAGATCACACCATTAAGTAAGACATGCTCTAACTTTTCTGATTGATGGCATTTCAATAAATATCTTTCCTATTTTTATCCTTTTTGTGTTTGGTTTTATTGTTTCTTGATAACCTAAGATTGGCAAAAAAGCTGGACTTTAAGTTGTTAGCAATAACTTTTCTTTATCATTTCATTCATAAACATGTTCTAAATAGTGTAAAATGATTTTCGAAAGTGCCTGTTTCTATTTTATCATGAGGAGGCCTAAATTGTTCTTGATCATGATTATCTGCAGCTTCTGCACTATCTATTCTATGTGCCAGATATTTTCATGTGACCCACCCTTTTTAGCATGTCTGATTCGTGACTTTCAGCAAACTTTTGTTGAATTGCTTTGAATTCTTGCCTAAGTGGTATTTGTAGCTGTTGGATTTAAGGAATTTCATTATGGGCCAGAACCATAATGTTCAAAATAAGTTGAATTCAAAGTGGCAACATAGGATTCTTGTTGCTGATTCTATAATCTAGGCATAAGGCATTATGATGATGATTTATAATCTTGGATTTGGATATAAAACATTGAGGTTTGAACTTTGAAGTTTTTGATGAAAAGTTCCTGAATCCAACCAAGGCAGGGAGTCCAATGGTTCCTAATCAAAAAATTAATGAATCACAAAAATTATTGTGAAAATTTTGCTGACATGCTAGAGATGTCCCAGGCTACTCATCTTTGATGATTATAAATAAAATGATGCTCTTTCCTTTGTACTGTTTCTGGACAAGCCTACTTTTTTTATTGTAATTTTTATACTCTAGTCTCTAATCTCTATGCATGACTTATGCTGGAACATCCCTTTTATTTAGCTGTAATGTAAGCATAATCCCTCCAAACAAATTTATGTCTCTTTTTATGTATGATACAATAAGCTACTATCCTGTACTTTAACTTGGGCATTTCAACTTTTATCCCTAATTTCTGTAAATGCTACTCTTTTAATGTGTTCCTGGCCTAAAATTTTGGTACATGTTTGGTTCTTGAAGTTCTTAATTGAGTCTTTGCCAAAATGTTCATCATTGGCATGCATAAGATCACCAAATTATTTTTTCTCCAGTTTTGATGCTTCATTTAGTTGTTCTAAGAAAAACTTCCTTCTTTTTTTTCCAGATTTAAAGTGTAGTTTTTATTTTACCTCAGGAAAATTTAAAATTAAACTCTATATGCAGGCAGGTTTTTTAAATGTTAATTTACCTGCGTGTGTGCATTTGTGTTGTCTTACATGTTCAACATATTACAAGATTCGTAATATCACTCATAAGAACCTCTAATTCTTCGGTTGTACTGACTCTTTCCACTCTCTAAGACGTGTATGAACTCATGATGTTGTTATGAACACAAAATGATGCCCAGAAGTATCAACAAAGAACGAAAGCTAACTTTGCTGTAGACTTTGTATATGTAAAGTTTGGGATTACTTTTGAGGAAGTCTAACTCTACATAGAGAATTTGTGTAAAATATTATCATTTTAGAGAAGCTTAAACAGCCCATATCTAAATTGTGTGAAATATTATATGTCTTTTGAGATATGCTAACATAAATGTGATTATACGCTTAAAACATATTAAATACAAAGTATAAAAGTTTAGAGTATGATTTATGATCTCAATAATGCTTGATGCACATTGTGTTATTAATGAATTTGTTTTATGGCTTCTTTTTTAGCTTATGTAGAAATTTATGAGTTGATTAGCGTATAATTTATAAGGTACAAGCTCTTTGTCTTTTTCAGGTCAATATTGAAGTCTTCAAACCTTATTTTATTTCTTCCTGTTGCGACCCTTTAAATTTAGTTATTGTAAAAGTGATTGATCTCCTCTCTTATTTCCAGTATTTAATTACTTCTTCAAATAGAAAATGTCAATGGTGTTGATCTCTTAACCTCGCTTTTGAAGGGTTAAAATCTTAAAGATTTGTTTTCTGAATTTTGAGAAATATTTCAATTTATTGCCTAACTTGATGGGGTTTTATGTTTTTCATTTACATTTGATTTGTAATTTCGTGATTATGAAATCACAAATTTTTGGTAGGAAGTTTGGGAAGTTCAAAGGACTTTCATTCGATGGGAATCAATGCTTAATAGATGTTCCAAATATTGGATTAATCTGTACGATGCACCATTATGTTTTCTCAGGTTCTTTGATTTTTCGAAAACAGTGGCAAAGAGAGCTTTTAGAGTCATACAGGTTTGTTGATAACTTTATCTGGCTTAGATTTTAAATTGGTACACAAAAGTTGAAAATGTGACTTTGTTGTGTCTAAATGATGTTCAAAGCTTTGTTCTTAAAATGACTCAGGATACACACAATGTGAGATCTGTGTCTTTCCATCCTTCAGGAGAATTTCTTTTGGCAGGTATTGTTTTGGTCTTTCATTCTTTGTTTCATTTGTTTTTCTATTCACTAACATCATACTCATCTCTTCTAGAATTGGATTCAACATATTAACTTAAATATAGTCAAATTGTTGGCTGCTTGATTCACGTCACTGCTTGGTGTTCCCTTTAGAGAATATTTGGTAAACCAAGTTATTTTATGTAAGGTATTGGTAAATGAAATTAATTTGTGTAACCTATCCATATCATTAGTGCTTATTTCTCTATATTTACTTATATGAAATTGTAATTTGGTTCTAAATTCAGACATTCATATTTGAATTTGTACTATTTGTCGAATCTTTGAGTATGTTGCTCTTTAATTTGTCCCAAAACTTTGATTGTTGATGAGGATACTAAAATTTACAGGGACAGATCACCCTATTGCACATTTGTATGATATAAATACCTTTCAGTGCTACCTATCGACAAATGCCCCTGAGATAGGAGTTAACGGTGCAATCAATCAGGCATGTCAATTTGTATGACAAATCTTCATGTACTTGAATCCACCTTTTGAACATTGTATCACTTATTGATGAATTAGGTCAATTGTTGCTATCAGTCCATCTGTATTTTGTCATGCAGGTGAGATATTCATCTACCGGTGGCATGTATGTGACAGCATCCAAAGATGGCGTTGTTCGCATTTGGGATGGGGTAACTGCCCAGTGTGTGCGCTCCATACTAGGGGCCCATGGTGCAACTGAGGCCACTAGTGCAAATTTCACGAAGGACCAAAGGTATTTAATAAATTTTTTTTGATGGAAACATTTTATTTCTTGTTTCATTTGACTTTTTTTTTTTTTTTTTTTTTTTTGGGAATGAGAAAAACAATTTACCTGGAGGATGCAAATGGCCGTGTTTATATTTACTATACATCTATCAATATGGTCTATTACCTGCACCAATATACTCACTGTTGATGAAGTATGAACTTCTGGAGTCATTGTGCTGTCGTAGGCTGATTTTGGTGGAGAGAGGATATATGTGAGTATGTGTTATGTGGTTCTTACACGGAGCTGAACTACTCCCCCGCAGTCACACCTATGTAGCACATATATGTGAGTCTTTGTCCCTTAACTATAAGGTTTATTCACCCGAGGTATGAAACCGAGAGGAGTGGGTGAATTGGATGAATTGATTAATGCAATTTGATATTCAAATGATTAATTTTTTGCAGTAAATCATACAAAAATAAAGAAAAAAAGGGCACAAGGATTTTTACAGCGTTTGAACAAACTCTTTCCTACATCCACTCCTAGAGAACTTCTCTGGGCTTCCACTATAGTTAATTCACTTCATGGGCATAAATCAAGTCATTACAAACACCCTTGTTGAGGCTAAGGATGAACCCTTACAGATTGTTCCAACACCTAAAAATGCTAGTGTGGCTCTCCGTCACGACACAATCATTCCAAAAATTTGAAACCAACAAGTGACTCCCCATCACTTAATATTCATTCCATAACTTGGAACTCAAGAGTGACTCCCCGTCACTTTACAAATGAATCAATACAACTTTACAAATGGACCAATGCAAACAGATGAAAATGATTTACGACAATTTTCTTTCTCTTGAATAGCTTAACAAAAAAATTTAAGATGAAGATGCATGGATAGAGCATTTGAAGTTGCATTTTGAAGGCTTAAAACAGTGACATTACACCTCAATCACTTTGAAGTCAAATCTCATTGATTTTAACAATCAAGCTATATTCAAAATGTCATTAAGGGCTTGTGTTACCATTTTTTTTGCGATGCATTGAATTGCTAGGTTTGTTCTCTCCTGCGGGAAGGATTCCATGGTGAACCTATGGGAGGTTGGTACAGGAAGATTGGTCAAGCAATATGTTGGAGCCACACATACACAATTGCGTTGCCAGGTCTGTGAATATATTGACATTTTTGTTTTCTTATGAGTTTGTTCATGTGCATTCTGGGTGTTTTTGTACTTTTTAGGAACCTGGTTTACTATTAGAACCTAGAAATTTACGAGGATTCTTCTTTAACACTATGCTTACATTACAAAAAAAAATTTGATGTCCACTATTTCTCCACCAGAGACAAATTTTCGAGGTTTGATTTTCAGCTTGGTTGCAACTTCAAAATTACATGTTTTCTTCTTGTTCAAGGCTTCAAGCACGTAAATTAATGATGATACTATCCTTGTGGCATTGATATCCAAAAATCTTTTGTTTGCAATCTCTTGAAATAACTGTTTTAATGATTATTTCTAGATCACTTGACATCCAATATATACTTCTATATGAAATGTATTTATAGTTTTAGATGCATTTTGTTTTTATTAGGATTTTATCTAGTAGTTTTAAGTTTAACTACCATTGTTATTTTTTATGCTTTTATCATACTCTTGTTTTCATTATTTTTAAAGGAACTCAACTCAAATCAACTTAAAAAAATCTCTTCCCAACAGCAAATAGTGCGCTATTTGGATTTGCTTATTCCACTCTATTTTTCTACGGTGAAGTTTTCTATTATATCTATAGTGATTGTATTACTTTAAATCTCTACCCATGTTTTTTTTTACATCACCATCTACGTGATTATATCTATCATGATTATTGATTATTCTTTACTAATACAAAGTTATTATTATTGACATGTCCAATGATCCCCTTTGTGTTTTGTTTAAACCCTCTTAATTGATCCTCTCTCATTTTATTTCGAAGTAGGGGCTACTCTTGCCATATCTCAAATATGTTTGTTTCTATATTTTGTTTAATGTTTTTTGAAGCCCATCCATCTTAACATTTGCATGTGTTCCACTTAATTTATGAAAGTATATTTCTTTGTCATCCAACATTATGTTCTATAAGGCATGATTGGCCTCATGATGGTCTTATAATTTTGTTTTTTCAACTTACAATTCGACATGCTGAATTGAAATTGATTCATCTACTTAATTGAACACACGTCAAGTTATAATTCACATCGTCTCCTATTTATACCTCCTAATGAATTGTTAATTGGTAATCTTGACTTCTAGTCTTGACTCTCTGTACTTTTATTTTCGCATCCCCAAAAAATATATTTCATTTATTTAATTGTGTAGTTTTACAAATTTTGAATCCTTTGGATTCTCAATTTTCTCTCCAAATCGTTAAGTTAGCATTAACTCTTGATTTAGTTTCATAAATTTACACAATATTATTAATGAAGAACATTCATTATAGAATGCCATCCTGAATAATATTCATTCAATTCATTCATAACTCGTGCAAAATCAAGGTTTAAGTTGATCCTTGATGTTAACCAACAACAATTAAAAAATTTACTATTTTTTTTGTTGGTATTTTTACTATGGTTAATCGGTTATTGCTTTATTATTCATATATATATACTCAAATATTTTCTAAAACCTATCATATTATATCTCTTGATATTCTATCATAGATTTTTACTAAATTATAAAAATCATATGAAGGTCTTGTTTTCCTATACCTCTCTATTAGTCTCCAGTCTCCTAAGTAAATAAATAGCATCCAATGTTGATCTCCCAAACATAAATCCACATTGATTATTTTACACCATATATTTAGCTGTTACATTTTATAAATCTATTTTGTTAGCTTCTAAGTTCCATCTTTTTTAAACACTTACAAACCTCAATAGATATAGCATATTGTTCTAGAGCCTCACATTTTTATTTACTTCCGTAATACATTTTCATATCACAATATGATTCAACTTTTGTTGGTCCACTTTTAAGGTGTGCTTAGTTTATGCTAAGAAAAAGCTATAGGACTCCCCATATTTTCAATAAAAAGAAGCATATAATGCTAGCCTTTTATTTTTAGGAGTTCTTATTATTTTTATTTGGTATTGGAGACTTGGAGTATTTGTCGGGGCTTATTTATTGAGTTGGAATGCAAAGTTTTAGTAGTTGTTCATTGGTTAGTTGGCTTTTTCTTTATTATTTGAAAAAAATCAAATGAAACTTCCCTGCGGCTGCATGGTATAATTTCATGCCACCTTTCTCTTACTACTCTTGATCATGGTTTATTCCGTCTATTGTTTGTTTCTGTTTCATTAATTAATTTTGGTGTTAGAACAAGTTCTCAGGCCTCTTGAACTTAGCTTGTTTACGATATATAATCATTAGTGGCCAATGGCCAAGGGATGATTTTTTATTAGATTCGGTCCAACAAGTGGTTATGTTAGTGTATTGGGGTTCAGAAGGTGCTAATGATCATGAACCTTGGAAGGTGAATCATAGTATGAATGTGAAGAAACAATTGTTAGATGTGGCTCTAACATAGAGGGAAATCACTAGTTTGTGCTATGGGCATAATAAGTTTGTAGCATGTGTTATGGACTTGTCATTGCAGAGCAATGTGTCTAAGTTGACTGAACATGACACAAACATAGGATACATGTTTGACAACTTAGATCCATAGTTAGATGTGTCTCCTTGCATACTATGGGTTCCTTATTTTGCTTCTTTTGCATCTGTGATCAATCTCTCCTGATGATTTTGTAATGATTGATATTGACTAGAGCGCAATTAATTGAGCACCAAGATGACACAAAAGTGACGATGTGCGAGTGAGAAGAAATGACATGCCAAGAGATTGTGTGGAGAGTGAGAAAAACAGTATTTGTGTTATAGCATGTTCATTTATTTGTATTGCAACCTAAACCTTTTAATTACACCGTTGAGTTTCTTTAGCTATTGATTCTCTCCTTTTGATTCCCTGATACAAGACATACATGAGTTGAGTTCCAATGTAATTATGATTTTATTTTATTTTATATGGGTTGTTATTTAATTTAGAGTTATATTTTGTTTAGGATTTTAGTTGGAATTTGAGTTTGTTTAAGAGGCCTAATTGGTGTTAGTGTAGAAGTTATATTTAGATATAAATACTTTAGGATGTAATTTGGAAACCACATACTATTGATTATTAAGTGAATATTGATTTTCCTTCTTCATTTCTCTCTTGGTACTGTGCCATCAATTTAGGGAGAGAAAAGTAGAGAGACGAGAAATTTTCAATTCAATTCATCAAACGATAATTCCCAAAAATACATCTTAAAACTAAATATAACTTCTAAACTAACAACAACTAGGATTCTTAAACAAACTCAAAGTCCAACTAAAATCCTAATCAAAATATAACTTTAAATTAAATAATAACCCAAATAAAGGTGAATAAAATAAAATAAAATAAATTTCGAATTACACTCGGGACTCAACTCATGTTTGTCTTGCATGATTGTAATTTCTATCATTTCCCTAAAAACATATTTTCCACTTTTTCATGCACTTATTCATCTTATCCGAGATTCATTAGGTTCATCATTTGAATTCAACTTTATAAATATGTGTGTGTATTATATATATGATAACCATGGGTATTCGGTTTTCCATCTAGACTAATCCCACAGACCCCCTAGTAGCTCGAGCGGGAGATGTCCCCAACAACCATCTGAGTCCCCCAATAGATATGCCTTCTCCTTGTGGGTTTCGAACTTAGGATGTCTGGGTTACGACGTGCCCTAGTTTCCACCATATCATTGCTCGGATGGTTTCGTTTTTCCTTATATGTTAATAATTGCTCTCCTTTTAAATTCCATTATCTAGTTCTTGAGTTGATAATCTTACTTTTAAAGTACAATTTTATCTCCATATATATGTTTAGTACAATGAGCTCATGCTGTGAGGTTACTTTCTCTCTTGGAATTGTCTTATATCCTTTACATGATAATTTATTAACCTTTAGTTGGAAAAAAGCCTATTTCATTCTTCTTACATCGACTTTTAAAGGTTATGAAGGACAATCTCTCTTTTTAAAATATCTATTTGTAATTATAAGACCATAGGCTCTTGCGAAATGCAATTCCAACATCATTCCTAGTTCCAAACCCAAATACACCACGTACCAACTAACATCTCATATCCTAGATTCAGATGTTATGATATTAATAATAATATATTTATCGTTTCTTCTCAACAAAACCAAAAGAAAAAAAGAAAAAAAGAAAAAACCTCATGTCCTAGATTCTCCTTACATACATGTCTACTCAAATCTCCTCCTACATACAGTTTCTTTCCTTCAGGTATTCTTTGAATTACTCATCCGTATCCTCTGAAAATTGTGCTTTAATCTGTTGATCTAATCCTATTTGGTGTGGATCTACACTATCTTCTATTAATAGTTTATTATTATATTATAATACTATATCACCTTTCCTTGTAACATTAACATCATTTTTAACATTCTTATCTACATTTATTCCTACTCTATTTCTATTTTTATCTTATGTGGAATAATGGAATTTTGAATTTTATGTCTTCTACTTCTCTTGATTTTGTCCAACCCGTTTAGTTTCTTGTGGCATACTTATGTTCAATTTTCTCCTTATATAGGATCTATGATCGCCATTCAATTCTGTGCTAGCACTCCTGTAGTCCAAGTTGCTAATTTAAGCCTATTATTATGGATTCCTGTAGTCCAAGTTGCAAATTTAAGCCTATTACGATGGATTAATTTCTTGGCACTCATCTAGAACGTACAAGAAAGGAGTAGGGGTCGCGTTAGGTAGCTGACAACTAGCAAAAACTTTGTATCAACTATGACATGAATTTGCTTAATCAGACTAGACGAAGGGTTAGGATGTCATAATTTAAGAATCTACGTAGCCCTTGATTGAGCGGAAGAGAGGAAGTGGATTCACGTAGTTGGAAAAAGTCTTAGTTATCTTGCAGGTACCAGAAAACTTGCTCATTTATTACTACATTTGGGCACCGATGTGATGCCCCTTGCTCATATTTTGGATCACTTCCAAAGTGCAAAACATCAATTAACTTGAATGGTACTGGCAGCTTAGCTTGTTGATTTTTAGAACGAGTGCTCTCTGCTATGGATAATCAGTTTGGTTGTCTACCACCAGAAGCTGTGAATGAAAAAGTCTCATGGATTCTCATGCTTTTAAATAATGTAGTGTTTTGTTGTATCCAAAAATAATAATAATAGTAATAATAATAATAATGGCCTTTGACTCTACTCTATCTTTTTTTTATTTTGTGAGAACAAATGAATTCGTGACTCCTTTCTTTGGTATTGGATCATTCAGTTCATCTTGAGCTATTTATCCAGTAACTATTCCATATATACTTGCTGTTTGTTCTTGTAGTTCTCTTTAGCTCCCATTTATCTTTGTAAATGTTTTTCAAAGAATAATAATAAACAATCTTGCTGGATAAAGGATGTTCCTATCATGATAGCATTTATCTTCCTGAGAACCATGGTAAAATTATTCATATATTGATTTTCTTGAAGGAAAGGCACAACTATTTCAAAATGGAACTTTATCCTTAATAATTTTGTATTTTATTTTTTCATGTTTTACTGAAGGAATAAATGGTTGATTTATTATCTATTTGTGCAGGCTGTGTTCAGTGAAACAGAAGAGTTTGTCCTATCTGTAGATGGACAAACCAATGAGGTTCGTGCATTTCCACCTACTTTTTTCCTTTTTTTCATTTTTGTGGAAATAAAGATTATACTAACACGAGGGAAAATTCATGGACACGAGGGAAAAAATTGGAAGATTATAATAGAGTGGGAGAGGCCCACTCGATTATGATCTTCCAATTTTTCAGAGATAAATGCAGACTAATGAGAGAACTTGCGAGATAGAACGAGAACTTCTATCTTGTGACTTCAAAAAAGATTTCCTCCTGGATCATGTCTATAGATCTCACTTGCTTTTTGATTTGATGCTCAATTGCTTTGATACTGATTTAATAAGTTGCAGATTGTTGTCTGGGATGCTTTGACTGCTGAAAAGGTAGCAAGGTGGCCATCCAACCACATAGGCGCACCAAGGTGGCTCGAGCATTCACCAACAGAAGCATCATTAATCACTTGTGGGACTGACAGATCAGTTCGGTTCTGGAAGGAAACTTTATAGGTATTTGAAGGTGATATATATTGATCCTCCAGACATAAATTATGTGTAGATACAATATTTAACTGAATGAGGCAATAAGGACAGAAAATGAGTTTAAGAAAAAAGAAAGAAAGAAAGAATAAAGATGTAATTGTCGTTACATATTAAAACCTCGTGATAAATGCGACATTCATAGTCATTGATAGATCCTTGGATTTATTTTTGATGAGTAAAGAAGAGAAGCTATATAACTGTCAAATAGTTTATGGAAGAAGATGTCATTCTTGAAGGGAATATTGGTGAGTATGGATTAAGAATTTATTGCTGTTTAACTCACCTAAGCCATTTCCCAAGTATATGAAAAGGTTGCTATTTGGTGCTTCATTTTATTTTCTTTTGTAATCTACATTGACCTGATTCGTACCTTATGGTAGATTAAGATGGACTAATTTCGATATAATCAGGGTGATTTTGCTTCTTTCTTATTTAAATGGCAATTGAACTTGTTTATATGGATCCAATACAGGAATACAAAAGCTTAGTTTTATGTTCTCCAGGTAACATGCATGCAATAAATTGTACAATTTATTATGGGAACCATAGAGATTTTCTATAATTGTCTTTATGAGATCGTCCATAGATTATATCTCTGCTATTCAACTTTTTAGAGCAAAGGATCAAAAATTGAATTTGTTTTGAACTTCCATCTCTTAAATGCAGAATTAATTCATTGAAATCTAATTCTACATGGAGAATTTTTATCGACATTGTGAAAAATGTGTAAAGAAATCTTTGAGAAGGTTATATAAAGATCTATGCTTCTTTTAATATATGCAAAATGAACATAAATATATACCTAAAATTCATAAAATTATGAAATATAATGACTTAACAATAAAATTTATAATCTCTATATTGAGCAAGAAGTTATTTTGATTTTTATGTGGAGGTATACAAATTAATTATGCATAATTTGTAAATTACATATTATTTTGTTGATTTAAACTAGAGTTTTTAAAATCATATTTTGTTTTTTTCTTTAGTGATTCTTTAATTTCAATACATTAGATATGAAATTGTATATTAATCTCATATACTTATATTTTATTTGCTAACGAAAGTTTAAGTTAGTATTTATTTATTTACTTTGGGTTTGAAAATTTTATTAAAAAAAAATAAAAATTAAAGGATTTTTTTTTTTGAGTTTTACAAATTATTTTGATGTTTTATGGCACTTTAGTAGAGATTTTTCAATATTTAGCTTATATTTACTTCATAATTTATTTTAATTTATTTTTTCACCATTTTTTACTTCGTAATTTGATGATTGAAAAATTGATAAAATCTGATGGTATTTCAAAAACTTTATCAAATGTTCATACCTCAAAATAAGAGATCATTTAAAAGTCCACTATTAATTGCAAGACAACACACTTCCTGCTGCTGTATGATGCTAGTTTTTACAATGATGCAGAGGAATGTATCCTTCATCTAATTCTTCTAGAAAGTAAGATCTTACCAAAAAGCAAGAAAGGCCTTTTGATTATAGTAGCGAGTTCTACAAACGTAGGGGCTTTTCCAGTACAGCAGAGAAGAAGAGCTCTTCACCACCAACCTTACCCGTTTTTGTCACCACCCTCCACAGTAATTTCTTGTAACCAAGTTTACTAAATTCATCCAAATACACCTTCAATTCATCCTTGCCACAAAAGAATCTGTCTACCCAAATAATCCCTTTTGGCCTAAGTACTCTATCCCAATCAAATAATACATATTGAAGTACCTCCAAACTTATCCATCCATCCAAGAAAAGAGTAGAATGTACAATATCTAATGTATTATCAAAGAAAGGTAATCTTGATCCAATTGAGATGTAAAGAGGAAGAAGACCCCTTAATGCAATTACTTCATTAAAAGGGGCACCTAGATTCAATGTTGCAGTTGCAATTGTCACATATTTTTCCCTCATAATAGCTGTAAATGTGCCTGTACTAGGACTAAAATCTAGTCCTATACGTATTTCTCCTGGCTTCAATCCTAAAACTTGATCAATAGAAAACTCAGCTGATGAAGCTGTTTCATCTGAAGAAATCTCCTCCCAACCTCTTTTAGTAAGGTTGAAGCAATCTGCACACTTGTAAAAGCCTCTGTTGTTCCCAGTTGCTGTGTCTGAGACCAAGCAAGAATAGTGTTTGCACTTGTAATGTGTCCATAATATGTTGGATTCACAAGGGGGGTTCCAGTGTGAGGTGTTTATTGGAAGAGGCTTAGTGTAATGTGGAGGAGATCTTGAGAAGCATCTTCTGATAGGTAGAGGATCACAACCTTGTATTATAAGCTTCTGAGCTAGAATCCAGTCATCTGGGCATGTACCATATAGCTTGTAACTCATAAAATTGCCAATATTTGATGCAGCATTGATGCATGAGAGCCCAATTGAAGGGTACACTGCTTCTGTGCCTAAGAAACTCTTCTTTCTGTTATACCGGTTCGGTTTGGGTGAAGTGTAGTTGGAGATTTCAGTGGAATGAAAGAGCCTCTTATCTAATATTGATGCATCTTGATCATCACTCTCTTCATCTTCATTTTCTCCGAAATCTTCATATACTTTGCTTGTTTGATCATTTTGAGTATTGATGGGTTGGTCACTATATAGGTGAGAGAGATTATCTGCAAGCTTGTCCAAGGACATGGCGATTTCAAGTACTTTTTGGGAAAAGTTAGCCAAAGATTTTGAATTATTTGCATCAGAATGTAGCTGTTCTAGTAGAGCTCCCACTTGGGTTTGTAGATTTGATATTTGGTTGTGGAGAGAGTAAGGTAAGATAATGTTCTCATGGTTGGTATTGCTGTTGCTGTTGGTGGTGGTGGTGAAGTTGATAGAATGGTAAGAGATATTGGAAGTTATGAAATTACTGTGAGGAGAGTAATGAAAAGCAGAGGATATGGCATTTTGGGAAGGATTGGGAAGGGCATCTTGAGAGCTTTGAAGTGGGTTGTTTCTCCATATTCTGAGGTGGGTTTCTCTCCCTTTGGAAACTATCAGATGGTACTCCATGATCTTTTTAAAAAAAATAAAAAATAAAAAGAGATGAAACTCAGTTTGTAACTCCAAGCAGAGGTTCTCGGATCTGGGATTTTTTTTATTATTTACAATGAATGTAAGGTGTTCCTCGTAAGAGAGAATTTTCGGGAGAAATTGAAAATACAAGAAGTCAAGCAATAATATAATGAAGACAACCAATGAGAAGTGAGATGTACCCATGTGAGATACTAAGCGCTAGAATAAAGAACATATACATAGAGGATAGTTTATATGTGGCTTGCTTAACTATTAAGTTATGAAGATGGGTAAGAGCTAAACTAAGGTGCTGAAGACTCCGAGATAAGCTACCTTACATGGGCAAGTGTGTGAGATTTAATTTATGCATTTCACCTAAGAATTCCAATGTCATATTATCTTAATCTTGACCTAGATCCCGGATGCTAATGTTCAAGGTTATATTCTAGAAAATTTATAGTAGACCCCAAAAAAAAAAAAATGTTAAATGTAGAATGGTTGTAAAAAAATAGCTTTAGGACAATAATCGTTGCAACTTTAATTGTACTGTATTCACTGTTTGTTTTTTTTGACCATGATTGTATGTACTGTTATTTCATCAAAATTTGAGCTTTATTCGTGGGCAAATGAGCCTTGTTTATTGGTTTTTTGGGTACAACCTTGTTTATGAAGTTATTCGTGGGCAAATGAGTCTTGTTTATTGGTTTTTTGGGTACAACCTTGTTTATGAAGTTTTGACAGCTAAATATAACAAATTGTACCACCTCCAGATAAGTCAAAAGACCATAAAATCTTGGGATTTTTAGATATTAGGTCCTCCGGGGCATTCAAAATGAACATTTGGGTCCTCAATCATCATTCTCAATTAATTAACCTGTCACAAGTCAATCAAATTAAAGGTTGTTAAAATGTACATTTGACCATTTTGCCTTTCTCATATTTGACCATTATTTTAACTCAAATTAAACTGATTCAAAAGGTGTTGAAAATGATAAGTTCTTGATTGGGCAACTCGATTGACCGACCAGGCTGATCGGTCGCTAAGTTGACCGATCGATATATCGGTTGACTGATCGGTATATCGGTTGATCGATCGATAAGTAAACTTCAAATAGCTATAACTTTTCTGTTTTAACTCCGATTTGAGTGATTCAAGATGCGTTGGAAAGAACAAGAACAAATCTATAAAACCATGTATTTTAACTTGCATCCCGATCACTGGGGATCGGTCAACGATGACTGAAAACTAGTGATTTTATATACATTGAGCGTTTAATAGCAGGTCACCGGTGATCTAAAAGTCACTTAAAGTACCTGGATTTGTAAATCTTCTCTTCCGCTTTCCAACACATTTTGAATCACTCAAATCGGAGTTAAAACAAAAAAGTTATGGTCATTTGAAATTTGCATATCGATTGGTCAATCGCCATACCGATCGATGAGTTTGACTGATCGGCATGCGTTTGACTGATCGATAAGAAAACTTCAAATGGTCATAACTTTTGCGTTTTAACTCGGATTTGAGTGATTTAAAATGTGTTGGAAAGAAGAAAAAATATCTACAGCACCGAGTGGTTTAACTAATTTTACGATCATCGGGGACCATCATCGGTGACTGAAAACCGTTGATTTTACATACATTAAGTGTTTAACAGACACCCGGACCGGTCACCGAAATTTTTAAATCTTTTCTTTATCTTTTCAACGCAGCTTGAATCACTCAAATCCGAGTTAAAACGAAAAAGTTATGACCATTTGAAGTTTTCTTATCGATCGATCAAATGATATACCGATCGGTCAACAAACTCACTGATCGGTCAACTCGGTGACCGATCGGTATATCATTTGACCGATCGATAAGAAAACTTCAAATGGTCATAACTTTTTTGTTTTAACTCGGATTTGAGTAATTCAAAATGCGCTGAAAGAATAAGAGAAGATCTACAACACAGAGTGGTTTAATTGGCTTTCTGATCAACGTGACCGAAAACCGATGATTTTACATACATTGAGCATTTAATAGCCACCGGACTGGTTCCTGAAAAGTCACTTAAGGCACCTGGATCTGTAGATCTTCTCTTCCTCTTTCCAACGCATCTTGAATAACTCAAACCTGAGTTAAAACGAAAAAGTTATGACCATTTGAAGTTTTCTTATCGATCGGTCAAACAATATACTGATCGGTCAACAAACTCACCGATCGGTCACCGAGTATATCGTTTGACCGATCAATAAGAAAACTACAAATGGTCATAACTTTTTCGTTTTAACTCAGATTTAAGTGATTTAAAATGCATTGGAAAGAGGAAGAGAAGATCTACAAATTCAAGTGCTTTAAGTGAATTTTTGGTCACCAGTGATCGGTCTGGTGGCTGTTAAATACTCAATGTATGTAAAATCATCGATTTTTGGTCATCGGTGATCGTAAGTCAGTTAAACCATCCGGTGTTGTAGATCTTTTCTTCCTCTTTTCAACGCATTTTGAATCACTCAAATATGAGTTAAAATGAAAAAGTTGTGACTATTTAAAGCTTTTTATCAATCGATCAAATGATATACCAAAAACTCACCGGTCACCGGAGTTGACCAATAAGTGAGTTTGTTGACCGATAGGTCACCAAGTTGCCCGGTCAAGAACTTTTTAATTTCAATGCCTTTTGAATAACTGGAATCCAAGTTAAAAAGATGGTTAAACATAAAAGGGCAAAATGGTCAAATGCACTCTTTGACAACATGCAGTTTGATTGACTTGTGACAGGTTGATTGGTTGAGGATGGTTGAGGACCCAAATGCTAATTTTGAAAACTATGAGACCTTTGCACTAGATCCTTATACCCACAAGACCTAATATCTAAAAATCCCTAAAATTTACCATGCTCCGTGCTTAACCAGTGGACACTAAATGAAAAATGCTAAAGTGATATTATATTCATGGTGCATGTGTATTGATAGAAACATTTCCATCAATATGCCATTAGATTGTCTTAAATTATGTACTAATTTATGGTTTGAGGCAATTTAATGGTGCATTAAAGGTGATGTTTCAATTTGTATGTTTGTTATGAATGCAAATATATAATTTGAATACCAACTTAACCTCTCATAGAATGGAGTGGAGAAAACAGATTCATGTAGCTGACCCTTAGAAGTTGGGAAAAGGCTTTGTTAAGTTGAGTTGAGTAAAGTTATGAATGTCAATATAACACTACTCATACTAGACTCATTCAATAAAGAAATCGAATTCTTATTAGTGCTTGATATGATAAAAAAAAAAAAACCTCAAGATAGAGTTGGTGCTTATGGGTTGGGTTGGTGTTGGTTTTAAGCTAAAAATTCAGTTGATCCGACTTCTTTGAGTGATCAAAGAAAAAAATAGATATGCATCACCCGAAATCATCTATTAAATAACCTAAATGCAACTACTTGGAGAATAATGATTGGAAAATCGGGTATTATCGAAATTGACATTTCAGCGGCTCCATAGTTAAAAAAAAAGAAAAAAAAGAAAAAAAAGAAAAAAGAAAAGAAAAGAAGGATTAGTAGTAGTATGAACCTCAATTGCGAAGAATGGATATTGACTGTGCTGAATGTTAGGTTTTCTGGTTCGAACACAAAATAGAAAGTGTTTAATTTGAGTATCAGTTAAATAGAAAGTGTATTACTTTGATAAAGTTTCTAATTTTGGGTTTCTATTTGTGGGAGATGCCAAATTTTGATGATTAGTATATGAACCCTTATATTGTATTATGTGAGTGAGTGAGAGAATTTGGATTTATATGTTAGTACTAATGGACTCGAGGATACTTGGAATTACACCTTTGCATAAGTTGTACTCTTTTTTGGATTCTTCATTAGTGATTTGATGCTCATCTCCAGTGGACGTAGGTGTATATTTGTTGAACTACGTAAAAATTTACGTGTTCTTATTTTGGTTTAATATTTACATTCGTTTGATTTGTGCGTTTAATTAGATTTCGTTTCGTTGCGCACAACAATGAATACATCTGTCAAATAATTACTATCAACAAGGAAACCATGGTGGGTGAGGGATACAAATTGATTTTCAATGAACCTCAAAGGAGTTTGTGGCATGGAAAGGTTCTGATGGTAAATTTCTTAGCATTGAGGAGAAAATGAGGTTCATGAACCATGAAATTAGTTTGGATTGGGACATGACAATTTGGTTCCTTATGCAAATCAAGGTGGTTGGGAAGAGGACTGATAAGAGTTTCAAACATTCATTCAGAGGCAATATTGGAGTGGATATTGTTGGACAACTAAGAAGGGGTGAATTGGGTGTTATGGCCAGTTTTGACAAATTCTAAGTTCGTGGATCTTTCAAGTAATACAAATAAAGAGTGTTACACCAAAAAAGAGACAACTAGAAAATTGGCTAAAAGTCAAACCTAACGGAAAAATGGCCGAAGGAAGGCAAAAAGAAACGCCCGCCAGCACTTCAGGCGGATCACTCGACCATTACCAAGTGAAAACCCCCGGCCAAAAAGACCACGACCATGGCTTAAGGAACAGCCCTTGGCCAAGGCCCGTAATGCCCTTCGATTTTTTTTCGGCCATGGCTAAGGGCCTCCACCTCTGGCATGGCTAAGGGCTTTTACCTCGGCCATGGCCGAAAGCCACTCCCTCGGCCGTGGCCGAGGGAACCCTTTCTCAACCTAGGTCGAGGAAACTACTCTCGGCCACAATCGAAGACCCACTTCCGGCCATGACCAAGGACACAATCGGTCATGGCCAAAACCATTTACCTAGAATGATTCAACCAAGAAACCTATACTGCACAACCCAAAACAAGGATCTCCTAAATTCGATATCGAACAAAGTGGAATCCCGACACACAAGGTCAATGATCCATTCCTGATACGGAAGAACGTAAATCACTCCCCTGATAGAGAAAAGGCATTAAATGCTAAAGACACTCCCCTCAACTATTAAATGGGGGTCATTCTTAAAAAACAAGTATACTTTAAGCCTTTACTTCTATATACTTCTACTTTTTATCTTACGTTGTCTAACTTAAACATCAGAGTAGTTTTGGTGACATCCACCCTGTGTCACCATCTTTTGTAGGTCTAGAGCAAGGCGAACTCGAAGGGAGACTTTGGAAGAGTAGACTGATTTCATACTTATTCAATCAACATCAATCCCTCGACCGAACAAGTGAGATTTTTGGCAGGAACATTTGGCGTCGTCTACAGGGAACAACATTCGAAGTTCGTTGCCCGAACACCCTGAATAACAGTAATATCCAAGCCCACAGGAAGAAGTTGTGAACCAAGAACCAGTTTGCCAACTCTGTCGCTGGAGATCTCGCCTTCACCCCCAAGTCACCTCAGGGTATCTAGCCACGCAACTCCAACTTGAGAGAATGAAGCGAAGGATGGGAATGGTGGTGGAGAACGTTGACCAAATGGCAGGGATCCTGGAGCGGATTGAGCAAGCCCACTGTGCCATGCCTACAAGAGGCTAATCCTAGGCATTTGAAAACAAGTGTTGGGGAAAAAACACTGCAGAATCCACCTGGAACCTGAAGGAACAAGAAAAACAAAGTCATCTGAGTCCAGTGAGGATGGAACAATAGTTCACCTCCTGCATCCAGGAGTCAAGCAACATAAAATTCCCCCCAATGACATCAAAGACCGACAATGGTACATGCAGGAGCAGATCTCGACCTTGGTCGAGGTACAGAAAGGTCTGCTGAACGTGAGGGCTATGAACATCGCCATTGACTAAACGTTACCGTTATGAGGACAGGGGACCGGCCCCAGACTATCCAAGCTGTGGAGGGATCAAGAGCTCGGTCGTATGTAGACATGATCTTAAAGGAAACAAAATTGCCTTTTGTGGACGAGATAAAAAATGCAACCTTACCCGACAGGATCAAAATTCCCCAGATGGACTTGTATGACGAGAAGAAGGATTCAGTCAATCACCTAACAAAGAATAAGTCTTGGATAAAATTGAATGGAATAACTGATCAGACCCTTTGGTTGGCTTTCCAGCACACATTGACGAGCAGCTTTGAGTTGGTTTCAGGGGATACCACCCAAATCAATTTGTTATTTTGACCAACTCAGATGATCGTTCGTTAGCCACTTTGTGGGCCTTCGCGAGACGAGGAAACCCTCCATGCACCTTTTGTCAGTTAAGCAAGGGAAAAATGAGCCCCTTAAAGACTACAAAGCGTGCTTCGCGCCCGAAGCATCCCAGGTGGAAGGATATTCGGCCGACGTTGCACCGACCTCTATAATGGCGAGACTTCAAGCAAACAGGTTTTTGGTGGTCTTTAGCCAAAAGCCCAGCCAAAAGCTATGAAGAGTTGCTCATTCGAGCAAAAAAGTACATGAATGCGGAAGAGATGAAGACAGTGAGGGACGTCCAAACAAAAGACGAGACGCCCTCAAAGAAGAAGAAAGAGAAAGAAGAGAAAGGAAAATACCTGGAGAACACCCGACGCCCACAAGGAGAACCCCGATCCTAATGAGTTAGGTTGGCATACATACTGCTCAACGTCCACGTCGAGCAGGTTCTTACAAAGGTGAAATGTCGAAACCTTATACGACCTCCACGCCCTATGAGAGCATAGTCAGAGTAGAGATACCATACGATGTACTACAGGTGCCACCGCGATCGTGGTCATAACACTGCCGACTGCTGTGACCTGAATGACCAAATCGAAGATATGATAAGCTAAGGAGAGTTAAGAGAGTATGCGGAAAATGAAGCTAACTCCCTAACAAAATGAGATGTGCCTTCCCGATCACCGCGGCCGGTCGCGAAAATACACATTATCATTGGAGGATCGATTTTAGGAGAAGATTCAAATAGGGCAAGAAAGGTGTATGTTCGCGAGGCATGAAATTCGCCCCTTGACTCACACTTTTCCTTCCGAGTAAGGAAGGAGCCTTGACGGGACTCGCATGTCATCACATTCACGAACGAAGACTCTCGCGAACTCCACTTTTCATATGCAGACGCCCTAATTGTGACCTTAGACATCGCAAACCACAAGGTTCACAAGCTGTTGATTGACAGAAGAAGTTTAGCAGACATATTATTCAGTTTGACCTTCAAGTGTATGAGCATAAGGGACTCACGCTTGCAACCATCGATAACCCCTTTGATCGGATTCACTGAGGACTCTGTCAACCCCGATGGAACGATAATTCCATTGACGGCCAGGGATTTCCCATTCCAGTCTATAGTCATGAAAACTTTTCTGGTGGTCGATTGTCCCTCCATCTTCAATAGGATCATAGGACGCCCAACCCTCAACACGTTGAAGGCGATGGTGTCAACATATTACCTGACCATGAAGTTCCTAGCAGAAGAATGCTACGCATTGGATTTTTGGAAAGTACAACCAACCTGCAACAGAGATGTAACACAATATTGTTGATGTAACGACTCCACCCGTTATTTTTTATGATTACAAACAATATACTTGTGATCACTAATCTTTTTGACGTAATTGTTTTAGTGCTAACTAGCTATATTAGATGTATTCAACTATATTGTCAAAGCATGTGGATGGAACAACAATGCACGAAGATTGAAGAGCTTCATGTTTGTAATCCTTAGTTTAGAATCTTACTGCTGTAGAATAATTCTTACTTGTTCCAACCACAATATGATTTGCATCTTTTGAAAATCATGCATATAGATTATCATACTCATGCATAAACACTATTATTATATTGATCATGCATGCATGCACATTATCATGATTATTATGCAATCATATAGTTAAGATTGTTTATCATGCACATATATATATCGTTGATTATCATGCACTCGTATTACCAACTTTGCATGGTTTTATTGTTGTACGTGTATGGTATCGAATGTTTTGATCATCTGTTTTAATCGATCATTTTACATGTCTTTATCTTTTTCAATTGTGTTTCAATCTTTTCAAAAATATTTTCAAAGTTAGTTTATATGTTTGACAATGTCTTAAACTCTTTTTGATCAAAAAATCGAGTTTCTATCATTTCAACGTGAAAGAACGCACTCCTGTGCATTTTCCCAAGACTCAGATTTTTTTTATCAGAGTTTAAGGAACACACTCTTGTGGTTTTTTCCGAGACTCAGACTTTTTTGATTAGGAAATAAGGAACGCGCTCCTATAGTCAAGGGCAAAATAAGAATGTTTATAGAGTTAGTGGTTCTTGATAAAGAACCTCGCTCGTATGCCCAACAAACATATTAAGGAACGTGCTCCTTGATTGGAGGGAAATCTAAAAAGTTTTAGATTTCAAAGCAGAAACGCGCTCCTTCATTGAGGAACGCGTTCTTGTGCCTTGGTTTGATATTTTTTTATAAATACCACACTTTCTCATTTGAAGAGCAACTTTTGCAAAATTATAGAACTTGTGCCGTTTTTCATACTATCATTTCTACAAGTCCAAAACAAGTTCTTGAGTAATTTTAAACATCTTTCAAAGCAAAAGTTCACCTACATTTGTATCTTTTATTTATACTTCCGTATAGTTCGCCTAATCCTTCAAACTTTTTGAGAAACTTGTGTGTTTCTCTTGAGCAATTGATCAAGACGTTTTTGAGTGAGTTCTTCACATCTTGTTGATTCTTGATCATCATTGAACGAGGAATCTCTCAACCATCATCACACTTGAAGAATCTTTGAGCTTCATCCTTACTTAAGTTTGGTAAAATCTCTCCATTAAGATTCATGTGATTTTGATTGAGTAAATCAATTTTGTGCTTGATTTGATATCTAGAAAACCGTTTTTGATTTGAGTACTACTTGTGAAACCATATTTGATCTTCATATTACATTATCTTGTTTAGTGGTTTCATACATATCATGTGCTAAACTTACATTATTTTGAATCGATTTCATTGATTATTACTTGAGTATTTTGATTCTTGATCTTAACCATTTATATATTTAGAGTCAACAAGTCTTGATCATTCCTGCATATTGATTCTTATGTTTTATACATATCATTGTTAGAATCGATATTTGAATACATGCGCATATTCGATTCTTGATTTCATATCATTAATATTTGAATCGATTGCATGTATTTGAAATCATCTATTTCAACACTTCACATCATTTAAAATATTGTGGTTAGAATAGTAGTGATTATTCATTCTAGATTGTACGCTTAATGTTGTTGAGAGTGTATTAGAACATTTCTCTCTATCATTTGTAATCTTGATGTATTGTTGATTTGTTAGTCTACCGGGACTATACCATATCTTTGTACGGCTCGTAACCATGCCTGTAAGTTGGTTATAGTGTGATAAGTTGAGTTTTGGTTAGTGTTTTGCATGTTATCTTGTTAGACTTTTAGGTGCATTTTCCTAATTTTTAAGTGTTTTTGAATAATTAATTCATATAGTTGTTTTAGGATCATTTAAGTGTTTTGTCGAGTTTTAGAGGTTAGTTTTAGGTGTTTTCATGAATTTGATGCATTAGATTAGTTTAGGAAAATAATCATGATTTTTAGGAATTTTTCCTTAAATCATTAGTTACATTTTCATATTGATAAAGTCATATTTTACATGTTAATATATATTTGCATTTAGATTTAATACCTGATTAATATATAACACTTACTTGTGTTTTTAATTTGTTTTGTAGGTAAATGAGGAGCTTTAAAGTAGTTGAAACAAGGTGCAAATAAGGCTCGAAAGATGTCAAGAACATGTGCAAGAAGTAGGATAAAGATGGAGAAATTCGGCTAAGTAAAAATGCAAGAAAAGAGTGCAAATTACACTTTGGGTGTCGTGGCGCTAGAGAACGGCGCCGCGGCACCGTGAGAAAGGAAGAAGAAGAAATGCATTGTGTTTTGGGCACCGCAACACAGTTGGGTTTTCTCCTATGCGTATTTTTGGCTTTTGGACTATTTTTCTTAGGCCATTTTTGGTATTTCGAACCACTAATGCAGTTAAGCTTCATTTTAGGGTTTTGAGAAGGACAGCTAATTACTTTCTAAGCAAGATTAGAGTTAAGTTTTTGAAGTGGAGGGTAGAGGAAAGAAGAGAAGAAAGCTTAAAGGCTAGAAGAAAGGAAGAGGAATAACAGGATCAAACCACCATTGAAGGGGGTTTCTACCTTAGCATTTCTATTTCTTGTACTTTGAAACGTTTCCCTTCATCGTTTTATATCTCTTTCATCTTGTATCCATGACTTTGAACATGAGCTAAGTTTTTAATCTAGGGATTGATTGATCTATGGTTTATTTTATGGGTTGAATATTACTATTTTTGTGTTATGAATTAAATTGATAGGTTTATTTACAAGTTCAAGTTCTTAATGTTTTCGATTTGTTGGCCACATTTTGAATGATGCTAGATTTTGATTTCTTTCTCTCGGGAGAGGTGTTTTCGAATCGGATATGGAAATTTGTAACTTAGGAATTTGTATCGAGTCGGGAGACCTACAAATTCCTTTGAAATCATTTTAAGTGAATCATAAATCTTAATGAGTTTTTATTTAATTGATTTGCACTCTGGAGAGGGAATTGGTTTTATAAAAATAGATGTTTGAATTACACTTAGGAGAGGGATTTGAATGAACTAAGATCCATGATTTATAAATTAAGCAATTTAGTTTAATAACACAGCCTTTTTGAAACCCATAAAATAAATATAATGAAATCAATCTCTATAGTTTTAACCCATTGATATATTCTTCATTTTAATTCAAGTTGTTGATTATTTTTGATTTGATTACTTCAAATTTTAGCAATCATCCATCCAATTATTGTTCACCTAAATAAAATCATTTTCATAGTAGTTTTGAGCATTTATATTAGTAATTTTGACTATCCCTGAGGACGATACTCAACTCACCTTGAGATATTATAACTTGATAATCGTACACTTGCGATACACGATTTTGTCATGATCACAGTGGGCTTTCTAGCCAAGCCCTTGTGTATGCTAGCATGTGTGGCTTATAACTAAGCCCTCGTGTTGGTTAATGTGTACAGCTTATAACCAAGCTCTTGTGTTAGTTAATGTGTACGATGTCTAGTCACACCCGTAAGTTGACTAGCTAATAGTGGATTGGGAAATCCTGATCGTATGTGGTTAGGTAGTGGACGTAGGTTCAAGGGGAACTGAACCACTATAAATCATTGTGTCCATTTATTTTTCTTGCATTTGATTATTTTGATTGTTACCTACTGCGCATATGTTCCGCTTTAATTAATTAACCGAAAGGTAACGCAAAAATCCGTCAAGTCCAATTCACCCCTCTCTTGGACTATAATACTTGGCCAACAAACATGAGGACCAAGAAGACTCGAACAAAACAAACCTCTAGAGACTGAAGGCCATTTTCCACTTGCAACATGATGTAATTGGGGCCAATTGAGACTAAAACTTAAATAAGGCCTAATGATGTACTCGAAAAGAGAAAGTAATAAACTATCCATGAGTATTGTTCGAAATTTCAAGTAAAAGTAGTGTACCCCAACATGAGCTACACACGTATCAAACAACAAAAGCTGTAAGCTCAACGTGAGCTATACACGTATCAAATAAAAAAGGTCGTAAGCCCCAACGTGAGCTATACACGTATCAAATAGCAAATAGCAAAGGCCGTAGGTCCAACGTGAGCTATACACGTATTAAATAGCAAAAGCCTTAAGCCCAGCGTAAACTATATGTCCATCAAATAAAAAAGGCCACAGGCTCAGCGTAAGCCACACATGTGCCAAGTAACAAAGATGTTTATCATTTAGTCTTTCCTTATCTGTCCATAGCTCAATAGGCTTGTTGGGAATGGTGTAGCTATTTACAACCACTTCCCAAAGATTGATATCCTTCGATCGTAGAAAGGATTTCATCCTTATCATCCAATCTTCAAACCTGTCTCTATTGAACAAAGGTGGTCTATCTAAAGGTTGACCTACTTCTATGACAATGCCTCTGGTCATTGCCATTGATTTCAAAGAAATTGTGAAGTTTCTTTGAAGAGCAACACTGCTCTGATACCAATTGTTGGCCCAGATATGTCCAAGAGGGGGTGAATTGGACACTTAGACAATTTAAAAATTGATTACAATGGCAAAATTAAAGTGCAAAAATTAAGCAAATGTGCATAGTCGATTTATAGTGGTTCGGCTACTTGCTTACATCCACTACCTAACCTCCTCAGTTAGGATTTTGAACCTTATCACTAAGGGATTCTCTTATGAGTGAGAATCAAACCATTACACTTTTTCTCAACTTGCGGGTGTGAGAACAACCGTTACACTGCTCAACTTGCAAGCTTGAGACCAACCTAACCTTTCTCAACTTGCGGGTGTGAGAACTACCGTTTCTCAACTTACGGGTGCGATAAGACCTAACCTTGTTGAATATAAAAATATCAACTCAGTAGTTTATCTAACTACTGTTACAACCTTGATACAATATACAAGATATGAAATTGGGTACAACTGTATCCTATGAACTATCTCTCAAATTTCCCTTTCAGCAAGAATGATATAAGTTAAAACAGTGTTGAACAATTTGAGTAAAAATCGTTCAAACTTTCAAATAGATTTTCAGATAAAGATAAAATGTTAGCACAGTATGAAAATCTTTTGAATAAGTAATGATTCAAATAAAATGCTTTGAAACTAGAATAACTTAAGCTTTTTGAATCAGATGAAAATTTGACTAACTTTTGAAAAGTGTTTTGGCTCAGAGAGTTTTCAGTATCTTAACAGTTTGTTAAGTGCCTGTATATATAGACTTGTAGAGATGAAGCTGTTCATTTGAATTTGAATTTCAAATGTAAACGTTTACTCACAACAGCTAGAATAGATCACGAAAATGGAAACTGCACATTTTATGAATATTTTGATTTTCTCCAGATACACGAATAAGGAAAGTTTTAGAAGATGTGGTTCGTGATTCAGAGAATATCTCTTACAAATACAAAAAATTAATTTTGTACGAAAAGTTATTTTGAAAAGGTGGCTAAAAAGAATGTACATGTCAGAACAACAAAAATATTAGTTCTGTCGTTCTGTTCTTTTGAGCGTGCTTATAGAGCATCAACGTCCTACTGAACAATGAAGTAAAGACACTACTGAATCGTAAGCGTGCTGAATTTCTTTGACAATTAAATGACTTAAAACATGATGGCGCTACTTCGTAGTTAGCATCCTGCTTTGTTTTAACACATTGAACACACGAGGGCGCTACTCAAGAGTTAGCGTCCTGAAATTTAAAAACAGTTTTAAAACAATGTTGAGTACGCTGAAGGACAGTAAGCATCCTGAGGGTTATTAAGTTGATTCTAAAGATGAGGGCACTTCTACACAAGTAGCGTCCTGATAGTTTATTCAACTTATAACTATCAGCGTCCTTAAATATAGAAATCAATTAAAAATAGAAAGAACTTCCAGCAAGCTGAAACTAAGTGAGCGTCCTGACATTCTCAAAGGTTGATAAAAGAAAGGTCGCTACTTACAAGTAAGCGTCCTTATTAATCAATTCAATTTAACCTTGAGCGTCCTAATATTTTATTAGCGTCCTGATAGACTCGACACTTTACTTGAGATGATCAATAGGCTTGTAAGCTCAGTTCCTTGATCTTGATTCTTGATTAATCTGAAACACTTGACAAGATCATTAGATACACAGATTGGAGATACTTGGAATCATCAAAACATTCATGTCATGGGGTTCATTGAAATAACAAAAAAGACCATGCCCATGGCCTAAGGAACGACCCTCGGCAAAGGCCAGCATCTCCCCTCGGCCATGGCCAAAGGATAACAAAACTTGAGTTTTCTTTTTGAAAGTAAGTAGAACAAAACAAAAATACAAGTCATATATTTATAGAAAAAAGTAATTCGAAAAAGCAAGAAACTCGTTTCTATAAGAGGAACCACATTTCTTTTAAAAATACATGCAAAATGACATTCTGCCAAAACACACGGAAACATGTTCCTATGAAAGAAATGCTTGTTGGCCCAGATCTGTCCAAGAGGGGAGTGAATTGGACACTTAGACAATTTAAAAATAATTACAATGGCAAAATTAAAGTGCAAAAATTAAACAAATGTGCACAGTCAATTTATAGTGGTTCGGCTACTTGCCTATGTTCACTACCTAACCTCCTCAGTTAGGATTTTGAACCTTATCACTAAGGGATTCTCTTACGGGTGAGAATCAAACCGTTACACCTTTTTTCAACTTGCAGGTGGGAGAACAATCGTTACACTGCTCAACATACGGGTGTGACGCAGACTTAAGCTTTCTCAACTTACAGGTGTGAGACCTACCGTTTCTCAACTTACGGGTGTGAGAAGACCGGTTCTCAACTTACTGGTGTGAGAAGACCTAACCTTGTTGAATAAAGGAATATCAACTCAGTAGTTTATCTAACTACTGTTACAACCTTGATACAATATACAAGATATGGAATTGAGTACAACTGTATCCTATGAACTATCTCTCAAATTTCTCTTTCAGCAAGAATGATATAAGTTAAAACAGTGTTGAATAATTTGAGTGAAAACAGTTTGAAATCTCAAATGGATTTTTAGATAAAGATATAAATTTAGCTCAATATGAAAATCATTTGAATACGTAAAGTTTCAAAGAAAACTCTTTGAAAACAAAGTAACTTAAACTTTTTTGACTAGATGAAAATTCGACTAACTTTCAAAAAGTGTTTTGACTCAGAGAATTTTCGGTGGTCTTAACATGTTGTTAAGTGCCTACATATATAGACTAGTAGAGATGAAGTTGTTGTTCATTTGAATTTGAATTTCAAATATGAACGTTTACTCACAACAACTAGAATATATCACGAAAATGGCAACTGCACATTTCATGAATATTCTGATTTTCTTTGGATACACGAAAAAGGAAAGTTTTAGAAGACGTGGTTCTTGAACCAGAGAATATCTCTTACAAATACAGAAGGTTGATTTTGTACGAAAAGTTGTTCTGAAAAGGTGGCCAAAAAGGATGTACATGTCAAAACAACAAAAATATCATTTTTGTCGTTTTGTTCCTTTGAGGGCGCTCATAGAGCATCAACGTCCTACTGAACAATGAAGTGAGGGTGCTACTGAATCGTAAGCATTCTGACTTACTTTGACAATTAAACGACTTAAATAATGAGGGCACTACTCTATAGTAAACGTCCTGCTTTGTTTTAAAATCACTTAAACGCACGAGGGCCCTACTCAAGAGTTAGCGTCCTATTTAAAATCAATTTTAAAACAAACTTAAAAGATGTTAAGTTCGCTGATGGGCAGTAAGCGTCCTGAAAGTTATTAAGTTGAATCTAAAGATAAAGGCGCTCCTACACAGGTAGCGTCCTAATAGTTTATTCAACTTATAACTATCAGCGTCCTTAAAGATAGAAATCACTTAAAAACAAAGAGAACTTTCAGCGAGCTGAAACTAAGTCAGTGTCCTGACATTCTCAAAGGTTGACAAAAGGAAGGTCGTTACTTATAAGTAAGCGTCATTATGAATTAGTTCAATTCAACCTTGTGCGTCCTAATATTTTATCAACGTCCTAACTCATCAAGTCCAAGAGGGCACTGCTAAAACGTTAGCGTTCAGAAAGAGCCTATAAAAATAAAATAAAATAAAATAAAATAAAATATTAAAAAAAAAAATTTACTATTTAGGCAACGCCCGAACGTTCAGGCGCATGACAGAACGTTCAGGCGTATGCCAGAACGTTCGGGCATGCATTGCGCCTGAACGTTCTGGCATGCGCCTGAACGTTCTGTCATGCGGCATATCAGAACGTTCTATCATGCACCTGAACGTTCTGGCATGCGCCTGAACGTTCGGGCATGCATTGCGCCTGAACGTTCTGTCATGCGCCTGAACGTTCGGGCGTTGCCCAAATAGTAAATTTTTTTTTTGTGAAATACAGGGTATTACATAAAACATGATATTTTTGGATTAAATCAAATACTTTAGAAATCAAAGAAATACCTTTAAAATGAGACGATCAAAATATGAAAATGATTAAACCTTGCTGAGAGCAAATTAATCGATAGGCATTACATTCTAAGTACTGACAGACTCAAAACTCTACTTGAGATGATCAATAGGCTAGTAAACTCAGTTCCTTGATCTTGATTATTGATAAATCTGAAACACTTGACAAGATCATTAGATACACAGATTGGAGATATTTGGAATCATCAAAACAGTCATGTCATGGGGTTCATTGAAATAACAATGTGTTTTTATGCAAATTCCACCATTTTGCCTGAAACAATGGAAACACATTTCTTAAGAGGAAATGCGTTTCTGTGATTGTGTTCTAAAAACCACTATTCTGAACAAAATGGAGGGAACCCGTTTCTTGACAAGAAATGCGTTTTTGTCTATCCAAGTGAAAAATTTACTTTGGTGCAGAAGAAAGGGGTTTTCCCTGTAGGGAACGCATTTTTGCTATCACAGAACACTGAAACATGTTGTTTTGCCGGATTAAAAATGCAGCATTTTGTTTATTATTGGATGGTGAAAAAGAAAGGCATTAGAGGAAAGCACATCTGCTTGAAGAAGATTTCTCTAGGGGCTATTTTTGGGTTAAAGAATAAGGACTTCAACGGTTGCATTGAGGAAGAAAACAAGAAGGATTTTGCAGCTAATTTGAAGTAAATTGAACACCAACTAGGAGGTGGCACAAGTTAAAACTAAGCTCACAACATTGTCCAACCCACAGTTGAAACCAAATCAAGAGAGTTTTAGTTCTCGGTTTTGGCTCCTGCGCAACAAAAGAGGAGTTCAATATAGTTGGGTGAATTAGTTTATGACACTTGGTCGTGGGGTTGAGTCAAATTCAAGTTGCTATTGTTTGTTTCTTGTTGATTGAATTATCTAAGTTGCAGTTGGTTGATGGGATCGTGTGTGCCTTGAAAAAGTGAGCTGCTACTTTGTTAGACATTGGATAAGGAAGGAGAGTAAGGAGGAGCCATCCCTATAAGTGGCTATATAGCTAAACTAATGAGCTCTCTTAATCATATTTTAAGTTGATTTTAATTGTCCCGTTGAAACAAAGAACATACTCATTGCATTGATGTGTTTTGATTTCACATTTTTCTTTATTGAACTTGATTGTGTAGCTTGAATGATGATGAACTTGATTAATGCAATGATTAGTCTCAATTCTTCTCCAAACATGAGTTAAATTACAAGACTAGGGCATGATGTAGCTTGTTTAATTTTAACATTAGTTCCTAATTGATTTAATTAATGGAAGGTTTTTGCCTCTTTAATTGAGTTTACGTTTTATTGTTTAATGCTTATGAATGCTTGATCAACATTCATTTGATTTTAAATTAGCATGCTAAGGACCGAGAGGTGACATATGCTATGTGTTTGATAAGATGCAAACCATAGAATTAGTATAAAATAGAGATATATCTATATAGTCTATATGGTCTAGATGAATTGCAATTAAACTTAACGACTTTCTAAATGTTCTAATTTTCATCGAGATATAGAAAATTTTCATTTAGAAAGACTTTTAATATTGGTCAAGAGAGATTATTAAATGTTTTAGGGTCATTCTACCTTTAGTTAGAGCAAATGCATCCATTATTATGAAATTGAAAATTCATGTATATTAACAAGTGAAATCATAGCCTAACATTCCATGCTCCTGTATTTCAATCTAAAATCTTCAATTCCAATCTTTGATCCTCTGCCATATTTTTAATTATAAGTTTTAGTATTTTAGTTTTTTTCATTAGTTAATTAGTAACTTCATTTTTGTTTTCCAAATATAGTTATATTTAATCAATTTCAATAGTTAATGTTTTAAATCCACAAGGGAACGATATTTTTTCTCACTCTGTAATACTTGTGCAACTCGTACACTTACAAAAGAATTTTTGAATTTTAAATTTGAAAATAAAATTCAAAACATAGGAACTAAAAAAGGAATGCTTGGATGAAAGGACTTTTGGTCAATATGGTCAAGATTCAAAGGTTGGGTGTTATTACCTGCAGTGGGATCTTTGGGAAGATTGTTAGTGGCATGGTTAGATCAATTAATATAGTGCAAAGCTTGGTGGGTGGATACTATGTTTCAATTCAAATAGCTGGGGTGGATGATAACCAATGGTGGTTTTCGGGTGTATAAGGTCCTCCTATAGCCAATATGTGGTGATCGTTGGTGTCCTAGTGGGGATTTTAATATTGTTAAGTTTATAAATGAGAAGCTAAATAGCCACAAATTAACCCAAAGTATGCATTGATGCTTTAATTACATATTTGGAGCTTAAAGACCCTCCATTTTCAAATGTTAAGTTTACATGGTCAAATTTTAGAGAAACCATGATATGTTGTTGTTTGGATTGCTTTCTCATGACTTTAGGGTGGGAGCTCGAGTTCCCAGTTTATTGTCAAAAGTGTCTCATCTAGGCGGCCTCAAATCGCTATGTTTTGGATACGGTTGTGGTAAATTGGGGACTAACTCCTTTTTCAGTTTGAAGACATATGACTTTTACATGAGGATTTTGGGTTGCTGGCGGCTGGGTGGTGGAGAAAGACTTTTGTACATGGTCAAAAAGGTCACAAATTCATGTTAAGGTTAAATGAAGTAAAAACAACGGTTAAGCAATGAGATAAAATGGTTTTTCGTGTGGACCAAATTAAAGGGAATGCACTAGAAGACTTAATAAGCCACTTGAACAAAGTGGGCCGGTCAACCTAATTGGCGTGAAGTTAGGGTGGATATTCGTAAATGAGCAAAAGATGAGTTGGCTAATATTTACATAGAGAAGAAAAGGAAGTAGCTCAAAAGGTGAAACTAAGGTGGCTTAAGGAGGGAGATTGTCACGACCCACTATACGTGACGTCATGACCTGCACAGAACTCCCGAGTATACCCTCCATCGGTACACTCAACGTCTCGTCAGCTTAATTTAAATACGAATCCCAATAAAACACAAACCTGATATAACATCCATCTAAACATGATCAACAATGAATAAACATATTACATCTCCAAATTTACCAAAAATAAAAGTCTAAAGTCCACAAAATAATACAATCCAACACATCCCATCTTTGTGTTAAATATATAAATACTAGGTGTTATTATGTACATAATATCAAAATACAAAAGAAAATGTACAACACCTACATCAACAAAAACCAAGGGATACTCCGCAGTCAAGCCTTCCTTTACCCTTCCTATCAAATCCTGAAAGAAAAGGGTGAGGTGTGAGCTACAACAAGCTCAGTGAATGTCATTTACAAGGGGCAATATACGTGCATTTATAAAAATCATGGCATGATCATAAAAACATTTGAAGTATCATGGTGATGAATTAAGATTACATACATGCCAATATAATGCATCATGTCATAAACAAGACAATGCATATCATTTATAAGCATGCACATGCAATCCTAACACCTCCTGAGTATGGGGATCAAAGGGCTGGTGCGCGACATACAACACCTGAACACACACACAATACTCGTATTCTAATAGGATTTATGGGGTTGTGCAGCACGTAGGATTAGCCTAAGCTAACCTACCTATACACAAGCCACAAAACCCTCTGCCAGGTACACAACTGGGATCGCCTTCAATGGATTCTCATTAAACTTCCTCAGCATCGATACGTGGAAAACATCATGAACACCCTCGAGCTGAGACGGTAGAGCCAACTTGTACGCCACCAGTCCAATCTTCTCAACAATCTGGAAAGGTCCAATAAACCTATGGGCAAGTTTCCCTCTGAAACCGAACTTCATCTGACCCTTGAGTGGCGAGACCTTAAACAAAACTAGATCTCCCACTGCAAACTCTAACGGCCGATGCCAGTTATCGTAATAACTCTTCTGTCTGTCCTGAGTCGACTTCAGCCTCTACAAATCAACTTGACTTTCTCTGTCTGCTTAACAACTGCATCAGGACCCCATAACTGCGTATCACCCACCTCGTACCAACAAGCTGGAGATCTACAGGGTCTTCCATACAAAGCCTCATACGGTGCCAAACCGATGCTTGCCTGATAACTGTTGTTGTATGCAAACTCACACAAGGAAAAATGCTCACTCCAACCACTACCGAACTCTAAAATGCAAGACCTGAGCATATCCTCCAGCATCTGAATCACTTTCTCGGATTGATCATTTGTCTAAGGATGAAACGCTGTACTGAGTCAGAGACGGGTCCCAAATCGAGTCTGCAAAGCCTGCCAAAACCTCGATGTAAATCGTGGATCTCGATCCGACACGATAGACAAGGGCACTCCATGAAATCTCATGATCTCTCTCACATATAATCTGCTCAGTCTATCCACAGAGTCTCTGGCGTCATAGGAAAGAAGTGTGCACTCTTAGTCAACCTATCGACCACAACCCAAATGGCATCAAATCTGCCCTGAGACCTCAACAATCCCATGATGAAATCCATCGTGATGTGCTCCTATTTTCACTCAGGTATGGGTAATGGTTGCATCTGACCTCCAGGCTTCTGTTGTTCACCCTTAAGTTGTTGGCACACCTTACATCTCTGCGCATACTCAACAATACTCTTCTTCATCCCATGTCACCATACAGATCTTTCCATGTCATGGTATATCTTGGTAGCCCTTGGATGAACAATATACTGAGACCTGTGAGCTTCTCGAAGTATCTCAACACGCAACTCAGCATCATATGGGATCCATAGTCACCCTCTATACTGCAAGACATCATCTGGACCAATCTGCCAATCAACATGTTTAACATTGTCTGCGTATCTATGGTACATGTCATAATCCGGATAATGTTCCTATAGATCTCTAACCCACGAAATATGGGCATCAGTAAACTGCACGTGCATCTGAGCACATATCTCAGTACGGGGTGTGTCCGAGAGTATACTCATCATAGTCACTCTCTCAAGTAAATGCCACTAATGGGCTATCTGAAAAGCAACCACCTGAGTCTCTGCTCGCCTACGACTCAAAGCATCAGCCACAACATTGGCTTTGCTAGGATGATACTCCAAAGAGAAATCATAATCCTTAAGTAACTCGAGCCATCTCCTCTGCCGCATATTTAACTTCTTCTGATAAAAAAGATACCTCAAACTCTTATGATCAGAAAACAAAGTGAACCTCTCACCATAAAGGTAATGCCTCCATAGCTTCAGTGCAAACACAATAGCTGCCAGCTTCAAATCATACACAGGGTAGTTGTGCTCATGCACCTTAAGTTGTCTAGATGCATATGCAACCACTCGACCCTCCTGCATCAGCACACATCCCAGACCTAAGAGTGATGCATCCGTATAAATCACCAACTCCTTCCCAGGCTCTGGAAGAATCAACACTGGAGCTGTAGTCAACCTCTTTTTCAATTCACTGAAAGCTCTTTCACAGGTATTTGACCACGTGAAGGTCACGTTCTTCTGAGTCAGCTTAGTCATCGGTGCGGCTATGGTGGAAAAGTCTTTCACGAATTTCCTGTAATAGCGAGCTAAACCCAGAAAACTACGAATCTTTGTCATTGTGGTAGGTCTTGGCTAATCAATGATCGCCTCAACCTTAGCAGAATCAACTGAAATACCCTCTGCACTAACTACATGACTCAAGAATTTTACCTCGGTCATCCAGAAATCACACTTGCTCAGCTTGGCATACAGCCTATGCTCCAACAATGTCTGCAAAGTAACTTTGAGATGACGCTCATGATCTTCTTTAGTCTTAGAATAAATTAGGATATCATCGATGAAACTATAATGAACTGGTCAAGGTACGGTCTGAACACTTTCTGCATCAAATCCATGAACATAGCTGGTGCATTAGTCAACCCAAAGGGCATCACCAGGAACTTGTAATATCCATACCTCCTTCGGAAAGCAGTCTTCGGAACATCCTCATCTCTAATCCTCAACTGATGGTACCTAGACCTCAAGTCAATCTTTGAAAATAACTTGGCCCCATTCAGTTGGTCAAACAAGTTATCAATACTAGAAAGTGGATACTTGTTCTTCACAGTCACCTTATTCAGTTGACGGTAGCCTATGCACAATTGAAGACTTTCGTCCTTCTTCTTGACGAACAACATAGGTGCTCCCTAAGGTGACATACGAGGAAAATAAATCCCTTGCCCATCGGCTCATCAAGCTAGGCTCTGAGTTCGTTCAACTCTTTCGGTGCCATACGATATACGGTGGAATGGAAATGGGTTTTTGTTGGTCCCACCCAAGAGGGGGGTGAATTGGGTGCGATGGTCAATTTTAAAAAGGTCTTCCAATAACTTAGTGATTTACATGAGTGTATTGAAATTGGATGCAAAAATGAATACAAACTAAATTGCAAAAGTGAGACACATGATTTATAGTGGTTTAGCTGCACCTACGTCCACTACCTAACCTCCTCAGTTAGGACTTTAACCTTATCACTAAGGGATTCTCTTACGGGTGAGAACCAAACCGTTACATCTATCCTTTTACAAGTTAAAGGCAAACCTATCCTTTCATGGGCTAAGGATAAACCATTTTCCTTTTTTCGAGATTAGGAAAAACCCATGTTCCTTTTACTAGCTGAGGAAGAACCGGTTGTCTTTTAAAGGCTGAGTGATAACCTATCCTTTTTAAGGTTAAGGACACACCTATCCTTTTGCTGGATCAGGATGAACCGGTTTCCTTTTTCTAGGCTGAGGAAGAACCCATGTTCCTTTTACGGGATCAGGAAGAACTGTTGTGATTTCAAACCTGAAATCACTTAAGTGTACCACGTTCACTTGTCCTAGTTGTTTCACACTGAAACACACCAGAATTACAACACAAATAATGTTGGTTCTAACAAAGTAGAACACTTTACAATTAAGCACATTACATATCATTACAAATATATGAAGTATGAAATAGGTAATGCTAAGTTGAAATACACTTACAGTCTTTTACCTTCCAATGTTTGGTATTGCTTAAGTGCAGTTTCGAAAAGCATGAATGATGTGTTATGAAGATCAGTGCTTCTTCGAAAATAATATAATACCATAAAACATTGAAGTTGAAAATCAAAAGACTAGTGTATACATAGACACAGATAGTTTTCAAAGTAGATATAAAATATAAGTATGAAAACTTCTAGTTATCTGATCAGTAGTTAACCAATTACTGATATAGTTCAATACAGTACTTAAGATATGAAATCAAGTACAACTGTATATCTTGAACTATTTCTTAAATTCTATCTCCAGCAAGAATGATACCAAATATGAATCAGTGCTAAGAATTTGAGTAGATACCAATAAAGATAAATTTTCAAAGATAAAATATAATTGAAGCTCAATATGAAAATCTATTGTAATCGTAAAGGTATCAGTGAAAAATACTTTGAAAGATTAGAAAATGAAATTTATTTTGACACAGACTAACTTTCAAAAAGTATTGGCACAACACAAAGTGATTGGCAAGTTGTTTGGTCCTAAGTGTTAGTATTTATAGACTTAGTGGGACATAGTCGTTAGACATTTGAAGTTCAAATAATGCGAACGTTTTCACACAACGACTAGAATGTTATATGAAAATAGCAACTGCAATTTTCACTAACATTCTGGTTCTTTTCAAATTTCATGAAAGAGGAAAGCTTTAGAAGAACTTTTTTCATGTATCAGAAAGGGTCTCTGATAAGTCTGAAAGGACTCTGTACAAGTGTCTGTTTTGAAAAAGTAAACTAACGTAGTGTACTCATTCGAACAGTGACGGTAGTTGAATTAGCGTCCTGGTTTCGTAATCAGTATCCTAATGCATAATATCAACTTTGTCATTTTCTTCCTTGAGGGCGCTTACTACGTATAAGCATCCTACTAAACACTTAAGTGAGGGCGCTAATAACTCGTAAGCGTCCTGACTTACTTATGACTTTAGACGACTTAAACCTTGAGGGCGCTAATGCACAGTTAGCGTCCTGCTATGTTTTGAAACTATTAAGTGCATGAGGGCGTTACTATCCGAGTAAGCGTCCTATTTTTAAAACATAAAACAAAACATGAGGGCGCTACATTACATGAGTGTCCTACTAGATAAAAACATAACATAAGGACGCTACTACTATGTAAGCGTCCTGTAAGTTAAGACATTTAAAAACATGTTGAAGGACAATCAGCCTCCTGAAAGTTATTAAGTTGATTTCCAAAAGTGAGGGCACTCCTATCCAGTAAGCATTCTAATAGTTTGATCAACTTATAACCATCAGCGTCCTCAAAGAAACATTCTTTGAAGAACTTAAACAAATCTTTTAGTGAGTTGATGATGAGTCAGCTTCTTGACAGCTTCAAAGGTTGACTAATAGATAAGACCGCTACTATACGAGTAAGCGTCCTGATTAATTAGTTCATTTCTCCCTTGAGCATTATCAGCGTCCTAATGACCTATCAGCGTCCTGACTTAACAAGTTCAGGAGAGCGCTGTTATTTCATTAGCATCCTAAAAGTCTCTTTGAAAACAATTTTGACTTGCAATAAAATATTTGATAAATGTGAATAAAAACTCGGTATATTTCAAATTAAATATATAGTATTAAATTTCTTGAAATATAGTTAAGACATCAAAACATGCAGATTTAGAAAACATATGAAAATGATATATGAATGGTTTTGAAAAATATTTTGAGCAATAACGATTAGAGAAAGATATACCTTAAATACTTTGTGTATTTCTATTTTCTCTTAACCTTTAAATCCAACTCTTCATTATGAGATCCTCAATAGGAATAATTCAGAGTTGAATAACTTGAACGTTGATCGAGAAATGTAGTCTTGAAGCTTGATCGAAATGTCCAAGAGAAGTAATCTTGAAATCACGATGTGATCGTTGAAGTTCATTAGTTGAAACGAGCTTGATCGTTGGATGTAAGCTTTGACTTCCTTGATTGAATCGTTCCTTGGCTTTTTGCTTTTCCTTTGGTGCGGAGATAAGTTCTTGAAACACGTTCATTAGCACCGCAAAATACTTTGTTTGTGATCATCAAAATATACTTCATTAAGTATACTTTAGGGATGTGCTAATGATGAACCATATAGGTTAACAGTTTTGTTCCAGGCAGCTCAATGATAAAGTCTACCTCTCGCTTAGGCGGCAAGCTAGGTAACTCATCGGAAAAAACCTCTGGGTACTCATTGACTACAGGAATGTCTGCTACCTGAACACCCTAACTCACATCATCCACTGGCCTCAAACCGGCCATCGTAGCAACCTCATCATCAGTGGCTAATCTACCCTGACTAGGTGGTCTCGATGCAACCCTGCCTCGAAAAACAAAAATTGGCTCTCCGGGTATCTGAAAGACAACCCTCTTGCCGAAGTAATTAATGTGAGCGTGATATGCTGCCAGCCAATCCACACCCAATATGACATCAAACTTGAGGAACTCTAAGACTCTAAGGTCAACAGATATCTCATGGTCCTCGAATCTCACAATGCATCCCACACATACCATGTTAGGGTAAATCCTGTAATACCCTAGGTTTGCACAAAAAAATAAAAAATAATAAATAATTTTTGGGGCACATGATCGAACGTTCAGGCATCACGCCCGAACGTTCTGGTGCAATTTTTCCTATTTATGGATCCCCTCCCCCTCCTCATTTCTCTCACCAAAATCACTCCTCCTTGTGATTTTCCTTCTCTATTTCACTCATTTTGAGTTTTTGTCTTCTTTTTTGAGACTCTCTTCCCGAGACTCTCTGTGCGGTGCAACGCGGTTCTGCCCGGGGGAAGGCGCCAGTTTTCAAAGAAAGTTTTATCTGAAGGTGGGGAATGAAACATAGGTTTGCGTGTCTTATAACTTTTATTAAAGTTTACATTCATTTATCATTATGTCTACTATTTATTTACACTGCATTATTGCGTATAATGTTTATACTTGTCATACTTATGCCTGTATATTTGGAGTTCATGTATTACAATGTTGTTATGCCGGATTAGTGGTCAATCTGGCTCAACCAGACTCAGTCTTGTCCTCAGTAACTTTAAATAGTGAACGGGAGGCAGCGTGCTGCTCTAGACGATTGGTATTTAAGTATACCTCGTGTCTTACCTCTCAACTGGAGACTGATCTGGTTGGTTTTATTTGAAAGCTATCAGCTTATACAAGTAATATTGAATGTCTTAACCTTGCACGTTGTGATACCAACCCTAATAAGGATCACCAAACGTTGCCAAATCCTGTCTAAATGTTAAGTAAAGACCGAACCAGTTCATGCATTGGCATCATACATAGCACCACCTAGGGATGTATGTGGTTTATGATTCATAGAATAGTTAATAGCAATGCTCGCTATTCATTATATTTCTCTTGAGAGGGACGTACAATGAGAACCTGGCTACTCCTGGGGAGGGACATCTGTACGTGAATCCAGAGCATCGTTCCTAAGGAGGGACGTACAATGAGAACCAGGTCACTCCTGGGGAGGGACATCTGTACGTGAACTCAGGTGATATACAATCATCAAACCAATACGAGACGGTGTTACATACATGTTGGATTGATTATGATGCTTTGATGTGTATTTAAGATATTTGATTATGAAGTTTGCTTTATTAATTGTTATATTCACGAACTATTTTATCCACTGAGCGTGTAGCTCACTCCGTTGTTATCCAATTTTTCAAAGGAGATTAGGGTGGACTGGGTGCAGGTTTTTGGGCCCACATTTTGTACCTTTTGTGTTATTCAATGGGAATTTTGGGAGAATGTTCCCTTAACTATTTCATGTACAAATATATTCTGAAATTAATGAAATCAGACTTGTACTTAATCGTGTTTTCGCGCACTCTGCTATCGTTATGATGCCAATTCGCGCCCCGTCCGTGAGTGTCCTGCCGGTTTAGGGGCGTCCGGGCGGGGTGTGACATTTAATGGTATCAGAGCGTAAGGTCCACGGCCTGCCCAAGTCCACCAAATTAGGGGAAGAAATTATTTATTAGATATATATATCTCTAGAACTATATATATATAAATTATATATAGTTGAGATTTATATTAAATATATATCTAGAAAACTATATAGTTTCTATATAGTTTAGATTTATATATATATATATATATATAGTATGAAAACTATATATATAGTTCATGATTAAATATATATATCTATATATCTATGTATATATGAAATATATATATCATATTGCTAATGGAGAATGTGGATTAAATGATGGTATAAACATCAAGAGAAAAATAGAAAATATTGTCCAACGGACAAAACATAAATCTTAAAAATGTTAGGAATATATTTTGTCTTTCACAAGTTTATTTTCCTTTCAGCAAAATAATGGCCTTAAGTGAAGGAACGACTTCCGGTAGTAGGGAACCAATTCCCACCAGACTCAAGGAATTTTTCAAAAGGGAGGTTATGACTATGAGGAGTTTCGACAATAGAGATCTCCGCCTCCGTCCGATCCTTCACAAAAAACTCGCAACACTGTAGTGGTTGAACATAACAAAAGTTGAGGGTTACGTCTCATACAACTTAATAAAATCCTTCTACGAAGCCATGTATTGCGTAGGACTTCAAGAAGATGGGATCAACCCTGTTTTGGAGACAACGGTCAGGGCAACAAAGATTTCTATCAAAGTCGAAATTATTACGGGACTTATGCAAATTCCTATTGAAGATAGAATTATTGATCCACACGAACCCCAGATAGTTGCAGAGACCGCGGAGTCCAAAGAACAGTTGTTCAATTCCCTCGCCAAAAAGCCGTACACCCAATCGACGTACGCCCACTTCCCAAACAATCTCCTTAAACCACCTCTTGCAGGCCTTGAAAAGATCGTATTCGACAACATCTTGCCGAAAAAGGTGACTAGAGGTGCTATGTCAAGGGCTCAACTTCTTGTGTTATACCGCATAGAAAAGAAAATTAAGGTCTCCTTACCTCACATCATCATCTAACAAATGTTGCGGGTGATTCAAAACCCTTTAAGGTAGGAACTCCTCGGCTCCAGAGTCTTGATCATGAGGATGCTATATAAGGCAAACGTCAACACTTTAGATGAGTCTTCGAAGGAGATCACTGAGGCGGTTACAACATCCTCTATCTTCAAGATATTTGTCACAAGTGGAGGGGTGACAGACGAAGAATTATTCGGCCCGACTTTAGGAGGAAATGGCGAAAGCATTAGAGACGAAAGTCGATGCAAGATTCATGTTAGGGAGGTACCAAATAACGAGCCAAACCAGGACCCTACGTCAAACCGAGCCCCGAATAATGGTCAAACTGATCACCTATTCTCTGAGGAAGAATTCTTTGTCAACCTAAATCAGGATAGACAAAGAGTTCCAGCAAATCCACCTTCCTAGAACATGCCAACTCAAGGCAACACTACGTACCAAAGGTTTCCAACTCCTGAGTACCGTATCGGCCAATTCCACAAGTTTCGGTGAACGAACAACAACAAAATTGTGCGGCACCAAATTTTGGAAGACAGGACATCCCAATGAGCCCATTGTAAAATAATGAGTCGGGCTCAGCCCAGGCCTTGTAAATGGCCCAAAATACGTAGTATCTCTTCTTGAGGAAACTCCTGAGCTTCTCTCTATTCATTCCATCGACAATCAAGGTACTTACTTTCTCCCTGCGACTGAATTAGGGTTTCATTTTCAATTTTTTGCATTTTTTGTTTTAAACGACTGTCTTAGTGATATGTTCTTCGATGCAAATTCGCGCTATCGATAATCTTCTACCAGTTTTTTCTTTGTAAATAATTGTTGCAATTCCCTAATCGATTTGCAGTGCTAAGCTAGTAATTTTCTACCAGTTTCCTTTGTGAGTAATTGTTGCAATTCTAACAAAAAAAAACAGCTTTATTTGAGCTCATGCTACACGTTGTTGAAATCAACCTTTTGTGACATTCTTAAAATATGATTTTTGGAAATATAGTGTGGACCATCTATTTGACTAAAGTCCATAGAGAGTCATTTGTTTATGTTCAAAATTTACTAGTTACGTTCTTTTGTTTTTACATAACAACAACAACTGAACCTCTCAACAAGGTTTTTTTTTTTTATATCTTTGATTTTCAGTTCTTAGAGGTTTTAATTCTTCATTATTTTCTACAATATAGACTACTCAATTCACTGTGCTTCTGCTCATTTAATTATGTGATTCTCACCTTGGTAAGTTTTGCTACTTTAGTTTCTAGTTCATTCTCCATTTTCTCTCTCTCTCTCTATGTAGAACCATTCAAAGTCGTAATTTCTTTAGAATAAGAAAAATAGTTTGGTTGAGAATAATGTATTTTTTATTTTTTTGAAAATTTCTTCCCAATCTTTAGTATTTTGTTTGGGGGTTTGTTTTGTGGGTGTTAGAAAAAAAAAATTCTTTATTATCGTTACTTGGATTGGAGATCTAGGTTCAATTTTATATTTTCTCTATATTGTTGCCATATTTTGTTTGATGATCTTTTATGAATTGATTAGTTGTACTGTTGTAGTTCTATCACTCAAATAGAAGGTGTTACTTTTTCTTTGCATTTGCATTTCCATGTCTTTATTTTACTTTGAACACTTATAAATTATGCAGAGAATGTTCGACACCACCGTTTGTTGCAGCTAGAGAAATATGGGTTTCTCATGTGTAATGTTGACGTAAAGATTAGCTTGTAGTAACATCTAAGTTTGGGTCTTCTGCTATAATTGATTTTTTTTTCTTTTGTTCTTTGCTTACCCAAAAAAAAAAAAATTGTGGCCTTTTTTAATTGACGAGCTGTTTATGATGAGAATAAATTGATGGAATTTTGTGGTTTAAACTGGATCTCAGCTGTAAGACAACCGATAAATGAACCACTAATGGAAAAAAAAATTGCCCTACAGTTCTTCTATGTCGTCAAGTCAATGAAATTTGTATTCTGTTAATACAAATGTTAACTTCTTTTTTTATATTTTTTATTTTTTTGAATCTAAAATGTAAATATCATGCAACAAATTTGGTTTCATATCTCAAACTCCTGTATTTGGTGTTCTCATGTTTCGACAATTCTCAGTGAACAAAATAAGTCATCTGTTGGCTATTTCTAAGTTAGAATTAACCAAGAGGCACATTTAACTCCAAGTTCCTACTTTTTTAAATATAATTACTTATTTAGTATAGAATTTCTATTTTTTAATGAAATCTAATTTTAAGTTGATTCTAAATTTTAGGTTGGCACCTACTGAAAAATTAATAAGAGTTTCAATAATTACTTTTAGATGATTTGAAGTAAACTAGATTTGGTAACTAAGTTCTTCAATTTCATTTCATGGGTCCAAACAATCAGAGCTATTTTCCATGTAGTTAATTGGTACCTGTTATATTGTTTAAAACATTTGCTTGGAATTTTTTTTTCCAAAGAATTTTGCATCCAGATTATATATTCATACTACTGTACTTTGATGATATTGTAAAATGATGCTTTGTATATTGCATTGTGCAGAAGATATTTATTTTCCAGAGATCTCCTGTCGTATCATATAATAGGGATGAAGCAACTGCTTTCCTTCTCTACTATTATGGCTCGGTCAGTATCTAATACTCTGTTGAAGGGCATTGCGGGTGTACCTGCTACTCATTCCTTGAGAACAATGGCAGATTTATGGATTATGATTAATCTTACTTTGTAATCTTTGTTGCAATGTGGACCAGCCCTGTAAGAAGAGACAGCTCGTTTAGTTGAGCAAGACTATTGAGAAATATCCATATAATTTCAATGCTTGGGAGCTTGTCTTTCCAAGCCACTGACTGGAAACTCCATTTCATGGGTTGTCGTGGATGCTAATACTCTAAATTTGATGTTACTTATGTTTACTGTTTTATGACTTAGCCACTGGCCATTTTTCTGGAATCAAATCCTTTTTTTTCCTAGATCATTCACTCCAACCTATAAGTGAAATGATCTTCTATCTCATTCTAGATCATTCACTTCAGCCTATAACTGTAATGATCCTCCCTGGCGGGGTATATCATCCTCATCTTGTCAAATCTTCACTCATGGAAGATTCAACCACACCTCTAGAGTATTTTAACTTGGCTCTAGCACGGGCCTTTGAGATATTCAATGCATGCTAATTCATAATGATTTACACAGATGCAATTCCATAATAACATTTCACGAGTTTCAATATACAAGTATAATTTAATATGATGACACAAGTGATAAACATAAGGAACAACTACTCACAACCAAGCCATGCTAGCTATGCTATCCACACACAGATCAACACCAATACCAATCCAAGATCCTACAAACCATATTCACATATACATACATTAATTATCATGATCGTCTCCATTTCCCATAATCAACATCGAATTCCATACACAAAACTCATATCCAATTCCAACATATAACCATGTGTCTCAACCTCTCATGCCATCACACAAGTGTATCCTTCTTAAACCCATAATTTAATTCAATTTGGGTCCAATTAGACAAATCTCATGTCAATTTAATCAATTGACTTAACTTAGGTCAAAAGCCCCAATTTTGGGCAAAGTCCCATAATCATGACCTTAGGCAATTTGTACTACACATAGGGTTTTCAACATGCATAACCACCAATTTACACCATCATTCATTTAGAATGAACCATTTATTTAACATAGTTTACATGCACACCATATGGAAAACCCTAAGTCAACTTTCTAGTTTTAGGTCCATTACAAACAACCCCACCAATTTCTGGCTAGAAATTGGGGGTTTCACCATTAATGGGTTCTAAACTACACCTAATCTCACATACATAACATGCAAGGTCTAACTCATACAAGTGTTCATCCACCACCCCTTCAAATCAGAGATTTGAGTGTAGAGAACACTCTATGGATGTAGATCTAGGTCAAGGAAGGTTATTTTCACCATTAGCAAGCTCAAAAGAGCACGTGCAGACCAACCCTAGGTTAGGAACACTTCCAAACCACCAACCTTGCCATTTCTTAGATCAAAATAGAGCTCATTACCATGATTCAAAGAGAATTTGTGAAAGAGGAAGGTAAATCACATTTACCTTGGAAGAGATTGAGCAAGAATCACCTAGAAACCTCAAGTTTCTCTCCTCTTCACTTTCTCCTATTCTTTCCCCTCTCTCAAGTGCTCAAAGTGTTAAATGAGAGGCAAATGAGAGTATACTTGGTTTAATACACGAGTGGGGCCCTCACAAGAATTGCCCATTTTTCATTTTTTTCCAATTGGAACGCGTTTCACGACTGTTTTTTGGCTTGGAAGCTTCTCGGCCATTGTGGAACGCGTTCCAACACTGTTGGAAAACACATCGGAAATACGCATATAATATGTCAATTTTTATGTAAAAATGCATTTCGGACTCATTTTTAATATCCTCCAAGTCCATTTGACACACCAATAATTAGTTATCACTAAATCAAGTACATAACACATCATGCACATCATCAAACAAGCACACATAGCGTGCACACCCAACATGCATCATACCAAGCACTTGCACATAGAGTTTGGGCACAATGCAAATGAGACATGGCCTAGACGAACGAATTTTCGGTGCGTCACACATATAGTGTGATTTGATGAGAACAGGCCCAGGAATATGCAAATCTTGAGGTTTAGAGGGATGCTTCAAATTCAGTAGTATGGGATTTTAAGTGTGGACAGCATTAGACTTTTGAGGAGGGGTTCTTATTAAAAAGAAAAATAAAAGGAAAGACAGCAAATGGATGCCTCAAAATAACATACAGCCAACATAGTCGTGGAGCTGTAGAACAGATTTATCACCAACTGTTTTTTGCTCCAAATAGTAGATATTTGAAATTTACAAATGTGAAATAAAATTTTTAGGAAAATTCTTTTATTATCTTGCATTTTTGTCTTGAGTTATTTATGATGAAACCAATCAGCTTAGTAGTAAACTTTACAATTCTGGCATTTTTTCATCTGTTTGTAATGTCTTTGTGATGTATGTTGGCTACAGATGTTCCATTGAGCGCGAGAAACATTTTGGAAGACATTGAGCTGAAGAATGCAGTAAAATCCTTCAGGTAATTCGGCTGTGTTTCTACAGTAAACCATAGGAAATAGGTTTGTTTTTTCATGTCATTTTGCATATAATTCTAAGAATAAGTTAACCATCTTTCGCAGTTGCTGGCCCACATTTCCACAATTATTCATCAAAGGGGAGTTCTTTGGAGGATCGGATATTATTCTCAACATGCACCAGGTACGTTATTTAACAAGTAATCTTGTTTATGATCTTTTCTTTGTTCTAATTCAATAAATTTTTCTACAGACTGGAGAATTGAAGGAGAAGCTCGAGGATGTTGCATCTGAAGCCAACAAAGAAAAGTCAGGATAAAAAAAGTAGTCCACTGCATTTGGAAGTTCTTATCTGTCTTCTACGTTTCGTTTTTTGTTTTTTTCTTCTTTTATATGAAAGAGCAGGAATCAGAGCTATGACGTTTTTGTTTTATGAATAAAAAAGTTTTAAGCATGTTAATTGAGCAAAGAATAATTCTGCAGAATTGATTTGATTGCTTTTATTCATTTACCTATCTACTCTTTCTTTGTTGTTATCAATCTGTTAAATATATAGCAAATGATACCAATATAGCTGGCTTGTGCGATCTTGCAGATACCCTCTTAGACAAAAGAAGAGAAGAAACAATAGAAACAAGCCAAAGGACTTGCTTATATTAATTTAAGACTGGCGAAAGGTAGTTCATTCACAAGCAAGCATACAGTCCCTTGCTAAACAGAATTTTCTTGGGACTCCCAAATGTTCAGTTATAGAAAGAACTAAGAGTCGTAGAAATAGGGTCTTTTGAGTTTGAGCTTTAGCAGTGGCATCATCTTCTCTGTGAGAGGTGGGTCAGAATAATTTCCCGTGAGTATTTGTAACGATACATATTGATTTGCAGCCTCAGTATAGTGTATTCCATCCCAGCTTAGATACTTGCTGCTATCATCACACCCTTTGGCTGTCACCATACTCCCATTCAAATTCTTTGTTTGCCCACAAGAAATCCTGCTGTCATAGTTCAATGGAGGACCCCCAAATCCACAGCAAGCCATAATAGGTTGCTTAAATCCTGAAAATTATTGTTAATACAATGGTAAGCTTCTTCTTCAGTATAATTTTTTTCCATAGTACAGATGGGGAAAGTTACTGATACTTACCATATAAAGAATAGTTTGAAATGAGGTTTTGTTTGATTGAGAATATGTCAATGTAAGTAACAGTTGCATCTGAAAATTGGCTCTGTATATTCTTACAGAGAGCATGAAGCTGCAGATTGAAAAGCTTAGCAGCCCGGTTGTGCGAGCTCACACACCCTAGCTCATCAAGTTTAGAAGAGTCCTTTCCGAATGCTGCGACATTTTTAGGTAAGCATCCAATGGGACTGGTGTTTTGGATCAAACACTTCCTAGCCCCTTGGTCATATAATCTCTGAAACCAAAATTAGTCATTAGCTTGATCAGAAGTGAAAAAAATCAATCAATAAATCACTCTTTTTATATCTTTAAGTGAAAGATCTTCTGACCTTAATTCCTGTTTCAAATTCCAATAGAATAGTTGGAATTAAAGCAAGCACTTGGTCCTGTGATTTCGAATAAAATGCACCATCAATATCGTTTTGGCCGATATCGAACATGTAAATCCCCTGTTTGAAATAATCTTCTTGGGGGATGAAGTTATCTAGCTTCTTACCTACGTGGATTTAAGAAATGGGTATCAGTGTAACTGCAATATTGAAATTTTATTGCTTTGTTAGATGGTACTTGCTTCAAGGTATAAATTTCTTGAATCAAAAATTTATGTTCCTTTCTCTGGTCTTTCTAGGATATATCATGCAACATATATCTCAGAAACGGAGCACTACTCTTCAAAATAGTAAGTTGTTTAGGAAGAAGAGAACTTGGAAATGATTCTATGACTGTTAACATATTATGATAAAGTTGCAGCTTTTGAAGGTAAGCGAACAAAACCTTTGGTTAGTAATTCAAGAACTCGAGCCTTGAAGCGAAGAAACTGAGACTCCTGAGTCCCAAAAGAAAAGGGACTGATGGAAGCTGCAGTTGCAGGGAGAATAGTAGAACCTGCAGCCGTAAAGTTACACCCTGTTCGTAAACTTGGTGCACCAATGGAGTCCAAGTAAATGTTCAGGAACGATAGGTCCATTGCATCCACTGCAACCATAAACAAAATATAGCCTTCATGTAACTAACACCATTACCCTAAAAACTAGGTTATGACTCATGATCAATTTGAAATCAAGTTTGCTAGTAAAAGAACTGATTTATGAAATTGTTTATGTTAATCCTCTGTGATACCAATCATTAGTATATAAACTCTGCTTATCACGTTGTCATCATTTAGTTATATTATACAAATAGAGACAATCTTGTCTGAAAAACTGAAAATTGCTTGCATACTTAAGAAATCAACGATTAAACGCCCATCGCAGAACCGCCCAGTTGGCTTATGAAAGTATATTTGCCCATTAAGGGACTCAAGATTAAGGCCAAGCCTTGCAACAAGCTCTCCTGTATCCAAATTCGAGTCGCCAAAGTTGAAGACAGCAGGATAATTGAAATCTATTGTTTCAACCATAGCCCATAAAATGGATATTAAGATACATGTTTATAGAGGAGGGTGTTTGGCGAGTCTTGAGTATTTGCTTGATACTTAGAAGACACATCTATGGAATGTTATATACTTTTCAACTATTGATTGAAAGTTTTTTTAGAGGAGGGTGTTTGTGTAAGACAATAGGGTTTCTGTAGAGAGTTCAAAGATATGTATTTTTCTCTAAAAACAGAGGCAATATATAGACAGTTACATCCTAAAATTAGGTCCTAAATTATTGAAACAAATTGTTTCTATATTTACAGAATCTATTACTTTCTATATAGCTTGTTTCTATATATACAAAATCTATTACTTTCTATATGCAGACACTCCCCCTCAAGTTGGTGCATAGATGTCTATCATGCCCAACTTGTCAATTATACCATGAAACACCTTCCCTGAAACTGCCTTTGTGAGCATATCAACCAGCTGACTCTGGGATTGAATAAATGAGAATTGTATAATCTTTTCATCGAGGTTCTCCTTAATGAAATGACGATCAACTTCAACATGTTTAGTGCGATCATGTTGAACAGGATTTTGTGCAATTGCGATGGTTGCCTTATTATCACAGTGGAGATTCATAGGTGTAGCATATTCAATCCCCAAGTCCCTCAGTATATTCCTTATTCATAATAATTCGCATACACCATGAGCCATACCTCGAAATTCAGCTTCAGCACTTGATCTTGCTACTACCTTCTGCTATAGATATAAGAATGCGAATTGTGTTGATCTTGGCCACTGGTGCAAAAGTATCCTAATAGTCTACTCCATACCTTTGAGTATATCCCTTCGCAACTAGTCGGGCTTTATATCTATCAATGCTTCCATCTGGTTTGAGTTTCACCGTGAACACCCACCTACATCCAATTTGCTTCATTCCTTTAGGCAGTGAAACAAGTTCCCAAGTGACATTCTTTTGTAGAGCCTCCATCTCTTCGTTCATCGCCTTTCTCCATTTTGGATCAGCCAATGCATCCTGCACATTACTAGGAATAGAAACTGTGGATAGTTGATTAACAGTAAATGCATATGATTCAGTCAGCCTATGGGAGGACACATAGTTGTTAATTGGGTATTTGGTCTTGGCTTCAGGATTAGGTTCATATTGTTTTTTTGGAACTCCCCTATTCAATCTTTGTGGATATCTAGGAGCTATATTTTCTGCAGGAACATTAGACTCTCCAAACACAGGATTCATACTTACCTGAGGAGGAACATTCTGGGTTGATTCTTTAGTTAATGGTGTAGATGGGGGCAACTCTGAGGGTATCGGTGGTGATTCACTCTCGGTTTCATGGTTGTGATCACAACCTTGTTGCACATCATGCTTAAAATGTTCATTCACCTCTTCTAACTCAATAAACTCATCACCTCCGCCACTTTCTTGTTGAATATTCTCTTCATTCACCTCTTCTAACTCGATAAACTCATCACCTCCGCCATTCTCTTCACTTGAGCTCTTCCCCTAAAGAGAATTTCTAGAGACTCCCCCGGAGTAATAAGGCTCTAATTCTCGGAAGAGGCATCTAGAGTCACATGTAGCTTTCGGGTTTGTGGATCATAGCACCTATATCCTTTTTGAAAGTCAGAGTAGCCAACAAAGACACATCGTTTGGCACATGGATCAAGTTTATTTCGCAAGATTTTGGGAATGTGAACATATACGGTACATTCAAAAACTCAGGGTTCAAGATTCGGAAGATATCTAATGTGAGAGTATTAGACAAGATAACAGATCCTTCCCCAGTAATAGGGGAGGTGCTACCATTGGCGGTGGAAATAACTAATTGAGGAGAAGGGAGAAAAAATTTTAACTGACTGAAATCCCACGTCATGTGATCGGATGCACTTGTATCAATAATCCAAGTTCTATTCTTGGAAGTTGCAGAAAATACAGATGCTTTACCAATAATACCTTGATGGGCAACATTTGCCGTAGGCAGCGGCTGATTTTCTTCTGAGGATGTCATCATAGCTTTCCCAGTATTTAATGCGACAGCGACTGGTTGTTGTTGTTTAGACGGCTCGAGACCTTTCTTCTTTGAATTCGAATTTGATTTCTTAACAAAACCCTCGATATTGTATATCACAGTAATGTAAAGCGAGCAGTTAGGGCATCGAGCAATCTCTTCTCCCAATCTCAGTTCTTCCTTGGTAATCTGAAGCAAATCTCCGCACGGACACGGATAGGTGAAGGCCTCAAGCTCTTCGTTCCACTCCATGTCTTCGATCTCCACATCATCATACGACATCGCTTCGATTGTTTCACACGATCTTTACGAATCAGATTTAAAATTGGTCGAATTCAGCTCCGAGGTTTTAAGAATTTTATTAGGGCAATGGAGAGCCCAGTGTTATCCGGAAGAAGAAAGAAGCTCGCCGCGCTATCTATCTCTCACTATCTCTTGCTTCCGCTGCAAAAACCCTAGGGTTTCAAGCTCAAGGCGCAAGAACCGCAAATCCCATTTCTCGGCGCCGTCCGGCGTTCGTCGCGTTCTAATGAGCGCGCCTCTCTCCTCCGATCTTCACAGCAAGTACAACATTCGGTCGGTTCCGGTTCTCAAGGAGCGCAAGAACAGCAAAGCCCATTTCTCGGCACCGTCGAGCGTCCGTCGCGTTCTAATGAGCGCGCCTCTCTCCTCCGATCTTCGCAGCAAGTACAACATCCGGTCGGTTCCGGTTCGCAAGGACGACGAAGTTCAGATCGTTCGAGGAACCTGGCTTTTGGTTCATCCGGACATCGGGATCTTGGGCATTATGAATAGTTTCATCAACGACATCATCGAGCAAGAGTCGTCGAGACCTTCTCTGATACCATGTAAGACAATAGGGTTTCTGTAGAGAGTTCAAAGATATGTATTCTTCTCTAAAAACAGAGGCAATATATAGACAATTACATCCTAAAATTAGGTCCTAAATTATAGAAACAAATTGTTTCTATATTTACAGAATCTATTACTTTCTATATGCAAACAGTTTGGTGAGGTATGAGTATACTGCAAGTTGCTCTGAGTATACTGAAAATTGCTTGCATACTTAAGAAATCAACGATTAAACGCCCATAGCAGAACCGCCCAGTTGGCTTATGAAAGTATATTTGCCCTTAGGGGACTCAAGAAGAAGGCCAAGCCTTGCAACAAGCTCTCCTGTATCCAAATTCGAGTCGCCAAAGTTGAAGACAGCAGGATAATTGAAATCTATTGTTTCAACCATAGCCCATAAAATGGATATTAAGATACATGTTTATAGAGGAGGGTGTTTGGCGGGTCATGAGTATTTGCTTGATACTTTGAAGACACATCTATGGAATGTTATATACTTTTCAACTATTGATTGAAAGTTTTTTTAGAGGAGGGTGTTTGGTGAGGCATGAGTATAGTGCAAGTTGCTCTTAAATATTGGAAAACTAAGCATTTGCTTGATACTTAGAAGACACATCTATGGAAAAAATGGAGTATAAAATAAATTTTCATATGGCAGCAGTGACTTGCAGTTATGAATGAGTGAAACAATTCTTAGAAGACATAAAAACTGAGTTTTGCTTCAGAATTTCTTTAATTAAAACAGAAGCTCCGTTATCATCGAAGAAAAGCTCAAATTCTATATAGTGACAAAAGAGGAAAAGCAACAAAGAAGATAGACTCATAAGTAATAACGTTCGAATATTCGATATGTTGAAGAGAGCTGTAAATATAGAATGTGTAGCATGCCATATATAATTTTAAGAGAATGTTAATCAAACTGCAAAAAAATGTAACTACAATATACTTGCACATTCATGTTTATTGGATAATTTATTACATACATCAAAATGTATAAATCATATACATCAAATGAATATGAATGTGTAATTGCATAATTACATTACAGTTGAATTTTTTTTTTTACGGTTAGATTAACATTTACTATAATTTTATACATTCTTAAAATCTCATTATTAAAAGTCATGCAAAACTTACAAATTAAGTTATTTACCTAGTAAAGAGAGTCATTTGTACATAATTTATATTTATATTATTTATAAAATCAAAACTCATTAATATACTTAGTTACTTTTATCGTAAAGTCTTAAATTATCTACTATCTTTTTAATGTAAAACTATCAAATAAATATATATTAAACAAACATATGCACGGGTCATTTGATAATAAATAAAATCTCTTTTGTAATATTAGTAAATATAAGACTTATTTTAAGTAATATTATTTTTTTACCATTTTCAACCTTTATTTATTTTTATTTTTTTTTAAAACCTTTAACCTTTTTTTTCCGGTAACTTTTGAACCTTATTTATTTATTTTTTTGTAACTTTTGAGACTAATAAAAGTAATGGTAAATCTATTGCAAAACCAAAGGTCTAAAAATAATCTTACATTAGTAAACCAATAATCTTAAATCCACCTGCTGGGCTATCACCAAGAACTTTTATACTTCTACAAAGATAATAAAAAAAATGGCACGAAGATATATATATATATATATATGGATTATGCTAATTTAACTTCAGTAGTTGTAATTTTAAGTGCAACTACACATACACAACCATTGAATCATTTATCACACACCTCGAGATTTGCGCACATATTCATCTAATAATTGTGCATATATTGTTGCATTTAAACTACTAAAATTAAATCAACATTATCATATATATACCCTATTATACCCACCCGACCCGTTTAAATAGACAAAGGCCCACGAGCCGGAGGCCCCCATGGAGAGCCCAAACGATTTCAGTGATATGTATCACTTGACGAGAATTAACGATTTCAGCTCCAACCATGGTAGTGTCCTCAGTGACATGTATCACTTGATGTGAATAACCGTTTTCAAGACCAAGTTCTCTTTCAGCATCCTAGGTTCCACAAAAGGAAGCATCATAGTTTCCAAAAAGGAAGCAAATTTCCTGACCAATGTCTCAAGTATTAGCTGTTTCATCCAAACTTTCTGTTGGAGCTGACATTATTCTTGTTACCTGTAATCCCCTGAAAATTCTAAAAATCTACTTTCCAATTTCAAATTTAATCCCATGAAAATTCTAAAAATATCTACTTTCCAATTTCAAAATTATTCTCGCATTCCTTTGAATCAATTACAAATCACACCAAAGAAATCTTGGCAAATTTTTCAATACAAAATTATGGCAAGTTTCCAATACTATTAACCTTCCTATTATGAAACATATTCATCATTAAACCCTAGAATTAACAATACTACGTATAATACCTATGCACTCAGCCGTCTCGTCCATCTCTTTCACGCCCCTCTTCTCTCGAACCAGTAATTAAGAAACGTGGAAACGGCAACCACGGTGAGACTTCTTTCTTATCTTTTTCTTTGCTTTGATGCTCTATTTCTCTAAGTTGAAAAATCACCATGAACAAGACGGTGACAATAACGGTACATCGGTGACTATTGTCCAAAATCGCCGCTGCTTTCTTCAAAATCACCAAACTCCAAAATCGCCAAACGAAACCCCTCTCTAAAGTTCACCAAAATCGCAAACCCTGTTCTCGCACCTCACCAAATCTTTACCCAGAATCGCACCTCGCCAACGTTCTCCAAAATCGCTGCCCGATTCATAAACTCCAGTGAGCTTCCGTCGTCCCCTCTTTCTCTCTTCTCTCTTCTCTTCTCCGCCCTCTTCCTCTGCTCTTCGTTTCTCTGCACCGATGTTCACCAAGCACTCAATCTGAGGAGATTGACAAAACTAGGGCATCTCTTTTTCTTCAAACGCGTGATTGCTTGGCGTCCAATCTGAGCACGAGGTGGAACTAGGGCAGAGAGAAAGTTTTTGGACGCACTTGCCATTGTCGTTCCTCAAGCAATCGACCACTCCAATTTTTCAAACCCTATTTCTTGTTCTCCTGCGACTCGTTCTCTACTGCGCCACGAGTCTCTGTTTTCTCTTGCTATCGCTCTCTACTCTCTACTTTCTCGCTCACTCTCGCATTGACTGTCTCTGCTCTCCACCAAGCTTCTCTAACAGACCTCATGCTCTCTCTTTCCTCACTGTCGCTCACTCTCACTTTCTCTCGATCTCTTGTGTTCAATGAATCTCAGAATCTCTCAATCTCTCGATCTCTCTCTATCTCTCAATTTCTCAATTTCTCGATCTCTCTGTGAATCTCTTGATTTCTCGCGTTCTTCTATTTCTCTTTTTCTTTTTTTCTTTTTTTTCTTCTCTTCTGTTGCAACATCATTTTGTTTTCAGATATATCGAATTTTGCAGACAATGAGAGTGGTTTTCTAGCAAAAAGATTTTGTTTCACTCTCTTGCTCTGAATCTCTCTCTCTCTCTCTCTCTCTCTCAATTTCTCTGCACTGATATTCAGCAAACACCACTACCGCCTCCCAACCACTTCTTTTAATATTATAAGGTTATATATAAAAGAGATGATGCTGGTACATATGTGCGTTAGTGTATAAGTTTTATATACTTTATTTTATATCTATATGGTTATATGTGTGCTACCTGCATCTACAATTATATAACATGTTATATTGCAATATATTATCCACAAATATACTATATACTACACATACATTTAAATAAATAAATGTTATATCTGCAACTCTCCTGGGTTTCTACAATTACAAATGTGTGTGTATATATATGTATATAAACTTGGGTAGGTATACGCAGCTAATTCAAATGTAACATATATGTATAGGTTGAGGATGTACGTTACGCACCAAGGAATTCAGACAAGAACAAATTGCGTGCGTTACAGGTGGGGAAGATTCTATGCCTTTACAATGTTTTATTTTGATATATAGATAGGAATGTTAAATTAATTAGGTCTATAGTGTTATTAGATTGCTCTTGCATGCCTATTTTACATGATTTTATATGTTCCATGTTGTGATTGTTCACTATGATGATATGTGTGTCAGCATGACTTCTTGTTCTGATCAAATGATAATTGGATGCATGCAATTCATGTGGTAATTGAGATTCATTTGTATATTATAATGCCTGATGATGAAATACATGACTTGAGAATATTGACATAGTAAAGTTCATGCGTTAATACTATCATATTTGGCATTGTGACATGATACCATGTATAGTGGAGTTTGAATATGTCTTGTGAATGCAATTAATATCATACTTATGTTGTATGTATGGTATGACATCACTAAAGAACACAATTAAGATAAAAATCACACATATGGGGCAGTTATTCCAAGGAATATCGCCAATGAATATTATGGGGCAGTTATTCTAAGGAATATCGCCAATGTTTATTATGGGGCAGTTATTCATAATGAATATCGTCAACGAATTTCTGATTTTGGGTAGTGCTGCCCGGGATTTGATTCCTTAAAGGTACGTGATTTAGAACGTGATAGAGATCTCGACTCAAACAATCAAATGTTGCAACGATTAATGTGTGAAACTTGTTTGTAATGTTCTTGTGTATGTACCATAATAAAATGTTGTGAATTGTTTAGATGACCCACTGGGCTTTCAAGCTCACCCCTATTTTTCATATGTAGGTACTTAGGAGAATAAAATCGCGAGTTCGTGGCGTAGTTCAGAGTAGTAGGGGTGGGTTAATTTATTTGTTAGTATTATGGTGACAGGACTGAATATTTTTATTTGATTTTTAAAAGTTTATTATTTAAACGGATTGTATTGACAATCGAAATTTAATGAACATTATTACGGTTAGTAAATACCCTAGGGTTTATTTCACGTGTGAATGTCTTGGACTTGAATTCATTAATTCTATTTGATGAATGTATTTAAATGTTGTGTCCATAATGGATGGACAAGGGCAAGTACCCTTGTATGAAGAAGAAGATGGGTATGAAGATGAAAAGGTATTCGTTTATCTTAACTACTAAGTTGGTTAGAAGAATACAAATTCATAGTTTTGCAAATTTTACTATCTATATAATGATTATGGGTTAAGATAGACGGATACAATTAGCATCTCGATTTTCAGTGATCTTTCTCGATAAAATTAAAATATTCATTATTTTACTTGAAATTTTAAGTTTTGAAACTCAGGGTGTTACATTACGAACACCAACGAGGCATATCGCATAAAGCCACTAGGAAATTGAACTGCTCCATCCATGCTTCAATGCAAGTGGTTAGAGAAACCCTAGAGATAGAAACGAGGAAGAAGCTCCCCCTCCCAAGGTTTAATCTCTGTTGTTATATTAATTTATTATTTTTTTTATTTTGATTTGCTGAAGTAAAATAATGGGTCGAGCTCAGCCCAGGCCCTGTAAATGGCCCAAAATACGTAGTATCTCTTCTTGAGGAAACTCCTGATCTTCTCTCTATTCATTCCGTCGACAATCAAGGTACTTACTTTCTCCCTGCGTCTGAATTAGGGTTTCGATTTCAATTTTTTGGATTTTTTGTTTTAAACGACTGTCTTAGTGATATGTTCTTCGATGCAAATTCGCGCTATTGATAATCTTCTACCAGTTTTTTCTTTGTAAATAATTGTTGCAATTCCCTAATCGATTTGTTGTGCTAAGTTAGTAATTTTCTACCAGTTTCCTTTGTGAGTAATTGTTGCAATTTCCAAATTGATTTGCAATTCTAACAAAAAAAAAAACAGCTTTATTTGAGCTCATGCTACACTTTGTCAAAATCAACCTTTTTTGACATTCTTAAAACATGATTTTTGGAAATATAGTGTGGACCATCTATTTGACGAAAGTCCATAGAGAGTCATTTGTTTATGTTCAAAATTTACTAGTTACTTTCTTTTGTTTTTACATAACAACAATAACTGAACTCTCAACAAGGTTTTTTTTTTTACAATGTAACATTTATCTTAATTATACTTAAAATAAGAAGTTTGACAAAGTACTAGAATAATCTCCGTGTGTGTTTTATGTTTGTTTTTTTTTTAAAATAGATGGGTTTGAATATAGAAATGGGCATTTATTTATTTAAGTATAAAAATAGAACTAATAAAGAACTAATAAATGGGCGTTAAAATATGAAGAATTAAAATGAAAATCAGAGACAAAAAAACCCCCTTCTTTTGACTATAATAAGGATAATTAATATATACCCTTACACTTTTTTCTTGAAAACTATGGTTCATTTTTTTTTTTTTTTGTGGTCTTCAACCCCTAATATTTTCGCTAACTCTTTTACGGGAGCTAGACTATTTTAGAGTTAAAAACTATATATGATATTAAACAGTCTCTCCTTAGAGTGGGCGCATAGACGTAGGAACGAATTTAGATTTGAAAAAACGTAAATACACAACCCAACATTCCTACCATTACCAAATAAACTTCAAAATTGTGTTTTTATATTTGTGCTTTCTCCACTTAAAAAATAAAAAATAAAAAAGATGTAAAAGTCTCTCTATACACCGTAGACAGATAATATAGCGTAAACCGTATGTAGGAACGAGGCTTTTGTTCATCAAAACCCATAATAATCGGACGCGTGTACAGTTTTTAAAAAATCAGAACACAACTAAATCATACTCTTCTACAAAAACACGGAGTCGGAGACTTTGGGCCGAAACAACAAAACCTCTAAAGAGTCAAATCTTCGTCGTCACGTGCTCGGCACTTCTTCGCAGAGCTTCTTTTGGAACGTTTTCTTCTGTTCATTCCAAAGAATCTCATCTCTCTCAGATTATTCAGATCACAAGGTAAATCTCTTCTTCTTCTTCTTCTTCATCATCTCTTGCAGTATACGATTTCAAATTTGTTCCTTTTCTTTGTATTTATGTACATATATTTTGTTAATTCCGGTTTTTTGAGAAATCAGTCGACTTAAATTGCTTGTTGTAAGTTCAGATTCGTTTTCCGGATTCTACTTCGTTTTTTCGCTCGATCTCTTGAATTTTAGGCACAAATTTATGTGCGACTCATGTTGACTTAATTTTACTGCGTTTGGAATCTCAATTAGGCATTTTCAAGGTGGAAACTTCCGATTTTTGTTGATGAAACCCTAAGAACTGAAAATCAGAGACAAAAAAAAAATGTTATATTCTTAACAAGACTTAAAATGTTGATACAAATGTTAACGTCTTTTTTTATATTTTTTATTTTTTTGAATCTAAAATGTAAATATTATGCAACAAATTTGGTTTCATATCTCAAACTCCTGTATTTGGTGTTCTCATGTTTCGACAATTCTCAGTGAACAAAATAAGTCATTTGTTGGCTATTTCTAAGTTAGAATTAACCAAGAGGCACATTTAACTCCAAGTTCCTACTTTTTTAAATATAATATAGAATTTCTATTTTTTTTAATGAAATCTAATTTTAAGTTGATTCTAAATTTTAGGTTGGCACCTACTGAACAATTAATAAGCATTTCAATAATTACTTTTAGATGATTTGAAGTAAACTAGCTTTGGTAACTAAGTTCTTCAGTTTCATTTCATGAGTCCAAACAATCAGAGCTATTTTCCATGTAGTTAATTGGTACCTGTTATATTGTTAAAAACATTTGCTTGGAATTTTTTTTTTCCAAAGAATTTTGCATCCAGATTATATATTCATACTACTGTACTTTGATGATATTGTAAAATGATGCTTTGTATATTGCATTGTGCAGAAGATATTTATTTACGGAGAACTCCTGTCGTATCATAATATAAGGCTGAAGCAACTGCTTTCCTTCTCTACTATTATGGCTCGGTCATTATCTAATACTCTGTTGAAGGGCATTGCGGGTGTACCTGCTACTCATTCCTTGAGAACAATGGTAGATTTATGGATTATGATTAATCTTACTTTGTAATCTTTGTTGCAATGTGGACGGGCCCTGTAAGAAGAGACAGCTCGTTTAGTTGAGCAAGACTATTGAGAAATATCCATATAATTTCAATGCTTGGGAGCTTGTCTTTCCAAGCCACTGACTGGAAACTCCATTTCATGGGCTGTCGTGGATGCTAATACTCTAAATTTGATGTTACTTATGTTTACTGTTTTATGACTTAGCCACGGGCCATTTTTCTGGATTCAAATCCTTTTTTTTTCCTGTGCTTAATCTTTTTAAGCTTATAATTCTGAGTCTGATTTCATGGTTTGTGAGAGCAGGTGTCGGGATCTTTCTACTGTCATGGAATGAGATACTCAACTACTGTGACCAGTGATTCTGACACACATGATGATTTCAAACCGACTAGCAAGCTTGAAAGTTCTGGCCTTTCTGCAAAGGTCGCTGTTGAGCAGGTACTTTCTTTTATTTGCAGTGGTTTTTTGTCCTTCCTATTATGGATGGATATGATTTCATTGATCATCCTATTTTTTTTTTCTCATTTCCATGAGATTATTAGTTTGGGATTTGGTGCTTATGACTTGTGCATAGCTCCTGGTATATAGGATGTCAAGGAAAATCCTGTGATGTTATACATGAAGGGAGTTCCTGATATACCTAGATGCGGATTCAGTGCGTTGGCTGTAAGAGTGCTGAAAGAATATAGTAAGTTTCCACATGTTTGATTAGATGAGATACTTGATTTGCTTTACAGTTCAGTAGTATGGAGATAAGTCCTCAACTAATTCTCACAGTTTACTTATTTTTCACTCATTTTGCATATCCTAACCCACACCACCTGTTATAAACCTGCTATAACACTTAATTTATGTAAAAACACATTTTAATGACGTTCTAAACATTTTTAATCATGACACATAGAGTGACAAATAAGATTTAGGGTTATTTTACAAAAATGAGGGGTCTGTAAAAGAAATTGACACACAGATGGTTACAATGTTGTATAGTTTGGAAAATTACTTGTGAAACCAGCCAAAAACTTAAGACTACTTTCTGTTGTTTCTGAATTTTCATACACCAAAGATGCACCCATTATGCTTCAGTGATGCCCAATGATGTGTCAACTAAAATTATAGATCTTAGATGCTTCATAAGGAGAAGATGGAAACAACTATCTATCCATGAGAAGTTTCCATTAAATTGCTTAAATCCCAACTTCTGGTAGTGTTTAGAAAAACATGAATTATATATCTTCGAGTTTATTGAGTTTGCAAAATGACTTTGTGGTAGTAAGTATATAGTGCATGCTTATAGATCTCATATTCTGACTAGAAGCGTACAATGAACACAATTAGTCTGATGGATGAAGATGAAAAGCCTTTTCAGTTCAAGTTGCTTGCAGAGGACATATTGTGGCAACCCCGCACCCCGGACCACCATCCCTGGCAGGATGGCGTGCGAAATGCCGGGGCGGGACGCCCGGCGTAGGCATCACCAACCATCCCACATCATCCATTGGAATGGTTGAGACCCTACAAGCCTCAACCAGACTCTCCATGAAGTCCCATTTTTCTTTTCCACATCAACCTGATAAACTTAACAGTTCTAAAATTAACCATACACATCCACATAAACAAGACAATAATAATCTCCAAAATAAGCACATAATAATCATCATCAACCCCAAAATTAATCCAACACTATCTAGGGTCAACATACTCAGACTCATCAACAAAAGTCCAAGGCCCATGGCCACTGTCATAAAAGTTATACAACTCCTCACCATCAAAGTTTAACATGTGTTATAAATTACATATGTACCAAAATTAACAAAAAGATATACATATGCAATACGGACATCCATCACCATACAAAATCCCTAGACTCACATCAAGGATGTCCTAGCTTTGCAGTGGCTAGGTCCTCAAGCAAATGCAACGCCTTTGCCTTTATCTAAAGGACCTGAAATGGAAGTGAGAGGGTGAGCCAACTATTCCCAGTGAATAGTATTCAATTATGCCATCAATTATACATCAATAAAAGGTAGTATGCATGAATGATGCTCATGAGTATTTGAAACATATAACACATAATATATATCAAGCATCCATATATGATCATGCACATTTAAATCCATCCACCTTTCCACATCATTTTTTTTCGCTGAAAGAGACCCAACCTATGGTCCTCCCATATTGGGGTACAACTATCTCATTCTAGATCATTCACTCCAGCCTATAAGTGTAATGATCTTCCCTGGCAGGGTACATCTATCTCATTCTAGATCATTCACTCCAACCTATAAGTGAAATGATCCTCTATCTCATTCTAGATCATTCACTTTAGCCTATAAGTGTAATGATCCTCCCTGGCGGGGTATATCATCCTTATCTAGTCAAATCTTCACTCATGGAAGATTCAACCACACTTCTAGAGTATTTTAGCTTGGCTCTAGCACAGGCCTTCGAGATATTCAATGCATGCTAATTCATAATGATTTACACAGATGCAATTCCATAATAACATTTCACGAGTTTCAATATACAAGTATAATTTAATATGATGACACAAGTGATAAACATAAGGAACAACTACTCACAACCAAGCCATGCTAGCTATGCTATCCACACACGGATCAACACCAGTACCAATTCAAGATCCTACAAACCATATTCACATATATATACATTAATTATCATGATCGTCTCCATTTCCCATAATCAACATCAAATTCCATACATAAAACTCATATCCAATTCCAACACATAACCATGTGTCTCAACCTATCATGCCATGACGCAAGTGTATCCTTCTTAAACCCATAATTTAATTCAATTTGGGTCCAATTAGACAAATCTCATGTCAATTTAATCGATTGACTTAACTTAGGTCAAAAGCCCCAATTTTGGGCAAAGTCCCATAATCATGGCCTTAGGCAATTTGTACTACACATAGGGTTTTCAACATGCATAACCACCAATTTACACCATCATTCATTTAGAATGAACCATTTATTTAACATAGTTTACATGCACACCATATGGAAAACCCTAAGTCAACTTTCTAGTTTTAGGTCCATTACAAACAACCCCACCAATTTCTGGCTAAAAATTGGGGGTTTCACCATTAATGGGTTCTAAACTACACCTAATCTCACATATATAACATGCAAGGTCTAACTCATACAAGTGTTCATCCACCACCCCTTCAAATCAGAGATTTGAGCGTAGAGAACACTCTATGGATGTAGATCTAGGTCAAGGAAGGTTATTTTCACCATTAGCAAGCTCAAAAGAGCACATGCAAACCAACCCTAGGTTAGGAACACTTCCAAACCACCAACCATGCCATTTCTTAGATCAAAATAGAGCTCATTACCATGATTCAAAGAGAATTTGTGAAAGAGGAAGGTAAATCACATTTACCTTGGAAGAGATTGAGCAAGAATCACCTAGAAACCTCAAGTTTCTCTCCTCTTCTCTTTCTCCTATTCTTTCCCCTCTCTCAAGTGCTCAAAGTGTTAAATGAGAGGCAAATGAGAGTATACATGGTTTAATACACGAGTGGGGCCCTCACAAGAATTGCCCATTTTTCATTTTTTTTCCAATTGGAACGCGTTTCACGGCTGTTTTTTTTGGCCTGGAAGCTTCTCGGCCATTGTGGAACGCGTTCCAACACTGCTGGAAAACACATCGGAAATACGCATATAATATGTCAATTTCTATGTAAAAATGCGTTTCGGACTCATTTTTAATATCCCCCAAGTCCATTTGACACACCAATAATTAGTTATCACTAAATCAAGTACATAACACATCATGCACATCATCAAACAAGCACACATAGCGTGCACACCCAACATGCATCATACCAAGCACTAGCACATAGAGTTTGGGCACAATGCAAATGAGACATGGCCTAGACGAACGAATTTTCGGTGCGTCACACATATAATGTGATTTGATGAGAACAGGCCCAGGAATATGCAAAGCTTGAAGTTTAGAGGGATGCTTCAAATTCAGTAGTATGGGATTTTAAGTGTGGACAGCATTAGACTTTTGAGGAGGGGTTCTTATTAAAAAGAAAAATAAAAGGAAAGACAGCAAATGGATGCCTCAAAATAACATACAGCCAACATAGCCGTGGAGCTGTAGAACAGATTTATCACCAACTGTTTTTTGCTCCAAATAGTAGATATTTGAAATTTGCAAATGTGAAATCAAATTTTTAGGAAAATTCATTTATTATCTTGCATTTTTGTTTTGAGTTATTTATGACGAAACCAATCAGCTTAGTAGTAAACTTTACAATTCAGGCATTTTCTCATCTGTTTGTAATGTCTTTGTGATGTATGTTGGCTACAGATGTTCCTTTGAGTGCGAGAAACATTTTGGAAGACATTGAGCTGAAGAATGCAGTAAAATCCTTCAGGTAATTCGGCTGTGTTTCTGCAGTAAACCATAGGAAATAGGTTTGTTTTTTCATGTCATTTTGCATATAATTCTAAGAATAAGGTAACCATCTTTCGCAGTTGCTGGCCCACATTTCCACAATTATTCATCAAAGGGGAGTTCATTGGAGGATCGGATATTATTCTCAACATGCACCAGGTACGTTATTTAACAAGGAATCTTGTTTATGATCTTTGCTTTGTTCTAATTCAATAAATTTTTCTACAGACTGGAGAATTGAAGGAGAAGCTCGAGGATGTTGCATCTGAAGCCAACAAAGAAAAGTCAGGATAAAAAAAGTAGTCCACTGCATTTGGAAGTTCTTATCTGTCTTCTACTTTTCGTTTTTTGTTTTTTCTTCTTTTATATGAAAGAGCAGGAATCAGAGCTATGACGTTTTTGTTTTATGAATAAAAAAGTTTTAAGCATGTTAATTGAGCAAAGAATAATTCTGCAGAATTGATTTGATTGCTTTTATTCGTTTACCTATCTACTCTTTCTTTGTTGTTATCAATCTGTTAAATATATAGCAAATGATACCAATATAGCTGGCTTGTGCGATCTTGCAGATACCCTCTTAGACAAAAGAAGAGAAGAAACAATAGAAACAAGCCAAAGGACTTGCTTATATTAATTTAAGACTGGCGAAAAGTAGTTCATTCACAAGCAAGCATACAGTCCCTTGCTAAACAGAATTTTCTTGGGACTCCCAAATGTTCAGTTATAGAAAGAACTAAGAGTCGTAGAAATAGGGTCTTTTGAGTTTGAGCTTTAGCAGTGGCATCATCTTCTCTGTGAGAGGTGGGTCAGAATAATTTCCAGTGAGTATTTGTAACGATACATATTGATTTGCAGCCTCAGTATAGTGTATTCCATCCCAGCTTAGATACTTGCTGCTATCATCACACCCTTTGGCTGTCACCATACTCCCATTCAAATTCTTTGTTTGCCCACAAGAAATCCTGCTGTCATAGTTCAATGGAGGACCCCCAAATCCACAGCAAGCCATAATAGGTTGCTTAAATCCTGAAAATTATTGTTAATACAATGTTAAGCTTCTTCTTCAGTATAATTTTTTTCCATAGTACAGATGGGGAAAGTTACTGATACTTACCATATAAAGAATAGTTTGAAATGAGGTTTTGTTTGATTGAGAATATGTCAATGTAAGTAACAGTTGCATCTGAAAATTGGCTCTGTATATTCTTACAGAGAGCATGAAGCTGCAGATTGAAAAGCTTAGCAGCCCGGTTGTGCGAGCTCACACACCTAGCTCATCAAGTTTAGAAGAGTCCTTTCCGAATGCTGTGACGTTTTTAGGTAAGCATCCAATGGGACTGGTTATGGATCCAAAACTTCCTAGCCCCTTGGTCAGATAATCTCTGAAACCAAAATTAGTCATTAGCTTGATCAGAAGTGAAAAAAATCAATCAATAAATCACTCTTTTTATATCTTTAAGTGAAAGATCTTCTGACCTTAATTCCTGTTTCAAATTCCAATAGAATAGTTGGAATTAAAGCAAGCACTTGGTCCTGTGATTTCGAATAAAATGCACCATCAATATCGTTTTGGCCGATATCGAACATGTAAAGCCCCTGTTTGAAATAATCTTCCTGGGGGATGAATTTATCTAGCTTCTTACCTACGTGGATTTAAGAAATGGGTATCAGTGTAATTGCAATATTGAAATTTTATTGCTTTGTTAGATGGTACTTGCTTCAAGGTATAAATTTCTTGAATCAAAAATTTATGTTCCTTTCTCTGGTCTTTCTAGGATATATCATGCAACATATATCTCAGAAACGGAGCACTACTCTTCAAAATAGTAAGTTGTTTAGGAAGAAGAGAACTTGGAAATGATTCTATGACTGTTAACATATTATGATAAAGTTGCAGCTTTTGAAGGTAAGCGAACAAAACCTTTGGTTAGTAATTCAAGAACTCGAGCCTTGAAGCGAAGAAACTGAGACTCCTGAGTCCCAAAAGAAAAGGGACTGATGGAAGCTGCAGTTGCAGGAAGAATAGTAGAACCTGCAGCCGCAAAGTTACACCCTGTTCGTAAACTTGGTGCACCAATGGAGTCCAAGCGTTCAGGAACGGTAGGTCCATTGCATCCACTGCAACCATAAACAAAAGATAGCCTTCATGTAACTAACACCATTACCCTAAAAACTAGGTTATGAATCATGATCACTTTGAAATCAAGTTTGCTAGTAAAAGAACTGATTTATGAAATTGTTTATGTTAATCCTCTGTGATACCAATCATTAGTATATAAACTCTGCTTATCATGTTGTCATCATTTAGTTATATTATACAAATACAATCTTGTCTGAAAAACTGAAAATTGCTTGCATACTTAAGAAATCAACGATTAAACGCCCATAGCAGAACCGCCCAGTTGGCTTATGAAAGTATATTTGCCCTTAGGGGACTCAAGAAGAAGGCCAAGCCTTGCAACAAGCTCTCCTGTATCCAAATTCGAGTCGCCAAAGTTGAAGACAGCAGGATAATTGAAATCTATTGTTTCAACCATAGCCCATAAAATGGATATTAAGATACATGTTTATAGAGGAGGGTGTTTGGCGGGTCATGAGTATTTGCTTGATACTTTGAAGACACATCTATGGAATGTTATATACTTTTCAACTATTGATTGAAAGTTTTTTTAGAGGAGGGTGTTTGGTGAGGCATGAGTATAGTGCAAGTTGCTCTTAAATATTGGAAAACTAAGCATTTGCTTGATACTTAGAAGACACATCTATGGAAAAAATGGAGTATAAAATGAATTTTCATATGGGAGCCGTGAGTTGCAGTTATGAATGAGTGAAACAATTCTTAGAAGACATAAAAACTGAGTTTTGCTTCAGAAATTCTTTAATTAAAACAGAAGCTCCGTTATCATCAAAGAAAAGCTCAAATTCTATATAGTGACAAAAGAGGAATAGCAACAAGGAAGATAGACTTATAAGTAATAACGTTCGAATATTCGATATGTTGAAGAGAGCTGTAAATATAGAATGTGCAACATCGCATATATAATTTTAAGAGAATATTAATCTAACTGCAAAAAATTTTAACTACAATATACTTGCACATTCATGTTCATTGGGTAATTTATTACACACATCAAAATGTATAAATCATATACATCAAATGAATATGAATGTGTAATTGCATAATTACATTACAGTTGAATTTTTTTTTTTTTTTTTACGGTTAGATTAACAACATTTACCATAATTTTATACATTCATAAAATCTCTTTATTAAAAGTCATGCAAAACTTACAAATTAAGTTATTTACCTATTAAAGAGAGTCATTTGTACATAATTTATATTTGTATTATTTATAAAATCAAAACTCATTAATATGCTTAGTTACTTTTATCGTAAAGTCTTAAATTATCTACTATTTTTTAATATAAAACTGTCAAATAAATATATATTAAACAAACATATGCACAGGTCATTTGATAATAAATAAAATTTCTTTTGTAATATTAATAAATATAAGACTTATTTTAAGTAATATTATTTTTTTTACCATTTTCAGCCTTTATTTATTTATTTTTTCAAAACTTTTAACCTTTTTTTTCCTGTAAGTTTTAAACCTTATTTATTTATTTTTTTGTAACTTTTGAGACTAATAAAAGTAATGGTAAATCTATTGCAAAACCAAAGGTCTAAAAATAATCTTACATTAGTAAATCAATAATCTTAAATCCACCTGTTGGGCTATCACCAAGAACTTTTATACTTCTACAAAGATAATAAAAAAAAATGGCACGAAGATATATATATGGGTGATGCTAATTTAACTTTAGTAGTTGTAATTTTAAGTGCAACTACACATACACAATCATTGAATCATTTATCACACACCTCGAGATGTGTACACATATTCATCTTATAATTGGGCATATATAGTTGCATTTAGACTACTGAAATTAAATCAACATTATCATATATATACCCTATTATACCACCCGACCCGGTTAAATAGACAAAGGCCCACGGGCCCGAGGCCCACATGGAGAGCCCAAACGATTTCAGTGATATGTATCTCTTGACGAGAATAAACGATTTCAGCTCCAACCATGGTAGAGTCCTCAGTGACATGTATCACTTGATGTGAATAAACGATTTCAGGACCAAGTTCTCTTTCAGCATCCTAGGTTCCACAAAAGGAAGCATCATAGTTTCCAAAATGGAAGCAAATTTCCTGACCAATGTCTCAAGTATTAGCCGTTTCATCCAAACTTTTTGTTGGAGCTGACATTATTCTTGTTACCAACACCAACGAGGCATATCGCATAAAGCCACTAGGAAATTGAACTGCTCCATCCATGCTTCAATGCAAGTGGTTAGAGAAACCAAAAATAAAATTTTAGTTCAAAGAAAAGCTTAAATAGTCATACAAAGCTTTTTAGTCAAACATTATCAATGGATAAAAGTTGCATGACATCAGTGCCAAAGAGTTTTCCTATATGTGTCAATTTCCATTCTAATGAAACGATTGCATTGTCACATATCTTACAGAAGCCAATGAGGAGAACAATGTAGAAAATGCAAAATGAAGAACGACTAAGGATGTGCATCAGTTAGTTTGACATAATCATGTTCTAAGATGTATCAGTTTCAATGGTTCTCAAAAAAAAATTAAAAAAAGAATGTAACAAGGTCAAGATTAGAAAAAACAGTTCAGACCATTAACAATTTCAATTCCAAGATCTCCCTTTGAACATGTGTTCACAGGCAAAAGGGATGGTAAGTTCCAGAAAGTACCTTTAAGCAAAACTGAGTCAAGACATTTGTGTCTTCTTCAAGTCTGCAACGTGCAAGACATTGGAAACTATTTGTTTTAATGGAAACAAATTACTTGCATAAAATATCATTTAACCAACTGAAGCAACCTTGTCAAGAAGGTCATCAGATTTCTCCCCGTCCAAAAACAAAATATCCTCCAAACAAGGATTCAACAATGGGTTATGTACATCATCTACATCAATAGCACAAACAAGATGATCAAAAACTAAGGCATATGTGGTTCCATCAAGTTTCAAACCCAAGGCCTTCATCTCTCGAAATAGATCAAGTGAAGGATGAATGTGACGTGATCTCAACACGAAACCAATTATTATTTTAAATGTTAACGAGTTTGCTTCGATTCCCCCCTCATCCATATCCTTCAAAAACCACTTAATTAATTTAACTTCTTTTGCCTTGCAGAAACCAAGTAGCATCACATTGCATGTATAAATATTAGGAAGCACACCAAGTTCCTTCATTTGGCAGTACAAACTCTGGGTTTCTCCAATTCTACCACCCTTCAAAAGGGCTTGGATGGCAACAGTGTGTGATACAACATCAAGGGGCGCTTTTTCAGCAGCAGCCTTCCTAAACAACCTGACAGCTCTATGAAACTGACCTACATTTATTAGCTCCGAAACAATTATAGTATGTACATGAGCATCCAAAGCAAAACCATTCATAACAATTCCATGATATACATTAATTGCTTCATCAATCCTTCCTGCTCTACAAAGTCCACTCAGTAATGCAACATAACTATATCCATCTAGAATGAAACCTTTCTCAACCATCTCATTATAAAAATCTACAGCAAGAGAAGGATGACCCACTTTACAAAAATAAATTAGAAGACTGTTGCAAGAGACAAGATCGACCAATAAAACACGTCCATTAAAAAGATGGGGGAAAAATGAAAATCTCTGGGATAAACGTAGAGTTGACAATATAGAAGAAAGGGTATATGAATCAGGTTGTAGATTTTTTTGACTAAAGGTAAGAAAGATATCAAATGCGTCATCGTACCTCCCAATCTTAGAGAGAAAATCTATTAGAACATTAGATAGAACCAAGTCAGGAGCACATCCATTATATTCCATATCATTCAGAACACTTATTACTCTATCAAACATTTGAAATCCAATAAACCCTTTTATCATAGACGTGTATGTTACAATATTTGGAGAAGTCCCACTCCCAATCATCTTTTCTAGTAACTTGCTCGCAATTCCAAGTTTTCCAACCCTGCAAAATCCATCAATCAATATGCTCCAAATGGTTACAGACAAAGGAACACCCATGGTAATCATCAAGCCTAGAACTTGCAAAGATTCCCCCAACCTACCCTCATTATAAAAACAATTCAAAACCATCGAAAAAGTATCCGAATTAGGTCGAAACCCTCGTTTCACCATCTCATTCAAAACATCACTAACACCACACAAATTGTGAAGTTTGCATAAATTACACAATGCAATATTAAAAGTCAAGAAATTTGGTTCATGGGTATCTCTTAAAACTCGAAGAGCGACATCGACACGCCCCATTTTAAACAACACATCAATAATCATGTTCCAGGCATATGTGTTTGGAACATAACCATAGTTTCCCATCTCTTCAAAAGCTTCCAATGTTGATCCATACATTCCTCCATGCCAATAAATTCTTAACAGAATCAAGAAAGTTTGTGCCTTTCTACCACAACCAAAACTCTCTAGCCCTACAATAACACCCTTCACAGAATGAAACCTCTCAGTGAGTCGACTTACCACCAGAACCATAACGTTCAATGAATGCGCATCGTGGAAGTAATTTGGTTGGCGAGCATACCACAGGAAGAAGCTCAATGCAATTACATCAGAGGGGCAATTTGATAGGGTTGATTCTATAATGGAAGAAGCGAGGACAACCCGATTTCTCACTGGGAATTGTGAATTCAGGGATTTGGGAAAATGATTCAATAATGTGTGAATCAATCTCCTTCTCAGTATCATTTCGAGAGTTTTGTAGATGTGAAGGAAGATAGGAAAAAGTGTAGCAAGAAAAAAATGAATCTTTCAAGGCTACAGACATGAGGACTATGAAAGATGATATTTTGAATAATTGGATTGCAATGTTCAGGCATCAAAAAGCTCTGAAAGAAAGAAAAATAGAGAGAAGTGAGATGAGATGCCGAAAACCAGTACTTTTAGGGTTTGGTTTCTCTGTAAAAACCCTAGAGATAGAAACGAGGAAGAAGCTCCCCCTCCCAAGGTTTAATCTCTGTTGTTGTATTAATTTATTATTTTTTTGGTTTTGATTTGCTGAAGTAAAATAAAGGGTCGGGCTCAGCCCAGGCCCTGTAAATGGCCCAAAATACATAGTATCTCTTCTTGAGGAAACTCCTGAGCTTCTCTCTATTCATTCCATCGACAATCAAGGTACTTATTTTCTCCCTGCGTCTGAATTAGGGTTTCGATTTCAATTTTTTGGATTTTTTGTTTTAAACGACTGTCTTAGTGATATGTTCTTCGATGCAAATTCGCGCTATCGATAATCTTCTACCAGTTTTTTCTTTGTAAATAATTGTTGCAATTCCCTAATCGATTTGCAATGCTAAGTTAGTAATTTTCTACCAGTTTCCTTTGTGAGTAATTGTTGCAATTTCCAAATTGATTTGCAATTCTAACAAAAAAAAAAACGCTTTATTTGAGCTCATGCTACACTTTGTCGAAATCAACCTTTTGTGACATTCTTAAAATATGATTTTTGGAAATATAGTGTGGACCATCTATTTGACTAAAGTCCATAGAGAGTCATTTGTTTATGTTCAAAATTTACTAGTTACGTTCTTTTGTTTTTACATAACAACAACAACTGAACCTCTCAACAAGGTTTTTTTTTTTTATATCTTTGATTTTCAGTTCTTAGAGGTTTTAATTCTTCATTATTTTCTACAATATAGACTACTCAATTCACTGTGCTTCTGCTCATTTAATTATGTGATTCTCACCTTGGTAAGTTTTGCTACTTTAGTTTCTAGTTCATTCTCCATTTTGTCTCTCTCTCTCTCGATGTAGAATCATTCAAATTCGGAATTTCTTTAGAATAAGAAAAATAGTTTGGTTGAGAATAATGTATTTTTTATTTTTTTGAAATTTTCTTCCCAATCTTTAGTATTTTGTTTGGGGGTTTGTTTTGTGGGTGTTAGAAAAAAAAAACCTATAATTCTTTATTATCATTACTTGGATTGGAGATCTAGGTTCAATTTTATATTTTCTCTATATTGTTGCCATATTTTGTTTGATGATCTTTTATGAATTGATTAGTTGTACTGTCGTAGTTCTATCACTCAAATAGAAGGTGTTACTTTTTGTTTGCATTTGCATTTCCATGTCTTTATTTTACTTTGAACACTTATAAATTATGCAGAGAATGTTCGACACCACATTTTGTTGTAGCTTGAGAAATATGGGTTTCTCATGTGTAATGTTGACGTAAAGATTAGCTTGTAGTAACAATTAAGTTTGGGTTTTCTACTATAATTGATTTTTTTTTCTTTTGCTCTTTGCTTACCCAAAAATAATAAAAATAAAAATTGTGGCCTTTTTCAATTGACGAGCTCTTTATGATGAGAATAAATTGATGGAATTTTGTGGTTTCAAATTGATCTCAGTTCTTCTATGTCGTCAAGTCAATGAAATTTGTATTCTGTTCATACAAATGTTAACTTCTTTTTTTATATTTTTTATTTTTTTGAATCTAAAATGTAAATATTATGCAACAAATTTGGTTTCATATCTCAAACTCCTGTATTTGGTGTTCCCATGTTTCGACAATTCTCAGTGAACAAAATAAGTCATTTGTTGACAATTTCTAAGTTAGAATTAACCAAGAGGCACATTTAACTCCAAGTTCCTACTTTTTTAAATATAATTACTTATTTAGTATAGAATTTCTATTTTTTAAAGAAATCTAATTTTAAGTTGATTCTAAATTTTAGGTTGGCACCTACTGAACAATTAATAAGCATTTCAATAATTACTTTTAGATGATTTGAAGTAAACTAGCTTTGGTAACTAAGTTCTTCAGTTTCATTTCATGAGTCCAAACAATCAGAGCTATTTTCCATGTAGTTAATTGGTACCTGTTATATTGTTTAAAACATTTACTTTGATGATATTGTAAAATGATGCTTTGTATATTGCATTGTGCAAAAGATATTTATTTGCGGAGAACTCCTGTCCTATCATAATAGAAGGCTGAAGCAACTGCTTTCCTTCTCTACTATTATGGCTCGGTCATTATCCAATACTCTATTGAAGGGCATTGCGGATGTACCTGCTACTCATTCCTTGAGAACAATGGTAGATTTATGGATTATGATTAATCTTACTTTGTAATCTTTGTTGCAATGTGGACGGGCCCTGTAAGAAGAGACAACTCGTTTAGTTGAGCAAGACTATTGAGAAATATCCATATAATTTCAATGCTTGGGAGCTTGTCTTTCCAAGCCACTGACTGGAAACTCCATTTCATGGGCTGTCGTGGATGCTAATACTCTAAATTCGATGTTACTTATGTTTACTGTTTTATGACTTAGCCACGGGCCATTTTTCTGGAATCAAATCTTTTTTTTCCTATGCTTAATCTTTTTAAGTTTGCTAGTAAAAGAACTGATTTATGAAATTGTTTATGTTAATCCTCTGTGATACCAATCATTAGTATATAAACTCTACTTATCATGTTGTCATCATTTAGTTATATTATACAAATAGAGACAATCTTGTCTGAAAAACTAAAAATTGCTTGCATACTTA